>CM071936.1:71828578-72206156 GCA_016081115.2 Rehmannia glutinosa
AACCATAATCTACCAAAAGTAGGAGGAGGAGAAGCGTAAAGGCAAAAGGCAAAGGCAATTGAGGAATGAAATAACCTCTACCCTGCCCATTTGATGGTGTGCGGCGATGGTGACGAAGAGGAGAGGACCTGCGATGCGGTGGAAAGGGCTTAAGCGAGGCAAGCAATTCAAGATCAAAGAGTTGCACAAAAAAGAGACTATAAACGAGCACATGAGAGTCTTCTTCAATCCTAATCTCTCTAGCCCGAGACATTATGGAGATGGTGAGGGCGATTGATGCCACCAATTCACCAAAGTGCACTCGGAGGAACAAAATACCGTGAGAATTGGCTATGAAGCTAAGGACAAAGTAGAAGAGCACACCCAAGCCTAACCCTAAAGAAGGTGTTGAGACAAGACCTATCATTTGCTCACTCACTTGGACAAGAAGTCTTGTCTCGGTTCGAGTGACCCCACCGCTCGAGACTTAGCTGGTGCGCCTGCCGAGGGGAAACTCAACCATCCACACCGGGTCGGAGGAGGCTATGTGAGGTACCACTAAAAAGGAGATTAGAGACGAAAAGTGAGAATATCAATGTACAACAGAGTGGGGTTGACGAGGCTCAAATGGTTTCGACTGTCTCGGTGAAATCCCTAGGCGCACTGAAGGCCGATGAAAGCTGCGTGCGGCCAATACAAAGGATGTAATGGAATCCATGGGAGTTGAGACTCAGCTCGAAAGTGCGATCCACGAGGTTGAGACCTCAAAGGATGCTGAGAAGACCAAAGCGACTCAATCTCTTTGAAGGGATGATGAAGACCCCTGTTGCGGTTGAGACCGTAAAGAGAATGTAGAAGGCCCATCATTGGTTGAGGCTCACGAGGGTAAAGAAGGCCTAGTGGAGGTTGAGACTTCCATGGGTATGAAAGGCGAAGAAGAAGTGTCTGCTCCTCAGGAAGAGTCAGTGGAAGAAGAGGAATAAAGTTCCCTCCATGAATCACAGGAACACGTCGACGTCGAATATTTGGAGATGGATGTTGTGGCTGAGTCTAGTCCTAGAGGAATTTGAAGAAGACCCAACTGCTGAGGAGGCCTTGGCACAAAGGAGGAAAGCTAGTGACAAAGCTGCCCCTTTAAATTTCACATTGGTTGATGGCCCACCACCTATGGTGCCATCACCTTCCCATGACACTGATAAATCAGCTGAGGAACAATCTACTCAAATGGAAGAATCAACTTATACCAATGAAGCTGTTAAGACAGCTGAGGGTCAATCAGCTCAGCAGGCTAACACATCTGCAGAAGATACCGATGATGCCGAGACAACCGAGGCACACGTAGCTGAAGAACATTTGAAGGGAAAGGGTAAGTCTCCCAAAGCAGGAGGGGGAGACTTTCCCATTTTCCCTGAGGACCAATTAGCAGAATACTTCCCATTCGAGGCGGAAGTCCCTTTTGAAGCAGAGTCAGCTGCTGAGAGTGCTAGATACATTGTCCAAGTCCCTGCTGAATAGATTGGAACTCCTGATGACTATACAATGGTACCATTTGGTTTCGACTTCGATGTTGTGTGGCTTGAAGAGATGTCCGCTAATGCATCCGAATTCAGAAAAGCCTTCAAGGCCATTTGCAATGAAATAGAAAACATGGAAAAGGGATTCACAACAGTTAACCAACGGTTGGACAATAGAGATGCTACAATCATAGGAGACATCTGAGGCACAATTTTAAGGATAAGAGAATGGACATCACAAACAAAAGCACTGAGGCGTGAGAAGGTTACTTATTTCAAGTCTCTATTTGCAACCAAGGTAATTTGGAGCGCAGAAAATGCCAAATTTCAGCAGAGACAAAGGGATCACATCTTCCGGATAGACCAGTCGCACAAGTCAGACAAGGAGTTGCTGAAGGAACATCATAAGGCAGGCCTTCTAAAAACAGAGGCAGTTACAAACTGAGATGAAGCCGATGGCAGCAAAGACGAGGGCACGATGATCAGAATTTAGAGCAGCACACTCCGTGAGTCATGACAAGATGGACATGACTAACAAAAAGCTGGATCTTATCCTTGGAGTATCCACTCAGTCGACTCTCCCTCTTGGTGATGATGCCAAAAGGGAGAAGATGAAAGTATAGCAGAAGGAAGTAAGGGGAGAGCAGTAGCAAGGGGGAAGGAAGTGAAATGAAGAAGCCACCCTTGAAGATAATGATTGCCCAAACCCCTCAACAAGGCAAGGTCACCGTCTCTATCCCGAGTCAGCTGCCGCAATATCTGTCAGTAGAAGAGAAAGTTGCATTAGCATTCAAGAAGTCTCGAGAAGCCATTGAAGCTGACTTTGAGAAGGTAGCTGAGAAGCAGCAAGACAAGATTGAAAGCCTAAAAGCAAAGTTCGATGGCCCCCGAGCTGTACTATTAAAAGGCTACTCTTCTGTGAAGCCCCCTCGAGAGTTAGTTATTACTGATGCAGGATCTGAGCCAAGATCCATATAGGAATTTCAAACACTAACATCAGAAGGATTTTTCAGGAATATAACTCTGCCTCAGGCGTGGGACTTGTATTGGGAGAAGGGATTAGAATTATGCTAAACAACTGAGAAGAAACATACTTCAGGTAGTCAGTAGACTACTAAGGCACCCGTGTAGTGCACTCCTAGAGGAGGAGCAGAATCTGGAAGGGGAAGGGGAAGGCTTGGTAGTGGTGGAAGAAGCAGAGGTACTCCATCATAGCCAAGGCCTAAAGCTGTTGGCTATGTGGATCCCCTTAAGAAATGGTTGATCCACTGGGATGGGTTGGATGAGCTATCCAACTTAGAGGTGGAAAGGAGGAATGAGGAAGCAAGAAGGAGGCATGAACAAGAAAATGCTAGGCTTGATCATGAATTGAAAGAAAGGCAGCAAAGGGAGAACCTTTCTGCAAAGAGAGCCTACGAGAAGAAGAAAAAGGAGGAGGAAGATAGAAAGAGAAGAAGAGCAGAGAAAGATCGCAAAAGAGCAGAAGAAGATACTAAGAGAAGAAGAAAGTAGCCGAGGCGTTGAAGACGGCTGAACCCCTTCATGTTGTATTATACTTAACTGTAAATACACATACTTGTAAGTACATTGTATATGTCCCGTTGTTCTTTAATACTCTGATACTAGTTGTGGATGCTCTGGTACATGTAATGCTCTAATAACTTGTATAGTTTTATACTTTGTAAAAGCGTTGTAAAGTGCAAATAATAATATATTCAATAAAATGTCATATTACACAATGATTTTTTATTTTCCGCACTATTTACTTTACAATTTTATTTAAGTTTTGGCATCATCAAAAATGAGAAAATTGTTGGGACAATTTATGTATAGATTTTGATGATACCATGTAAAACTTAGATTAGGAAGTTTGCACCCCATTTCAAATATAATTCAACTTGTAATAGATAGGGTTCTATGAGATGAGTTGAAGACATCCGAGTCAAAGATTACAAGACTCGACTGAAGATTGAAGAGAAGACCCAGCTGTGTGGTAGCTGAGTGAAGTGAAGAGAAGGATCAGTCAAGTTACAGAAAAGTTGTCTCAGTCAGCTGACCGACTACAAAGTCATTTCAAAATGATTGGAATAGAATGTCAAAGGGGTATGCAACGGACATGACTCGAGAAAGCTGAAAGAGATCCATTGTCAAGACAAGTCAATGTTTTGCTGGAAATAGGCATGTGTCAGGCTGCCAGCAATAAAGTTGTTTTGGTGAAAGAGTGCAAAAAGCAAGGAACCAATGAGATGTACCTGAAATCCTGCACAAGCAAAGGAAAGGCTGCAGAGCATTAAGTTCAAGGTATGGCCTCCATTAACGCTGCAAGACAAGACAAGCTAACAACCTACGAAGTGTTGTTTGAAAAATGTGTCTATCCCTTCAATGGATATATTTTCAAACGTGCACTATAAAAGGCTGAGGATTCATTTGAGAGAAGGTTACCCAATGCACTATAAAAGGCTGAGGATTCATTTGAGAGAAGGTTACCCAATCTATGAACGAGCACAAGCATTCAAACAATAATCTGCAAATATATCTCTCAAGCTTACAAATAAATCCTCAAGCCAAAACTCGAAGGAAATTGATCCAACACACTCAGTGAAGGAAAGACAACTTCATCAGTTGAAGAGAAAAAATTATTTTCAAGAATAAGGGGTCTACTCTCCAGCGTTGAAGGAGAAGTAGCGAGGTTCCATCGAACTAGAGCTTTGAACCTGTTGGAATGCTACCTGATCAAGTCTAAAGGTTTGAAGAAATCTGAAGTAACAGGACAACCGTCTTGTAAAGAAGCTGAGTCCCACGAGCAGCAGGTTGTATGACGACTCGGATCGTTAATTACTTTATAACCAAGTCAAGTGACCTAGTGGATTCCTCCAGGGGTTGGAGAAGAGTGGATTAGATGAATTACCCCATCCTCGAACCACTATAATTGCTTGTGTCATTTACTTTCAGCACACTTAATTGCTCACATTATTTTCATATATGCTGATAAGTTAAATTGCTAAGTCTGCTGATAATAACATTGCTAAAAGAAGTGTTGAAAACGTATTAAAAATTCTAAGGGTGAAAGTCTTCCGCTGGTAAAAATAAGTCAATTGCATTTCTAAGTGTTAGCTGAAAACAACTAAGTTATGCTATGAACAGCTCAGTCGAGTCTGCTGAGTGGCTAACTTTGTTGTGTAAGCCAACCTAGTCGTCCCTCAAGGACTTAGCTGACTTGAGTTAACTCTAAAATTGTTTAAAAGGACTAAAATCGAAAAATTGGTAAAGTTTATTCAACCCCCCTTTCTAACCTTTACACATCACTCCTTGGGACCTACAGTTATCTTCAGTAAAATCAAGCGAAAAGATTTTGGTGGATATATTAACTTATAGTAAGTATTTTATCTATATTTATAATAATAAATTTTGCTAACATATCAAGATTCTTATTCAAAAATTTGGGGGTTAGATTTACACCGAAAATTATTTTCTTTATTTCATTTTCTTTTTCTCTTTGTTTCTGTAAGATGTGGGATGGTAAACACAAATAGAACCGGTGCCAATAATTTATAAAATAAAAACAAATTCGAGCATTAAATTATTTTCCTACATTTTTGTCCTTTAAAACAAAGTTTGCGCATTGAAACAAATTCGTAATAATATAAAACTAAATATTCCTAAAATAAAAGTAGATTGTATCAGATCAGAAGAATAACCAATGTGCTCGCTTTTTTTCTTTTTTAAATAAAGGATATGATCTATTTAAGAACCCACTCAATGATGTTTTGATTTCAGAATGTGTACGCCAATCTTTTATTGCATTTTCTGATATAAACATAGTTATATATATATATATATATATATATTATAACAAATTAATAGAATATATGTTATTTTTTTAAGACGTGTTGTCTTGTATCAAAGAAATATTGTCAGTTATAATTCAATTAGCATTTGATATGTGATAGATATAATTATAAATAAATTAGTATTTTATATTTCATTGATATATTGACACGATAAATTTAACAAAATAAATACATTAAAAAATAAAATAGATATTTTCTAATTATTTCATACAAAATCGTATTGTTGAAAAAATATCCAGCTTCCAAAATTTAATTTTAAATATTTCCGTTTGATTATTAAATCAATAGTTTTAAATTTTGAAAAATATATATAATTTTATTTCAAGAAAAAAATACTATAATTTGGCTAAGTTGATTGATGATGTGGAGAGTGAATTAGAATGAAATCAGTGACAATTTGTTGAGTCATAGATTGTGTGGAATTTGATTTATTTTATGTATTTTTTAGGATATTAGATATATACTACTAATATCAATATTAATGTTTAAGACTTTTATTTAATATTGATTGCAATATATAATGTTAGGATTTTGTAGTAAAATAATTTAAAAATTTAGCAAGTGTAAATGGGTGGAAAATGTCAATTGGCCAATAAATTGTGTCATTGACTTACCAAAATAAATCACCACTAATTTTGGGTAACTCCAAAACATGCATGAATTGGTTAGGAGAATTTTATGACTGATTGGTCCAAATTTTTCTATTTTATTTTGATTCTTGTATATTTTTTAATTTCACTTTCAGTTAAGTCATCCTAAATTATATCATATACTAAATTGTTATTGTATGATCAATATGTTGTTAGTAGGAAAACTTAGAACTAGTTCACTACCATTATTAATTTGGTATTCAAGTTTATTTGAAATACTAATAAGCTAATTACCAATCAAAAATAATAATTTAATTCATAACCCAAATGGTTGAGTTGTAAAACCAAATTCAATAAGTCATATCTATCGAACAGTTGATGTTATGATAGATTATAGAGAGGTATATAATTGTGTTGTTTCGAAAGATATTATCAGTTATCATCTCCATCTAAATTTACATATTATTTTTCAAATTGAGAATAATTTAAAATAAAATTAACATATAACACAAAATATAACTTAAAAAATAAACACAAAAAAAATATAAGGAATAAACAAAAAGAAGAAACAAAATTTATTTATCAGACTAACCAAAAAACATCCATGAAGTTCCACAAGATAGATTACAAAATAACTCTTGTTTAGTGCAGAATCCGGGTTCAGTTATGTAAATGTTGATGGGACATTTTAAGAAGACGGTAATGGGGGAAAACGTGAAGATGAAGCCATATTTGTTGGTTATGCTTCAACTTTTGGATCAACAATATTGAAGTGTCTCTCTAAAGCAATTGAATTAACATAAATATAAGAGGTTTTTCTATAAAAATATACTTAAGTTAATCGTAGGTCCCAAAGGGGTGTAAGTGTAAGGTTTAGAAAGGGGGTTGAATAAACCTTACCAAATTTTCGATTTAGTCCTTTTAAATCTACAGAGTTAATTATACACAGTTGTGTCCTTGATGGACAATCGAATTAGTCACTCAAGAGAGTTAATCTCTCAAAGAGACAAATGAGTGTTGATGGAGTAACTCAATTTGTTGGCTACAATTTAACTCAATTTGTGGTTTTATTTTCAGCGGAAGACTTAACACCCTTAAGTTTGATTAAGCAAGATATTAGAGCTTGATTTAGTACTTGTAAATTATCAAATGGATAGCAAATTTATCACAGATATAAGCAAAGTTAAAAGTGCAGAATTTAAATGCTTTGAAATGTAAATGACAAGAAAGTTTTTATAGAGGTTCAAGACGGGGTAATTCTTCTACTCCTCTCTTCTCCAACTCCGGAGGAATCCACTAAGTAATGATCGGATTTACAAAGCGTGTAACATCCGATACAAGTCTTGATCACAACAAAATGACTTGATCCTTAGGGACTCGGTCCGAGATGCCTTGATCACTCAGTTGGCTTCTCGCACGACTCGCCTTCTTCACAAAAGCTCGCTTTGTTACTACAAGCTCACTTGCTCAAGCTCTTTGGATTTGATCACGAAGCCCTCCAAAAGATTAAGACTTGGTTCAACCTTGAACCTTTCTACAATCCTTCCTGGAAAGTAGACCCCTTTCTTCAAGAGTTTCCTCTTCAACCGATTGAAGTTCTCTTTCCTTCAAGGTGAGTGTTGGATTGATATACTTCGTAATGTAGCTTGAGGATTGAGATTGTTTCAGTTTTCTAATGTGCTTGTATATCTCACGTGTGTGTCATTCATGCATCCTTCTCTCTCAAAACAAACTCCTCAAAGCCTTTTATAGTGAACTTTCAAAAATTTGCCCGTTGAAGAGATAGGCTTATTTTTGAAAGTCACTTTGCGCAATATCGCTTGGCGCTTCTTGGAATTGCCATTTCCTCGTATGAATTGTTCTTTCACCTTTTCGGAGTTCGACACGGTGTAGTGCTTCCCATTGGTTCATTCCATTTGCACGCTTCGGGACCCGAGCACTCCGAGAAAGGTGGTATGGAGATATTACTTGTTTAAGTAAATCTCTTGATTTCTCGTGCAAACGGTTCTTTTACGCTTATCTCGACTTGATCGCATTTTCTTGCTTTCCCAGGTGACTTAGAGTCACTTCCAATCATTGGATGACTCTTTGTCACTTCAACTTGAGACTTGGCTTTTCTAGAGTGACTTGACCGATGCTCCACTCACCGCACCTCACCGCTTCTTCAGCAGAGTTCCCGTCTACTCCTTCTTTGCCACACTCACTGCCTCACAGCAGAGTCTTCCTTCCAGTCTTGATTGTCTTCTTGCATGTTAGGGCGTAGTCATTTTTGACTCAAATTTTGGCCACTCTATTCATTACAATGCATTTTACAAAGAAGAATTGGGGTGCCAACTTTCTATTCTAAGTTTTACATGGCATTCATCAAAATCTAAACAATAAAATTCCTAACAATTTCCCCTTTTTGATGATGCCAAAACTTAAACCGTACAAAGATGCAAGTAACAAAGATACATACTGATAGATAGTGTATTGACATAGAATGTATGCGCAGAATCAATCTTTTATTGATCATATCATTCTTGTACTTAACACATTGTTTTACAAGGTGTATCCGAGTATATAATTGTCTTCAACAAAAAATTATAGCTTTATTACGTAGACTTACATTGTATGTAATTACATGATAAACTACACGGCGGTTGGACAACAACACTTCATCTCCTTCGAGGTCTCCTTCTTTCATCTTGATCAAGATCTTCTTCTCTTCTTCTCTTTTTCTCGTCGTCACCGCCTTCTTTTTTTTCTTCTCATATGCTTTCCCGGCAGCTTCATCTCTTCTTATTCTTTCCTCTGTCTCTCCCGCCATAGCCGAGTTTGTCTCTTGTTTTTCTTCTTCTAATCTCTTTGCATACTCGGCGTTAGATTTAGCCACTTTTAAATTTGCTACTTGGTCAAGTTCCAGTAAAAGAGATCCCCCTCCTTTCTTTCCCCTCGGATCTACGTATGCAATATTCTTGGCGGAGGCCCAGGTCCAAGCTTCTTCCTCCACTCATCGCTTCTTCTCTCCGGGCGTATCAGATCGGGGCCTTCTTCTTTCCGGTGAGTGACAATGGAGTGACCAGCAGAGAGGATCGCCGAAGTCTCGCGCTGTCGCGCCTTCTTCACATAAGGCGAGACCCTTTTCCCAAGATAAGTCCCAAGCTTGAGCCATGGACATATTTGCAAAATATCCTTTGATTCGAGCGTTTTGAATTCATCAATCGATCGCGGGCTCGTCCCGACATCTACGAAATGGCATACGTGTCTCGCCAACTGGAATGCCTCCATGTTCTTTCAAGATGTTCATCACCCTGGCATCCATTCTTCCTTCCACTTCCTTCATCCCCGCTTCAATTGCTTTTTCTTCATGACCATAGATACAGCAGAGTGTTGGAGTGGCAGAGTCACGGGAGTTTGCCGCTTATAATGTCACCGTGGACAGACTGTTGGGGGTTTGTGCAATCATCAAGGTCATATCTTTTGATCCTTCCCCCAAAGAGATTTTGCTTTCTTGATTTCAAAATTTCCTCGGTGATTTTCCCTTCTCATTGTCCTTCTCATTGTTCCTTCTCACCGCTCCTTTCTTTTCAACTTCTTGATTTTGTCTTTAAGGTATTCCTCTTCCCCTTTTGGCATCATCAAAGGATAGAGGAACCCTGAGGGAACATGGCAAGCATGAAGTCGAGTCTTCGATGGTTGAGTTCGCTTCAAAGTGTGCGTTGTTGCACAGATGCAAAGACGGAACCAGATCTAGTAGCGTTGGATTCTCACTGAAATCAGCTTCATCTCAGCCATGAGAAGGCTGAATTTTCTAGTCATGTGTTCTTCCAAACGTCGTATATCATTTGTATTTTGCTCACGCAGCAGCCTTGATTTCTGATGTGTGAGCTTCATGCATATGCTCAATGTGTTCTCAGCGTTTTTGCATCAACATTTTCACTCTCCACACCAGACTTGTTGAATAAAGTTCAAGTATCTCTTGCTCCACACGCATTGATTCTTTGTTGTTGCCACCATTCCCTTATCCCGATTGTGATGCCTCTCAAGTCACCAGTAAGGTTGGCATCTCTCGTTGTCCAGGCACATGTCCAAAGAGGCTCGATGCCTCTCCATCCGTTCAACCTCGGCAAAGAGTGCCTTGAACACTTCTCGAACTCACCTGATTCTTCATTGCGGTGATGGCCATACAACGTCGAAATCAAAATCTACTGGAACAATGGTGCCCGAGTGAAAAACAGAGGTGGTCTCGTGATAGCGTGCTTGCTCATTTTCTCGACTCTTCGTGGAGTTCTCGTATCTCCAGTGAGAAAGGGAAAGATTCTACAAAAGATTCATCACCGCCGATCGGGATGCTTCGATGATGAGCGGTGCGGCGTGAAGTTCTTTTGGGAATCGATCCTGTTGCGGCTTGAGGAGCTCGCGATGGTCTCTTGTTGAGCCGGGTCTTGTTGTGAAGTAGACCCGCTTGCCGAGCTCATTGTCTTAACAGCCTTCGTTGGTCTCACCTGTTTTTCCATTTCAGAGACTCGGTCTCGGCCTTATCAATAGCGTCATCGGACGATGATGAGATTTCCATTGGTGGCTCATCATCAAAGTTAAAAGTTTGACGAGTAGTCTTGGGATCGACTTACTCGTGCTTGGAACACTCGCGGTGAGTCTTTTGGATTTGGCATGGGGGATGACTCGCTTCTTCTTCGCTTCTTCCGATCCGAGAAAAGTGACATCGGGGTTGTCCGGGAATCATGAAGTGCGTTGATCTCCTTCTCGAGATGGGTCGATGATAGCAGGAGGGATGTTCTCATCGCAGACTTCTTTACCCCCGGGAAGTCTCAACCTCCCGTGGCCTTCATTACCTCCGGTCTCTCTGGCCGCGAGGCCTTGGTCCTCCCTTTCGATTGTCAGTGTCACTGTCTTAGGGTCTTCTACATGGCATCCATTGAGTCTCAACCCCATGGATTGCACTTTCATCGCCCAGTGTTAACTCCCGTGGTCTGTCCTTCCTCGTGCCTCGACTACATCAGTAGCGTCATCGCCTTCGTAGTAGTTGGCACCTCACCGAGACGATCTCAACCGCCTCGAGCTTCATTGATGGCAACTTGTTGTTCTTCTTGTGATTGTAATTTCTCTTCTTCGCCTCCTTGATTCTTTGTGGAGTCATCTGCAAAGATCCTCCGACCTTGCTGCGGTGGAGGAGTTTCCCACTCGGTGGCGCACCGGTGAGTGACTTGGAGTGGGGTCACTCGTCTCCAAACTCCATTTGTTTCGATTGATGGTTCAGCCGTTGGGGTAGGTGGTGGCACACCTTCAATAGGGGTTGGCTCTCTCGGGGTCCCCACTATCCCGGTTCATCGCCATTTCCCTTATTGCCTTCTTCCGAGTGAGTCGGGAAGTGGTAGCAAGAATATCGGTGGCTATTTGCTGAACCACTCCCATAGGATCGATTTCACCGTGTGTTCGAGGACTCTCCTGGTCCCTCCATTAGTCTTTGCTCGTGAAGAATTCTTGATTCGGCAATGCTTCTTTGCATTTGCAACTCTTTCGTCGGCAGAAAAGATTCTCTCGTTCCTCGTCACTTTTGAGAAGACATCAAGGAGAGGATGTGTGTGTTCTCAGTGGTGCCGGGAGATAGGCGTATGCTTGCCTTCTCACGTGCTTGGCTTCTTGGCCTTGCTTTGCTCTCTCCCCGTCCTTGTAGATTTGCAGGATGTCCAGGCGATTGTCTTCATCAAGTCTTGGGGAGCACAAGAGTTAGTCCAAGGAAATTTAGCAGATTTCCTCTTCTTCTTCTATGAACTCAGCCGTTGGAACTGTTCCCTCGACTTGCTCAACTTCCATTTTCTCCACTCACGCAGACGATTTTGGATGTCCGGGTAAGGTGGACATAGGATCATTACATCACTATCCGCTTGGGCTGGTTCTTCTTGTGTTTTGTGTGAGTGAGCTACGGTGTGTCTTCGGAGTTGCCTCGTTGATCGCTTCACAGACTTGGTCGTTTTCATCAACTACATCCTGAGATTCTACTTCTCAAGAGTCTCCAGTATTTGTGTTTGCCGAGTAAATCGACTCAGCTGGTTTTTCCTGTTCGATCGCTTGACGAGTCTTCTTCGTCTCCTGGTTTGTACCAGGGGAATTTCAGTTCATGGCGGTGTCCTCTCGAGTCTTGGGCGGGGTCTTGGCCGTGTTTGTTTCGAGGAGCCGCCGTCTTGGCTTGTCGCTTCTCCTCCTTTTGACGATCGGAGAAGGCATTTGTGAGTCCTTCTCGACCGGCCGCAGGCGGGTGACACGGCCGCTGGGGTGTGACTCTACTGCGCAGGGCAGGAGCATGTTTGGTTTTTTTCTTTGCAGGGCAAAAGCGATCTTCTTGGTACTGCAGGGCGACTTTCTTCTTGGCCGAGAGGAAGCAAAATTTGATCTTCGGGGTCAGTGATTCCCCTCACCGTGTCGGCTCTCTTGGCGTAAGCTCGCTTCTCGAGCACCGAGAGAGGTTAGCTCAACATCCTCTTGTTAACATGGAAGGCCTTCCCATGTCTAAGAGGGACTCCTTTCACCTCCAATAGCCGGCCAATCACAGGCCATATCCCGGGATCCTCCAAATGTGCCATCTTCTTTGAAGGACTTGTTCCCCACGTTCGCAGAGTCTGACCAGAGATAAACTCAGCCCCAGTTTATCTTCTTTTCTTCGATGATTGCAGCCATCACAATCAGCTTTGCCTTTGTGATTGGTCAAAGCCGCCAAATTTGATGTCGATACATTTGGCAACTATGTCCAACAATTTGTGATAATCCTCCTTCTGATCTCTTGTTTGTGTGTATATAATTTTATCAAGCAAAAGTCGGACTTGGCTATCTCTTTCCATGCGTCACCAAGTTTACATCGCCTTCCTTAATCTCGCTTGTTCCTTCATCGGTAGTGAGCAATATTCACCAAATCTGGCGGTGATAGTCACCGCTTTCCGTGAATGATGACTTGATTCCTTCATCGTGAATCTCATTCACGAGAATTGTGCGACCTCCTCCACATAGGTCATCGGATATTCCAGTGTTAGAAATGGTTTTAAGCCGGACGTTTCCAACTTCCAAAGAATTTTCTTCACCAGGGTGTCGTGGGACCCGCTTCATCATTCCGTTTAAATCCACCGTCGAACCGGTGTGGATTTGCTTTCCTAATTTGTTAAAGTCATAAGTTGGTGCCATTTCTCGGGATTGTATCAAGGAAAAACTCAGAAATTGATTTGAAGGTTGATAGGGTTTCGAGAGTATTTTGCCTTTGCTTTTGAGAGAAAGAGATGAACAGATTTTAGAAGTGTGAGAGAGAAACAGCGAAAATGGTTTAAATATGGTTTATGAAAGGACGTGCGGGACGGTTTTTGAATTGTGATCGAAATCAACGGCTTGATTTCGTGACGCCTATTGAGCATTTCACGCGTCTCGTATTTAATGCGGCAAAGCATTTATATCCAATCATAAGTTTTGGTGTGCGGCTTTATGTCCACACATCATCATTATCTTTGACGTGTTCCTTAAAACATTCCCGCTAAGTCAAACGACATTGCGTTTTTGTCACTTTGCTCATAAGTTATTCACTTATCTCTTGGCCGATTTAACTCTACTCCTCGCAGATTCTCTTAGTGACTCACCTATCAATCGACTTGGTGTAGTCAGTTTTTCCGATACTGGTGATTTTGAGCTGATTTTTTTTGTTTTCAGCTCTTTTCCACTCCTTTTCTCGTTCTACTACTCTTCTTTGATTCGCCTGAGTGTCACCACCAATTAACCCCAACTCATGCTTGAGTTCTTCAAATCTTGACTCACATAATGGTTTTGTGAAGATGTCACTAGTTGTTTATCGCTTGAGATATATTCCAAGATAATGTCCTTCTTTTCAACATGATCTCTTATGAAATGATATCCGACATCAATATGTTTTGTTCTTTGAGTGCAACACAGATTTTGAGTGATTGTAATGGCACTTGTGTTATCACACATGATTGGAATTTCTTTTTCTTCAACTTCATAGTCTCTCACCTTTGCCTCATCCATAGGACTTGGGCACAACAAATGCCCGCAGCCTATGTATTCGCCGCCTTTGTAGAGGTGGCTATTGAGTTTTGCTTCTTGCTAAACCAGGAAATTAGTCTGTTTCTAGCATTTGACATGTGCCGAAGTGCTCTTCCGCCCACTCTGCATCCAAAGATAGTCGAATCAATAGCCAATTAGCTTGAATCCACCTTCCTTTGGATACCATAGGCCTACTTCTTGGCTTCCTTTCAAGTATCTCAATATTCTCTTAGCCGTCATATGGCTCTCTTTTGGAGCAGATTGAAATCTTGCACATACACCTATAGCAAAGGTGATGTCCGCCCGCTTCTTTGTGAGATAGAGCAATGATCCAATAAGTGCTCAGATCTTGTTTGATCTACTGTGCTTGCCATCCGCATCCATGTCCATTTTGATCGATGTGTTCATTGGTATTTTTACAAAGAGACTTCTCTTCCATACCAAACTTCTTCATTAAATCTATAGTATATTTTGTTTGACTTATGAAGGTTCCATCCTTCACTGTTTCACTTGGAGTCCAAGGAAGAATGTCGCTCTCCCATCATGCTCATTTCAAATTTACTTTGCATGAGGTTTGAGAATTTTTCACACTCTTTGTTAGTGGATCCAAAAATGATGTCATCCACATATATTTGAACAAGCAAGATACTCTTCTTGTCTTGAATTTCGAAAAGTGTTCTATCTACTTTTCCTTTTGTGAATCCATTTTCAATCAGAATTGTGACAGGTGTCATACCATGCTCGGGTGCCTGTTTCAATCCATACAGGCTTTCTTGAGTTTGTATACCTTGTCTCCAAGAGTCTTCTCGCTCAAATCCTCGGAGGTTGTTCAACATATACTTCTTCTTCCAATAAACCATTTAGGAATGCACTTTTTACATCCATCTGATATACAATGAAATTCTTGTGAGCTGCATAGGCAAGAAACATCCTTATAGCTTCCAATCTTGCTACAGGGGCAAATGTTTCATCAAAATCTATCCCTTCTTCTTGGCAATATCCTTTGGCTACCAGTCTTGCTTTGTTTCTTACCACAGAGCCTTCCTCGTTCATCTTATTTCTGAATACCCATTTGGTTCCAATAACATTTTGATGTATGGGTCTTTGCACTAGTTCCCATACTTTATTTTTCTCAAACTGATTCAGCTCTTCTTGCATAGCTTGAATCCAATGTGTGTCGTCCAATGCTTGTGACATATCTTTGGGCTCTATTTGCGAAATGAAGCATGTGAACATTGCTTCTTGTTGAGTTCTGGATCTTGTTTTGACACCTTCTCTCATATCTCCAATGACAAAGTTCGTGGATGGTCTCTCGGCCATCTTACATCAGGTTGGAGTAAGTTAGTCGGATTGATCGACTTTGGTACCGTGTTGCCGTGGGCCTCTCTCGTGGTCACTTAGCCGCAAATTTTCCACCGCTTTTGAGATTCAGCTATCTCATCTTCATCCGAATTGATAATCCCGACTTCCGCCTTCAAAGATAGGACTCTTCTCGTATGGTGGATGATTCAACTTATCACCGACTCTTCAATGTCTTCTCCGTTTACATTTGGCTCATCGAATACCACATGAATGGATTCCTCCGTAACCATAGTTCTATTGTTGAGTATTCTGTAGGCCTTGCTTTGGTGAGTATCCTAAGAAGATACCTTCATCGCCTTTAGCATCAAAAGCCTTTAGGTTGTCTTTGCCATTGTTGTGAATGAAGCATTTACATCCAAATATTCTGAAATATGCAACATTTGGTTTTCTTCCATCCGATCTCATAGTCAGTCTGTTTATCATACATTTGTTTTGGGTGTAGCAAGTCGTGTTGATTGCTTCAGCCCAAAATCTTTTGGTAACCCCGCTTCAGCTAACATGGTCCTTGCCGCTTCTTTGAGGGTTCTTTCTTCTTTCGCAACTCCATTCTCTGTGGAGTCCTTGTCCGCCGATAGTTCATGACCAATACCATTCTCAATACAAGATCGAGTTATTATTCCATTGACAAACTCGGTTCCTCTATCCGATCTTATTTTGATAATGGTTTGACTCTTCTCATTTTGAATCCTCTTCATCAACGTGTGGTAGTTTTTGTAGAGTTTCTTTCTTCTTGCACATGAATATTGTCCATGTATATCTTGAGTAGTCATCTACTACCACCAAGGTGTATTTCTTTCCACTTATGCTTTTTGGTTCCATTTGGGCCAAATAGATCCATATGAAGTAGATGCAATATTCTTGTTGAGGATGGGCATATCTTTTCTTTGAATGACGACTTGATTTGTTTTCCCTTCGACATGCATCACATATACTCTCCTTCTTGTATACTCGAGTCCTGAAGTCCTTCTACAAGATGGCTTCTTCTTGCCTTGTTAATTGTTTTGAAATTCAGGTGACTCACTTTTGTGCCACCAACTTGATTCACCAGTATTCTTTGCTAGTAGACATGTCGGGTGTTGCGTTGACCAATCCACTACATACATATTTTTCTGTCTACATCCTTGCAAAGACCACTTCATTTGATTCAATTTCTTTGATTTGGCATATACCCATGTTGAATCCAACATTGTAGCCCTTGTCACGAGCCGATCGATACTCGCAAGTTGAAGTTGAGTCCTTCAACATATGCAACATCTGTGATTTCTAATCCATTCCTCTTGATGGATCCAATGCCTTTTATTTCACCAGGAGCTTCATTTCCTCCAAATATGACTTTGGCTCCTTTGACTTCCTTGAATTTTGACAGATTTCTCTTATTTCCTGTCATATGTCCGGAATGTACCGCTATCCATGTACCAGGTTCCTTGGCACTCACTTCCTTGAACCCGCAATCAAGGAAATTAAGTTTTAGGTACCCATACTTGTATGGGTCCCGAGGGGTTAGAATTGTAAGATGATCCAACCAACCTATAGCCAAATGATTTGACTCTAAGAGGTTGCCATCTATCAGTGCCATAATCATAATTAATCCCGCAAATTGCTTGGGGATTCTAGGTTCATACAAATTGTCTCTTTTGTCTCGTATGCCCGCATATGTGTTTTAGCAATTGCCTTCCTTGGGTAATTGTGGTGTTTTTGAGTGAAGTGCCTAGGTGTATATGTGTGCTGATGAAAGCTCTTATACTTTTGGAATGGCCTTTGCTGAGTTCTAGGCCTTTGCCATCTGGGCTTATATTCCATAAGTCTATGTTGATAGTTCACATTATTCCAATCAGCTTGGCTTGGATATTTTCTACCATTCCCATCATATGTATTTCTTTTACGGATTTTCTGGGGTTTTGGTAGCTCGCTTCTTCCTTACAGTATTTTTTGTTTGGAGTTTGTTGAGGACTCATTTGAATCTCTTATCACCGTCCTTTCAAAGATACTCAATCGGTCGTTTTCCTTTTCCTTTGTAACCAAGGCCAGTTTGCTTAGTATTGTGCTTTGGAGTGAATGTGTGTGCAACATTTAGAGTTTTGGATTTTTCAGACTCTTCATGACTTGAAGATCCTTTTTCCAAAATTACTCTTGAGGTTTGACATGGCACAGAGGAATTAAATCCTAAGCCTGTCTTGTCTCCACATTCTCTTTGACTCATAATAAGATCATCCAATGATTTGGATGCCTTAGTGAATGAAGCAATAACATTCTTGAGGTCATTCTCCCTCTTTTCTATAGCAGCAATTTCTGCTATTAATTTAGCATTTTCAGCCTTTAACCTTTCATTCTCAACAACTATTTGACTTAGAGTACTCAGCTCCTTAGTCAGCTTTGAGTTTTGACTTTTGAGTAGGTTGTTTTCCTCATTCAATAGTGTGTGTGAGGATTTAATGTGTTCAAAATCTTTCATCATTTTGCCTAATGAATCATAAAGATCATTGGGTGATGAAGTGTTTGTGTCACAGTCACTATCACCAGTGTCTGAGTTTGTTGAGTTAGATTGTACCTCATCTTCTTGATCAGGTTGATTTTGTTCTTTGGCCATCAAGGATCGGGCTTCTTCTTCGAGTCACTTGAGTAGTCACTTCACCGCTTGCTCTTCAATCAATTTGTCTCCCTTGACTTGGCTGTTTTTAAGCAGATCTCTGCAACCATCATTGCCTTTTTCCTTTCTTGTCTTCTTTCTCTCAAGATCTTTCTTTCTTCTTCATCTCTCGTACTTGTTGACTACAGGATATGAGCAAATAATGGCATAGTGACCTGGTTGTCTACAGTTCCAACATAGATATTCAGCTTTTTGATCAGCTCTTTCTATTCTTGAGTTGTCACCCTTTGATACTCAACTTTTTGATGATCCTGTTCTCTTGGTTGGCCTGTCTTCCTTGATTTGGAGGGAGCGAGTGTCTTCCGGAAGATTCACCCTTTCCTCTTTTGTAATTCTTATTGAAGAACTTGTTGAACCTTTTAACCATCGGGCTATTTTTCCGGGTCAATGACTTCTTTGACCTCGGCTCTCTCTTCCCATCTTTAACAATTAGAGCAAATTGTTTTGGGTACATTTTGTCTCTTCCGGTCTTTTTCTTCTCACTCAAACTCGTAGGCTTTGAGGTCCGAGAATAACTCATGATTGGATGTCTTTGATAGGTCCATGGAGTGTCTTAGTGCCATGACCTTCATTTCCCATCAATTTGGAAGACTTTTTAGGATTTTCATACACATTTCTTCTCGTGTATATTCCTTTCCAAGTGTAGACAGCTCATTTGTGATTTCGTAAAACGAGCGTCTAGTTGATCCAGGTTTTCTCCCGAGATCATTTTAAAGTTTTCAAATTTTTGTACCGCTCATCGATAATTTGTTTTCTTTGATTTGCTCGAGCCTTCACAAATTAATGTCACTTGTCCTGCATTTCTTTAGCCGTTTTGCATGATTTGACTTTATTGAACATGGCTTTGTCCAAGGTTTTGTAAAGGATGTCCTTGGCTACATTATCCAGGTTGTATCTTTTTCGTCATCATTTGTCCACTCGGTTCTTGGTTTTTCAACCATGACTGGTCTAGGAGCAAAGATCTTCTTCTCCTTCAAATTGCAACTCTTCGTGATTGTTTGTGTTCACCTTTAATATTTGTAGAGGCCCATCTTCTATTACTATCCACATTTCATCATGTAATCTTTGATAGATGAGCTCGCATACGAATTTTCCAATCATCAAATTCCTCAATAGTGAACATAGGGATGCGTGTCAAATTTGCTTCCATGATAATGACTTTTAATAAAAAAGAAGAGTTATGAAAGTTCAAGTACTAAAGCAGACTTTGAAAAGTTTAGAGATCTAGTTCAAGAACCGGTCTGCGGAGGGTTCAATGAACCAACCGCTCCGATACCACTTGTAGGTCCCAAGGGGTGTAAGTGTAAGGTTTAGAAGGGGGTTGAATAAACCTTACCAAATTTTCGATTTAGTCCTTTTAAATCTACAGAGTTAATTCTACTACCGTGTGTGTCCTTGATGGACATCGAATTAGTCACTCAAGAGAGTTAATCTCTCAAATGCACTCGGTGAGTGTTGATGGAGTAACTCGGTTGTTGGCTACAATTTAACTCATTTGTGGTTTTATTTTCAGCGGAAGACTTAACACCCTTAAGTTTGATTAAGCAAGATATTAGAGCTTGATTTAGTACTTGTAAATTATCAAATGGATAGCAAATTTATCGTGAGATATAAGCGAGTTAAAAGTGCGGGAATTTAAAATGTTGAAATGTAAATGAGACAAGAAAGTTTTTATAGAGGTTCAAGATGGGGTAATTCTTCTACTCCTCTCTTCTCCAACTCCCGGAGGAATCCACTAAGTAATGATCAGTTTACAAAGCGTGAAATCCGAGATACAAGTCTTGATCACAACAAAATGACTTGATCCTTAGGGACTCGATGCGGAGATGCCTTGATCACTGGTGGCTTCAAACGACTCGGCTTCTTCACGGCAGGCATTGCCTTGTTACTACAGCTCACTTGCTCAAGCTCTTTGGATTTGATCACGAAGCCCTCCAAAAGCTTAAGACTTGGTTCAACCTTGAACCTTTCTACAATCCTTCCTGGAAAGTAGACCCCTTTTCTTCAAGAGTTTCCTCTTCAAGCGATTGAAGTTCTCTTTCCTTCACGAGATGAGTGTTGGATTGATGTACTTCGTAATGTAGGCTTGAGGATTGAGATTGTTTCAGTTTTCTAATGTGCTTGTATATCTCACGTGTGTGTCATTCATGCATCCTTCTCTCTCAAAACAAACTCCTCAGCCTTTTATAGTGAACTTTCAAAAATTTGCCCGTTGAAGAGATAGGCTTATTTTTGAAAGTCACTTTGCAGTCGTTGGCTTGCAGTTCTTGGAATTGCCATTTCCTCGTATGAATTGTTCTTTCACCTTTTCGAGTTCGACACGGTGTAGTGCTTCCCATTGGTTCATTCCATTTGCACGCTTCGGGACCGAGCACTCCGAGAAAGGTGGTATGGAGATATTACTTGTTTAAGTAAATCTCTTGATTTTCGGCAACGGTTCTTTTCGATTATCTCGACTTGATCGCATTTCCTTGCTTTCCCAGGTGACTTAGAGTCAACTTCCAATCATTGGATGACTCTTCGTCACTTCAACTTGAGACTTGGCTTTTCTAGAGTCGACTTGACTGATGTTCCACTCACCGCACCTCACCGCTTCTTGTAGTTCCCATCTACTCCTCTTTGCCACACTCATTGTCTCACACAGCCAGTCTTCCTTCCAGTCTTGATTGTCTTCTTGCATGTTAGGGCGTAGGCTGTCTTGACTCGGCTTGGCCGCTCTATTCATTACAATGCATTTTACAAGAAGAATTGGGGTGCCAACTTTCTATTCTAAGTTTTACATGGCATTCATCAAAATCTAAACAATAAAATTCCTAACATTAACATAAATAATAAACTGCCAAAAATACATTTGAACAAAACATTGACTATAACTAATTTTTTTGGTAAGCCATTTATCTAACATTTGGAAACTTTTGATATAATAATAAGCGGAATACAATTCATAATATTTTCCTAATATATGAACGAAATCTTTGAAGAAAACATTGACTTTAAATATATTGTTAATAGCAAGTCGTGTATCATTGTGTATGTACTTAAATTTTAATGATCAAGTTTCTATAAATAATTATTATAGTAATTTAAGTATCTAATCTTTGACTATATAATATATATATATATATATATATATATATTAATATCAATATTTATGTTCAAAATTATTATTTAATATAGATTGTAAGATTTATTGTTAGAACTTTACAGTAAAATAATTTCAGAATTTAGGAAGTAAAAGTGGGCGGGAAAGTATTTAGGCCAAATTTCTGCTATTATAAATATAGATTTGTATAAGTTTTCGTTGTACAAATAGATGTATATATATATATATATATATATATATATATCAGTGTAGTTGAATAAGTGATAAAACATGGAATATAATATCCTATATGTTTCTAGACTCGCATTTCTTACTATTAAATCACTAATTGTAGGAAAATGATAACTTAAATAATAAAATAATATTGTTAGGAAATTTATTTGTTAGATTTTGATGATACCATGTAAAACTTAGACTAGGAAGTTGGCACCCCATTTTCCTTGTAATTATGTATTGTAATAGATAGGACTGGAAGAGCTGAGTGAAGTCAGCTAAGTCAAGAATACAAGAAGTCAACTGCAGACTAGAAAGAAGACTATGCTGTGTGTCAGCTGAGTATAGCCATGAAGGAAGACAAGAACTCGACTGAAGGAGAATCAGCTGAGGAACAGCTGTGTGAAGTGTCAGTCAAGTCAATAAAAGAAGGCAAATCTAACAGTTGAAGTGATAATTGAGTCCATCTTATGATTGGAGCAGATTCAAGTCACCTGGGGTAAAGGCAGCAGTCAAGTCAAGACGACTGACTTTGATCCATTGGAGTGAAGTCAAGAATATTACTCGATATAGTAATATGTCAAAGCTGCCAGGTCTTAAAGTGTTTGGCCCATAAATATACAAAAGGAATAAGTCAATGGGAAGCACTGCAACTTGTGTCAGAACCTGTAAAGCTGCGAAGCCATTTAATATGAGGAAGGGTCAACATCACAAGTGCTGCAGACCACGAAAAAATAAGCCAACGAACAAGAAGTGTCATTTGAAATTGGCGTATCTCTTCAACGGGCAGATTTTAAATGAGCACTATAAAAGACTGAGGAAGCATTTGAGAAAAGGTGACCTTGCATACCTGAACCTAGCATGAACAAGCAATATTTAAGCAATTAACCTGCAATATTCTCAATGCTTATCAAGATATTCCTCAAGCCTAAAACTCGAATAAACTCGATCCAACACAAGCTGTGAAGGAGAGACAACTTCAACCAGTTGAAGTTCAACCAGTTGAAGAGGAAACAATTTGAAGATCAAAAAGGGGTCTACTTTCCAAGTTGAAGGATTGTAGAAAGGTTCAAGGTCGAACAAAGTTTCAAGTTTGTTGGAGGGTTGCATGAACAAATCCAAGGACTTGAAAGTGACTTGAAAGTAGTCGCCTTGTGAAGAAGGCGAGTCGTAGGAGAAGCCAACGTGTGATCAATGTTGTCTCTAGAAGTAACTTGATCTCACATTACTTAGTAGATTCCTCCAGGAGTTGGAGAAGAGTGGATTAGAAGAATTACCCCTTCTTCGAACCACTAAAAAAATTACTTGTGTCAATTTACTTTCAGCACTTACATTCTTGCATTTACTTTTATATCTGTTGTTAGTTAAATCTGCTATCCAACTGATAATTAACAAGTGCTAAACACAAGTGTTAAAAACAAGCTTAAATCTATTAAACGGGTGTTAAGTCTTCCGCTGTTAAAAACCAAATCAACTAAAGTTAAGTATTAGCTTAAGCAGCCGAGTTATACTATCAACAGCTATATAGAGTCTGTTGAGTGGGTAACTTAGCTGAATATAGCCAACTTAGCTGTCCCCCAAGGACACAGCTGATTTGAGTCAACTCTGTTGAAAAATCTTAACAAAACTAAAATAGAAACTTTGGTAAGGTTTATTCAACCCCCCTTTCTAAACTTTACACCACACCCCTTGGGATCTACAAATATCGAATGCAATTAAACTTATGTATATTTATAATGACATGAAATTAGTTTTTACAAGTGTTTATTATAAAAATTGAGTCTTACAGGCCTCTTAATCCATTATGCTAAAATTAATATCTTACGGGCTTAAATATGATATGGTCATAAAATAGTGTATTCAATTTGAAGTGTCAATAGAGTTGTATAAAAGTACAATATATACACGCATATATATATACATATATCAATTTTTTTCTTTCCCAAATTTATTGTTTGTAACTTATTTTTGGAATGTCCAACGTAAAATTTCAATCTTGAAATGTTAAAGTTTTAAAGATCCCAATGTTCAAGGATAAAGCACACAGAACAAAGTATTGCCATAAATGTTAGTAACACTTATACCAACTCGTAGCGGATAAACATAACACAGAGATAAAAATTTGTCTACAAGTAAAAATATACTTGCAAACGTGCCAACAGGGCAAAATCTTCACTAGTTGATTGTATTGATTACAAAACACAACTCGAATGACTCAACTAGTACAAAACTTATTAAAACTCCTATCTATGAGTAGATCAATGATATGTAAAACAACTCATCCAAAACTAAAGAATATAAACTATTCAGATTCCTATGAAAACAAAAGATGAATGAAAAACTACGAAACAAAGACTCTCAATATTCAAATGTGTTATACTGAATATCAGCAGCACATCGGATAACACTTTGATCTATGTAGTACTACGATCTTTGTTTCTTCTCACTAAAACTCGAGCTCTCTAATTTCTCGTGTATTCTTCTCCCTAAGATTATAATTATGCGTGTCGAACTTTGTTAGGGATGAATTCTTTATATAGACATTCTTCAAATCTCCAAGTCCCTACAAAACATGGAAAAAGATATCTACAAAAACAATGATTCGTATATCATATAAGATAGGACTCTAGAATTCTTCCTTATCAATATGACCTAAAATAACATGGAATAAGATCTTTCCATATCCAAATATTACTTGAGAGTCAATTTATAAAACAATTCTTTTATAAACAAACTTTCCTTATCTAATAAGTCCTATCACATGCAAGTAACCAAGACAGGCAAAACACTTTAATTAAAATCCAAATTTTTGAAATAGGAAATTTAAGTAAATCTTCAAAATACACGATCCAACATTCTCCCCCTTTATACCTTTCTGGACAAAACCATTTGAAATAAAACATAGAATTTAAAAAGTAAGTAAATCCCCCTTAGTTAAAAAATTCAGAGGTTCAAAAACAATTCTCCCCCTAAATCAAATATCGCCCTGTTTCAAAAAGTGTTGTTGCAGATGGTATAATACTTTCATAAACACTCAAGATCTACAAAAAATAATTAGTACTCAAACAGTATCATAACAAAACATCAAAATACTCAAATAGTAAGTTAATCATTAGAAAACCATTAAGAAGACAGAGGTGAGAGCATGCTTTGGATATGAACTTTGTAGCTTTCAAAATACTGGAGATGTTGCTTAGCCAAAACAATATGTTGGTCAGCAGACACAAGTCGTACCTGCATAAAATCCATAGCAATAGAGATAGCACTAGAAGTATCAAATGCATGTAGAGGGATATCAGGGGTGTTAATAGCACTTGCAGGAACACTGGTAGGAACACCCTGAGAACCACTTTCAGGAGCAGTTGGAGCAGAAGTAGTAGGAGGAACTTCTTCAGTATCATCTTTCTCCCTTGGAAACTTAAGTAGAAAATTGACCTCATATCTCCTCTGAACAGGTAGTGAGAAATGTTGAACAATTCAGGCTCAGGAGAGAATGTAACATTATTCCACATATTAAGAAATCAGAGAAGGATAGGGGAGCATGAGACACCTTGGATGCAGCAAAGCCCATGACTAGATCAAAACTAACTGTCTGAAATTCAATGAGATCCCACTCCCAAATTAAACAATACAATGCATGTTCCTTAGCCATTGAAGTACTATGGGTTGTGGGAATGCAATTACACAAATTTTTTATGCAACATAGAATATAGAGAAGTCAGTCCAGAAGAAGGCAATTTTACAGGGTGTACTGGCCAAGTAGTGACACTATCAACAGTAAAAGTCCTAACCACCTCATTATAATAATCAATAATGGTCCTTCTTCAAAATCAGGTGTGCCAAAAAAAGTGATAATGACACTTGGAGAGAAATCATAAATGCGGTTACGAACAAACACTTTCCCATACTTTCCTGACCTTATATTCTTAGCATCAAGCTCTAAATTCACATAAAAATCTAAAACCATTTTATGCACATAGGTAAAGTAGTTGTAACAGTACTAATCAGATTCCTCTTTTGAAATAATCGATTAATCTTGTATTTTTTAAACATAACATGATCTATCCTCTTTCGAACAATAAATTCTATCATGCAATTTTTCAAATCGTTTGGAAGCAAACTCAGTGTAAAAGGAATCATAAAAGGCTTTACTTATCTCATATTCAGCCTCAAGTGTTGCAACAGGTTCAGGTGTTGCAGCAGGAGTAGCGACATTTGCAGACACACTCTGTAATTCTTGCTCAACTTATGTATGCCATGTTTTTGTCTCGGTTTCTGTAATCAAATCTAGATCAATTTCATCATCTTTGACATCCTCCTTCCTAGCATGAAATCTTAATCACTTGCGTCATGGAATTCAAACCTTTCATATGACCCAGAGAGTGTCACAATAGTGGTTTCAACACTCTTACCACCACGTCGTCCAACACTTGACTTAATAGACCCCTTTTCACCAAAACCTTGCCCTTTTCTTAGACAAAACAGACCCAAAACTCTTTCTTGCAGGGGTTTTCTTTGCAGAACTTCGAGTTCTTGAATGTCTTACCATCACAAAATCGAGAGGCATCATCATGATCGGAATCTATCTGAACAGGGATATCCGAAAATATGGAGGATTCTCCCCCTTTCTTTGTGGACCGTCGAACTGTTTTCTTCTTCCATTTTGAGTGGCCTTGAGAAGAGAGCCACTAGCACACAATTTGGTAGGAGAAAAACCCATTTTTTTGAAGTATTGGTCTTTTTAGGGTTTTAGGGTGTTTTTTGCTCATCCAAATTGGGGAAATTATCAAGATTGATCACATTTTCTGGAACCCTAAGTGGAATCACTCCAACGGAGTAGGAGTTTTAGGACCAACCACCATATCCATTGATTCATCTAAAGGAGAAACATTCTCAGACATCACGATGGGGGTTTCTTCAATCGGAAGAGTGTGTGTTGCAATAGGTGTTGCAACACTCGATTCGACACCTGAAATGATTGGTGGAGGAGTGGATTGACTCAAAGGTTTAATAGGATCGACATTCATGGCAGTCGATTTTCGAGGATCTTCCGGTGTATAAGTTGCTGGCCCTGAGTTCTGTGAGGATGAGGACGATGAAGTTGGACTTGAACTCGAGATAAAGATGCCTGTAATACCTGTAAAAATTCTCTTCACATGGGTTACAGAGATGCAGAATATGAGAGAAAATTTCAGAGAGAAATTTGGGAGAGATGCACAATGTTTTTTTTCTTCGAGAGAGAAACATAGGAGAAAGAGAGAATAGTTAGGGTGATTATATGTGAAGTTGGGCAACATAAATAGAATCAAGAACTTGAAATCAGAGACCCAACGGATATAAAATCTTGAGATACACATCCTAAAATTTGAACACCAAAATCGAATCCTATAAATTATGAAATAAAATGCAATCAAAAATTGATTTTTAGATTTAATTGTTCGAAAATAATGAAACACTTACCCACATATATAAATAAGGCAATGCAAAGAGTTTTCAAATGATTCTAAGTATATCACATTGTATATAACTAAGATTCCAAGAAATTCAATAATTTAGGAAATAAAATAAAATATCGCATATAGTCCAAAGGATTCCAAATTTTAGTTAATCGTGTAAATTCACCAAATATGCATATTCTAATTATGCCTAAATATGTGACAAAAATAAAAAACACACAAGTGGAGAACTATTTCAGCAGATGTTGTACCAAGTGTTGTAACACTTGAAAGACACTTTTACATCGATTCAATAAATTGCGATCTGCTTACCCAACATATAAGATTTTTCGAGTATTTTGATTTTTCCAGGACATATGCCAGATTTAGCCAGTGGGTAGCTTTCATACAAATCCCAATGGTAGCTCTTTCTCACAAGATCATGTCTCTTAAAATAATTTTATATATATAAGAATTGGTCAAAAGGATTAGCTGCACATGGTGGGTAGGTAGCTTTTTCCCTTAAAGGCCTCAGAACATGTTCAAGCATTTTTGTTTTTCAAACTCATATCCTGGTTAAATATATCATAATGATTTTGTACATTGGAAACATCAACTCACACCAGCTTATCAAGTGACCAATCTTGGGTACATTTCCAGAACTTCATCAAACTGATTCAATCGCGTAGACACAAACCTATCTAATGCATGAATGCATGATGTACAAAAGAAAAAATTTATAAGTATATACTGATATTGCAACAAGTTTTACTGTGAGTGTTGCAACACTTTTTAGAGAGAGTGTTAAATTGCACAAAAACCAAGAAACTATCGCAGAGTGAAAATCTCTCAAAATCTAATGCTTTAGTGAAAATGTCCGCCAACTGATTTTCAGTTACAATGTATTCTATGCGAGTAATGTTATTCTCAACCAAATCACGAATAAAAAAATGGTGCATTATGTCTAGAGTGTTGTACCAGATTCTTTGAAATATCAATAGCACTTGAATTATCACAATAAAGAAGACCATAATCCTTAATCATTTAATTCATCTAAAGTAATTGAGAACAAAAACTCCCAACAGCAACATACTCTGATTCAACAATCGAAAGAGAAACACAATTTTGTTTATGAATGTACCAAGACAACAAGTTATTTCACAAATAAAAACAACCACCTGTCGTACTTTTCCTATCATCTACTACCCCAACCAAATCTGAATCACTAAAACCAACTAGATTAGTGTTTGTATCTTTAGTATACCAAATGTCTAGATTAGTAGTGCCTCCAACATATCGGATAATTCTTTTCAAGGCTTTCAAATGAGTAATCTTGGGATTAGCTTGATAACGAGAACACAAACACACATTACACATGATATCAAGACGACTAGCAGTTAAGTACAATAGACTACCAATCATGCTTCTGTACAAAGTGTTATCAACACTTTCAGCAGCATCTTCTCTACTCAGTTTCTAACCCGAACCCATGGGAGTTTTTATATGAGATGCACTATCTAAGTTGAATTTCTTTACCAAATTTCGTGCATACTTACTTTGGAAAATGAAAATCCCATCATTCTATTGTTTGATTTGTAAGCCCAAGAAGTAATTCAATTCACCAACCATACTCATTTCAAATGTAGAAGACATTATATCAACAAACTCATTCAAAAGTTTTTGACAAGAAGATTTAAACACAATATCATCTACGTATATTTGAGCAATCAAAATACTATGATTAGTCTTTTGAATAAAAAGACTTTTATCCACTTCCCATGTTTAAAACCCATTTAGAGTAGATGATCAGTCAATCTCCCATACCAAGCTAATGGGGCTTGTTTAAGACCATAAAGAGCCTTTTTAAGCTTGAACACATGGTCTGGCTTATAGGGATCTTCAAAGCCTTTTGGTTGTTCACCATAAGCTTCTTTATTTAAAATACCATTTAGAAAAATACTTTTGACATCCATTTGGTGAAATGTTAGGCCAAGATGATATGTTATAGCAAGAAGTAATCTAATCCACTCAATTCGGGCTACATGAGCAAAGGTTTTATCGAAATCCATCCCCTTAACCTGTGTATCGCTTGGGCAACTAAAAGAGCTTTAGTACGCACAATGTTCCTAGACTCATCAGTTTTTTTTTGAAAATCCATTTAGTACCAATCATATTCACATTGTTAGGTCTAGGAACTAAATACCACACATCATTCTTATCAAATTGATCAATTTCATCTTGCATAACATTTATCTCAAATTTATATTTCAAAGCTTCATTGACTTTCTTAGGCTCAAAAATAGATAAAACAACAGGTTCTTATCAGAGTGCAGTTTGAGGACATGTACACATTTCTTACCATCTCACAATAGTTTACCCTCTCTTTTCTCTGTGTACGCACACCTTCAGTGACTTCACCTATCACTTGTGTAGTTAGGTGATTCTTCTGAATTCTGGTAGGTATGTCTCTAGTATAGTCAGTCACATGATCATCCAATACCTGATTTTGTTCAATCTCACGTTCAGATTGTGTTTTTGAGCCAATTGGTACAAATGTGTTTACAGGTGTTGCGGCAGGTTTTTCAACATTTGTTGGAACACGTTTAACAACATCTATTGTAACACTTGGTTCAACTTCAGCTTCAAGGAATGACTCAGAAATATTAATTGTGTCAATCAGATTAGAGAGAAAGTCTTCTTCAGTCTTTCCTGCAAGGTTAACCAAATCATTGAAAACAACATTCATAGTTTCCATAATAGTCCTCGTTTGAAGATTGAATACTCTATAAGCATGACTATTTACGGAATAACCTAAGAAAAGACTTTTGTCACTCTTGGAATTAAACTTAGCAAGTTGATCTCAATCATTCAACACATAACACACGCATCCAAATACATGAAAGTAATTAAGGTTAGGTCTTTTACCTAAAAGTATCACATATGGAGTCATTGTACTTTCTATCCTTAAATAAACACGATTAGTAATATGGCACGCAGTGTTCAGGGCCTCAGCCCAAAAGCGTTTGGTCAAATTTTTGGAACTTAACATAACTCATGCCATTTCTTTTTAATGTTCGATTCTTCCTTTCCACCACCTCATTTTGTTGTGGAGTTTTTGGTGCGAAAAATTCTTGTGAAATTCCTTTGTTGTCACAGAAGGATGAAAAGATGCATTCTCAAATTGTTTACCATGATCAGTTATAATCCTAGCAACAGTGACACTATAGAAATTATACATCTTTTTGTGCAAGTTTCTGAAAGACTCAAAAGCATCAAAATTTTCACGTAAAAGTGCACCTAAGTTTAACGAGAAAAATCATCAACACACACAAAATAATATTTCTTACGAGCAATACTCTTAACCTCAATGGGACCCATAAGATCTATGTGGAGAAGTTCAAAGCACCGGGTAGTATTAAAGTGTTGTGACATTTGGTGCGACACTGATTTTGCTTACCTTTTTGACAAGATGCACACACATAAGGTTTTTTTGTATGTTCAGTTTGGGCAATCCTCTTACAGTTTCATATCTAACAAGTTTACCAATCATTCTGGAATTCACATGTCCTAACTTTTGATGCCACAAATCCATTTCATTCGAATTGACACTATGATATGCATGAATACCACCAAATTGGTAACATTTATAAATCAATCCCAAACATGCTAAGATGCACATGTTAGAATTATCAAAGATTTCACACGAGTTCTTATCAAATTTTACATACAAATTGTAATCGCATAGTTGGCTTATGCTAAGTAGATTTGCCAAAAGCCCTTCAATGTGCAGAACATTTTTGAGCTTCGAAAGACCTTTCACATTTAGAGTACCCTTTCCAACTATATGTCCTTGAGCACCACCCCCATACATAACTTTACATCCATCAAATGACTCATAATCCGTTAGGTAATCGATGGTTCCTATCATGTGGCGAGGGCAACCGTTATCAAAACACCATGATCCAACAATGTTAAATCTCAATGAGGTATATATAACATTACATGTCATATCAGATTTACGGACCCAAACATATTTTGGAAAATGCAGAGTGTTGCTAGAAGTATTAGAGGACACTTATGCCGACAACTGACAAGAAGACGTTTGATACTTTAAATCAGATTTTAGCTTGCGACAATATGGTATAATGTGGCCAGGCATAAAGCAGTAATGACAAACATAATGCCTTTTTCTTTTCGTGGTGTTTGATTAGAACATGAGGTTTTTTCAACCATATAATTAGAACCTTCAGAGTTTTCAGTTGCTTTTACAAAAATAGGTGTTTTGTAGCTTATATCACCCTTGTTATTACTTCCTAATGCAAAATTTCATCGAGTTTAGCTTTGCCAAAATTTAGCATTTTCAAGGTTTCAAGAGATTTATCAAGTCGAGATCTTGCATTTTATAGTTCATCATCCCTTTTAGTGAGTAGTACTTCTAGACAAGTTAAAGATTCATCTACTCCTTATTCTCCTTGGTGAATCTTTCATTCTTCTCTGTGAGACATCCAATTTGTTGGACATGTTTGCACCAGTCGTGGTAAAACTCTTGGTAGGCCTCTACATTGTTTTTCTCTTCAACATTGGAGTCCTCAACAACCTGATTATCTGTTTCAACTACAGAAGCAATGTTAAGCAAAATAAATCTTAAGTGTTAGAGAAAGTGTACCTGTCAGGTGTTGGAACATCTAGAGCAACATCTCAAGAGACACCCAGTGGATTGATTTGCAGCAATTTTTTCTCTTTGATGATCGTCATGAGGGAAATAATATCATCTTTCTGACCTGAGTTCTCCTCAGACTCATCATCACTCAATGTAACACTCAGATTCATACCCCTTTTTCGCTAAGTGTTTGCACACTCACTGGCATAATAACCAAAACTAGTGCAAGGTCTACATCTAACCTTTTCAATATCAAACTGATTTCCAGATTTATCTTGATTTCTACCAGGCATATTTCTCTAAGGGTATTTGGGAGTATCATATTTAAAAGGCTTTTTGATTTTGAAGGTCACTCAAAATGACCAACCCTTTTCTACAACAAATGTTCAACAAGAAAAAAGGGGTGACACTTCAAATCTCTCCGTGGCATTGAAATCCAAATAAGATCATCCTAAAGATATTATTATTGAGGATCCACTTGACAAGGTCATGACGAGAAGAGAATATGTCAAAAAAGCTCAATTTTTCAAAAAGATCCTAAAAATGCAAAGGAAGCAATTGAAGATGAAGATTGGTTTCTAGAAATGTAAGAAGAGATAAATCATTTTGAAAGAAATGAAGTTTGGGAACTTATGTCGTGTTCTCCTTCTCACACAATCATCAGAACATAATGGGTATTTCGGAACAAGTTGGACGATCAAGGCAACATCATAAATAAATTATGGTTAGTAGCCCAAGGTTATTATCAAGAAGAAGTTATTAATTTTGATGAAACTTTTGCACCCATAGAACATTTAGAAGCTATTCGTATCAAATCTGCTTTCTTGTTTCAAAAAATTGAAACTTTACCAAATGGATGTCAAATCCGCTATCTTAAATGATTTTATGCAAGAAGAAGTTTATGTGAAACAATCTCCAAGGTTTGAAATTGTTTCAAGACCAAATGATATTTATAAACTTAAAAAAGCTTTATATTGCCTTAAACAACCACCCCGAGCCTGGTATGATAGACTAAGTTTTTTCCTTTCAGAAAATGGTTTTACAAGAGACAAAGTTGGTACTACTCTTTTTTATTTTTAAAAAGGGACAAGATAGCCTTCAAGTTCAAATATATATTGATGATAATATTTTTGGTGCTACTAATGAATCTTTGTGCAAGAATTTCTCTAAGCTTATGGAAGGCGAAACTGAAATGAGTATGATGGGTGAACTCAACTTCTTTCTTGGACTCCAAATAAAACAATGTCAAGAAGGGATATTCGTTTCTCAATCCAAATACACAAAGGAACTTCTTAAGAAATTTGAATTAAAGAAGGAAGAACCGTAGCAACGCTTGTGGCAACCAACATCAAACTAGACAAAGATAAAAAAGGCAAATCTGTCGACGAAACAAAATATGGAGGTATGATTGGTAGTTTACTTCATTTAACTGCTAGTAGACCCGATATTCAACATGTTATATGATTATATGCTCAATTTCAAAGTAATCCAAAAGAATCTCACTTGAGCGCCGTTAAAAGTATATTTCACTATTTAAAAGGTACTATCTCGTACGACTTATTCTATCCAAAAATAAAAATTTTATTTTAAAAGGTTTTAATGATTCGAATTATGCCAAAAATATTGATGATCGCAAAAGTACTTTCGGTTCTTGTCAATATTTAGGCGATTGTCTTGTTTCATGGTTCTCTGAGTTTTTTAAAAAATAAAGCCATTGACTCCTCACATAATTCAGATTCCTCACCTCTTTAGTTAATTGAGTTAGATCATCAGATTCATCGGGTAATACAAGTAGAGCGATGCTTTTCCCTTTTGATTTTCTTTTGTTGACGAAATTGAGTTCCCACGTCTTAAAAATTCCAGCAAGTTCATCAAGGCGAAGCATGGTGATATTTGATAATTCTTCAATAACAACAATCTTCACGTCAAACCTTTCAGGTAAGGAACGTATTATCATACAAACCAATCTTGCATTCGAAATAGGTTCACCCAGAGATTGAGTTTCGTTAGCTATGTCACAGAGTTTCCCGTGATATGATGTGATGTCTTCATCCTCTTCCATCTTTAGATTTTTGAATCGTACAATCACATGTCGTAACTTAGAGAGACGAACACTTACAGAACATTCGCAATGTTTTTGTAGAGCCTCCCATGCTTCTTTTGCCTCAGAATAATTGCAGATGATTTTGAACATTCGCAATGTCATTGGACCAAAATATTTTGTTTTGATTTATGAAGTCACCATCGAGATCTATGATCTTTGGAGGAGTGCATCTAGTTAAACTAGTTCACCAACCTTTCTCATCAATCAATCTGATGAAAACACGCATCTTAATCTTCCATATTGAGTAGTTCGTCCCATCAAGAATTGGAAGACGAAACATAGCAATTTCTTGAACATCCATTGCTTGCTCGAACGTAGGATCAACACTTAGTGAAATTAAGTGTTGGCTCTAGATGCCAATTGAAAGTTTTAAAGGTCCCAATGTTTAAGGGTAAATCACACATAACAAAGTGTTGTTATAAGTGTCAGTAACTCTTATACCAACTCGCAGTGAAAAAACATAACACAGAGATAAAAAATTGTCTACAAGTAAAAATATACTTGCAAACGTGGAAATAGGGCGAAAACTTCACTACTTGATTGTATCGATTGCAGAACACAACTCGAATGACTTAGTTAGTAAACACTTATTAAAACTCCTATCTATAAGTAAATCAATGATATGTAAAATAACTCGTCCAAAACTAAAGAATATAAACTATTCAGATCTCTATGAAAACAAAAGATAGACGAAAAACTATGAAACAAAACTCTCAATATTCGAAGGTGTTATACTGAATATCAGCAGCACTTCGGATAATACTTTGATCTATGTAGTACTTCAATCTTTGTTTCTTCTCACTAAAACTCGAACTCTCTAATCTCTAGTGTATTCTTCTCTCTAAGATTGTAATTCTGTGTGTCGAACTTTGTGAGTGACGACTTCTTTATATATGCATTCTTCAAGTCTCCAAGTCCCTACAAAACATGAAAAAAGATATCTAGAAGAACAAGGATTCATATCTCATATAGGATAGGACTTTAGAATTATTCCTTATCAATATGACCTAAAATAACAAGGAATAAGATCTTTCCATAACCAAATATTACTTGAGAGTCATATTATAAAATAATCCTTTTAAAAACAAATTTTTCTTATTTAATAAATCCTACCACATGCAAATATCCAAGAACGGCAAAATACTTTAATTTAAATCCAAAATTTCGAAGTAGGAAAATTTAATTAAATCGTGCAAAATGTAGGATCCAACAAAATGAAACTTCTTTTCCTTCAAAAGTATCATTTAGTCGAAAATAATGACTTGATTAATCACTATTTTAAGGGAATTAATGTAAAGATGCATAATACATAAATATATCGAATTAATAAGATCACTATATATAGGGGTGTGTGTGTAGACATCATGAATTCAATTTTGAATAAATGACTGCGTGCATATATACTAATTTTAAGCATAACATATGAGTGTTACTCAGCAGACATTTAAAAAAATCTATATCTTTTGGTATTTTATATACATTAATATATTTATTGTCAACAGAAGTAACACATATGTCCCGCCCCGTTTGGATCGCCTCGTCTTGTGACCCGCAAAAGAGCGGGACGAATCTGGGTATTACTTCCGCCCCGTGGGTACCCGCCCCGACTATATTTTTTAATATATTTAATATATATTTTGCATATATAATATATATTATAATATATTTTTTATTTTTTAATATTATATATAACATTTATAAATTGAAAATAATAATTTTTGTAAATAATATTTTATAAATATATTAAGTATAATTATTGTTCTCATATTTCATTTTTTCTTTTTAATTTTATTTAATGTGGGGCAGGACGGGTCGAATTACTACTACAACATAAATGACATAAGGCAGCACCTAAAAAATATTACCTAATATCCATTAAACGTTACAATGGACAATAGGTAACACTTTTTATAGTGATACAGTTGCATGTGTTACCTATAGTCTAAGGTATCACTTTTAATAGCTTTTAGCAACACTTTTTATAAGTGCTACATTAAGTTCTTGCCACTAAGATAAGTTGAATCTTATTACAACTTTTGCATTGTTTTATATATACACAAATATTATATTATATGTATATATTATATACTTTATGTATTAATGATTATGGTATATAATATATATATAGTTTATATTAATATGAAATTAATTTTCCATTGATAAAAATAAAAGCATCTAAAAATATGAAATTAATTTACTACAGATTAATAAATTTTAACAGTAAAAAAAATAAAAAAATAAATAATGAAAAAGTAATTTAGAGACAGAAAAAAAATTGTAAGTGACTATCGACAGTATCAATTTTTATTAATAAATATTTTCTAAAAAAGTAAAAAAAAAAAAGGTTACCGAAGAAATTGGTTTCCGTAAAAATTTAAAATATTAAATAGATTAATAATATAATATTTATAGGGAATTTTCGTCGGTATTAAGATGAAATTAAATACCTCCGTAAAATTAAAAAAAATTACAAAAAGAAAATAAAAATTCAATAAAAATACATAGTACATTTGTCTTCACCTATTTTTGATATCAATTAAATAAATAAATCGTTGGCATTATTTAATGAAAGCGTATGATTTTGTGTTACCAAAATAGAGCCAAAAAAGTGTTACAATTAATAAAATATAGTGTTACTTAGAGTGTTGTTTAATTAAAGTGATACTTAAAAAGTGTTACTTGTTAATGTTTGCATGTTTGGCAAATTTGGTCTTTGTGCATATATAGTGCGAGGTTTGGTGTAATAACCAAGTGATGCAACACTGGTTGCACAGAATATGGGCGGATTTTATGCCGGATTTTGTGTTTTGATATTTGGCATGTTTTTATTATATGCATGTTGGTGGTAATCTTGAATTGATTAATCTTAATTGATTCAGTCTTATTAAATGCCATTTATCCATCTATAATCACTTTCCTTATGTACATGATATTCATCCACAAGGAAATGATTTTATTTTGTTGGTTTTCCTTTCATAGCTTGAAACGTCCTCCAGAAATTAGAGAGATGATTTCTTTTTGAAAGCTATAAAAAGTGAAGTCATCCCTTGAAGAAGACACACAGAAAATCACATTGAGCTTACAAGTTTTTCTTCAAGAAAATTATTTGTTCACTTTTGTTATTCTTCGGGAGAAGACTCAACCATTCAAGGTTTTTAAAGTTGGAGGGATTCCAACAGAGTTGAGTTTTTGGAAGAAACTATCAAAGAGAATACAAGAGTTGTTGAATTCATAAAGAGGGAGTCTTTATTTATTCGTAAATCCATTTGTATTTGTAATAAGTTGTGCTTTTCTAATAGTGGATTGTTTTTTTCTGGGCGTGTCCTCGTGCAATAAGATTTAGGAATCTAAGCAAGTTAAAAATCATCGTGTTATTTTATTTCCGTTGTGTGAGTGCGTTGTATGTTTCAGTGTTACAACATTAACTTACAACATTATTCGAACCTGGTCTTTTAATTGATATTAAGGCCTTAGATTTTATCAATTGGCATCAAGAGCCTTCCACTAATCCTTATTAGTGAGATCCTGTTATTTTTATTTCCGTATTTGTTGCTATCATGGACATCTATCATGAGGGAAACTCCATTTATCGACCACCTCTTCTCATTTTAACCAATTTCTCATATTGGAAAGCTAAAATGAGAGCCTTCATCAAATCCGTAGATGAACGTGCCTGGAAATCCATTTTAACAGGCTCGACACCATCTACTCATATTGTTGATGGTAAAGATGTTCCAAAAATTGAAACTGAATGGACCACTGCTGAGGGTCAGTTAGCAAACTCAAACTCCAAGGCACTTAATGCGATCTTTAGTGATGTTGATGAAAATTAGTTTAAGTTGATCCCAACTTGTGAAACTGCAAAAGAAGCATGGGACATTTTACAGATTGCCCATGAAGGAACTGAAGCTGTAAGAATGTCTAAACTTCAAATGCTCACATCTAAATTTGAGCATCTTCGCATGGGTGAAAATGAAACTATCAGTAATTTTAACTTTAAACTTTGTGATATTAGTAACAAATCTTTTGCCTTAGGGAAAAATACTCTAATTTTAAACTTGTTAAAAAAGTTCTAAGATCTCTTCTAGAAAGATTTGCTTACAAAGCAACGACCATTGAAGAATCGAAGGTTCTTTTGGAGTTAAAGCTTGATGAACACTAGGTTCTCTTCAAACTTTTGAAATGAACCTTGAAGAGATCAAGAAAGAAAAACTCAAGGAATCGAGTTACAAGAAGGAGAAAAATAGGGAGATTGTCTTTCAGGCTGAAATACCAGAGGAACAAACTCTTGAGACAGGAAAGGATCTCCATGAGTCACTTGCCTTGCTGACCAAGAGTTTTGGTAAATATTTGAAGCAGCACAAGAGTAACAATTATCCCAGAACTCAAAATTACTCTGGACCACAGAGAAAGCAACACGACAATGGGGAAATCAAGAAAACTAATGGGATGAAATGCAGGGAATGCGGAGTTTTTGGGCATATTCAAGACGAATGTGCAAATACTCTGAAAAAAAATGAAAAATCATCTACCACCTCATGGAGTGATGATGAACCAGATGATGAAAAAGAAGAAGAAAATGAGAGCAATCATGTTGCCTTCACTGCCATAAAGAAAGAGGTTTGTTGTAATAAAACGCACCCCAATGCTACTCCTGGTGTTACAACACTGATCAGGTATAACTCTGACTTTGCATTCACTGAAACCTGTCTAAAGTCTATAATTCTTGCAGAATAAAATGACTCAAATGATGAAAACTCAGAGGATGCTTTTGAAGTAGATGAAGAATCAAGAAACGAAGAACTTAGGAGAGTTTACCAAAAGATATTCGAGAAATGGTTGATTGTCTGCAAAACAAATGAGAACCTAGAGGAAAAGTTTGTGTGCCTTGTTGCAGAAAGGGACTTACTCAAAGGTGAAGTAATAAAGTTTGAAAGGCTAGCAACAGATAGGACGGAAGAACTAACCAAGATGAAGAAAGACCTCAGTGAGATGATGGTCTCTGTTAAAAAACTAAACATTGGTAATGGGAGATTAGATGAAATCCTAACTTAAGGAAAAATACATCAAGATCGTGCAAGTATTGGATTTGGTATCCCTTCTAAAAAAACTTTGCTAACAACGATAAACACTCAAAAATTATTTTTGTTAAAGAAGAAACTTCATCTAATCATGTTGGAAAAAAAAATGGATTTGTTCCTATTTGTCACTATTGCAATCGTCCTAGCCATATAAGACCTAAATGTTTTATTCTTCAAAAACATTGTAGGCAAGGCACAGTGCAATCACGTATGTTTAAACATCACCAAAGAAACACTCCTCATTTTAAAGTTGATTTATCCCACAAACCCAAGAAAATCTAGGTTAGGAAAAATGAGTTTTCTTGTTATGTTGTTCTCACATCTTTAAAAGCTAATGTGACTGAATCATGGTATTTTGACAGCGGGTGTTCTTGTCATATGACTAGAGAATTGGAAAAACTCACTGATTTTGAAAAACATGAAAATGGTTTGGTCACTTTTGGTGATGGTGCTAAATGTATAGTTTTGGGAAAAGGAATTTTGAATGTCTCTGGACTCCCTTCTCTCAAAAATGTTCTGTATATTGAAGGATTAAAATCTAATCTAATCAACATAGTCAGCTTTGTGATGATCTGCTTGTCACATTTGATAAAAATATTTGTGTTGTCTTTGATAAAACTGAAAAATGCATTTTGAAAGGTAGTAGATCTTTTGATAACTGTTATTTGATTCAGGAACAAATTCAGTGTTATAATACTTCTCTTGTCTGCAACAACTCCTCTTTGAGAGAAAATGAACTATGGCACCAAACATTAGGACACATAAACTTTCGTGTCATGTTAAGTCTTATTAAGATATGAGTTGTGATAGGATTTCCTAAATTGAATAAAGATCACTTTAGTGTCTGTGGTCCCTGCCAACTGGGAAAACAAAAAAGGGAATCACACAAAGTGTTGCAACATCTTAGTTCAACACATTGTCTCGAAATTTTGCATATGGACCTTATGGGGCCGATGCAGGTCGAAAGCATAGGAGGAAAGAAGTATGTTTTCGTGTGTGTTGATGATTTTTCCGGGTTTACATGGATAGATTACATTAGAGACAAATCTGTCACTTTCGCTATTTATAAAAGGTTGTCTTAGGCTGAAAATGAGAAAATTTTAACATAGGAAGGATCAGAAGTGACCATGGTAGAGAATTTCAAAATTCTAACTTCTCTAAATTCTATGAAAAACTTGGAATATTTCATGAATTTTCTGCACCTATTACACCTCAACAAAATGGTGTTGTAGAAAGAAAGAATAGATCTCTGCAAGAGATGTCATGTGTTATGATAAACTCAAAGAAGATCACTCTAAACTGTGGGCTGAAGCCATTAGCACTGCGTGCTATATCATTAATAGGGTTCATTTACGCTCACATACTATAACATGACACCTTATGAAATTTGGAAAGGCAAAAAGCCCAATGTCAGCTATTTTCACGTATTTAGATGTGTTTGCTATATTCTCAATGACAGGTAACATCTTGGTGTAGGTCCCAAGGGGTGTGACTAAGGTTTAGAAGGGGGGGTTGAATAAACCTTACCAACTTTTTCGATTTTAGTCCTTTTAAAATATTACAGAGTTAAATACACAGCTAAGTCCTTAAGGGACAACTAAGTTAGTTAACCAGCAGAGTTAGCCACTCATCAGACTCGATTGAGCTGTTGATAGAATAACTCAGTTGTTTAGTCTAAACCTTAACTTGGCTGTGATGAGATTTTCAGTGGAAGACTTAACACCCTTGAATTTGGTTTAAGTTTGTTTTAACACTTGGTTTTAGCACTTTGTTAATTATCAGTTGGATTGCAAATTATCATCAGATTTAAAATGATATGCAGAAATAAAAATGCTGAAATGTAAATGACACAATAATTTTTATAGAGGTTCAAAGATGGGGTAATTCTTCTACTCCTCTCTTCTCCAACTCCTGGAGGAATCCACTAAGTATTGATCAGAGTACAAAGTGGTTATCAGTTCGGATACAAGTCTTGATTACACAGTTGACTTGCTCCTTTGGGACTCATCTGAAGATGGAGATGCCCCAAAATTTTTGAAATTTTAATTTTTTATAGGTATGTTTTATTTTTAAATACAATTTTTAATCATTTAGCCCCCAAAAATTTTCCAATATTTTGGGTCTAGCTCCGCTTCTTCACAGGATTCTCGTCCGATCTCAAAATTGGATTTCTTCACAGGGCGGTTGCCTTGCTACTTCAGCTCACTTGCTCAAGCTTCTTGGATTTGATCACGAAGCCCTCCAATAACTTGGGACGGGTTCGACATCGAACCTTTCTACAATCCTCCTTGGAATGTAGACCCCTTTTGATTCTTCAAAAGTTTCCTCTTCAACAATTTGAAGTCGTCTTTCCTTCACAGCTTAGTGTTGGATTGATTTCCTTCTTGATTTTGGCTTGAGGATTTGCTTGAATAACTTGAGAATATTTTTGCAGGTTACAGTATGAGTAATACTTGTTTTTCTCGTTGTTCAGGTATGCAAGGTAACCTTTTCTCAAAGTGATTCCTCAGCCTTTTATAGTGCACTTTCAAAAATCTGCCCGTTGAAGAGATAGGTTGATTTTCAAAAGTCACTTGTGTTCGTTGGCTTGTCTTTTCTTGGTCTTCAATCTTGAGATGTAGACCTTTCCTCGTATTAAATGAATGTCCAGCTTTTCAGGTTCTGACACAAGGTGCAGTGCTTCCCATTGGTTTATTCCTTTTGCACGCTTCTGGGACTGAGACATGGAAGCATGGAAGTATTACTTGTTTAGGTAATATTCTTTACTTTTGTGCAACGGATTCTTTTCAGTTAACTCCTCTTTGCAACTGCCTTTTCCCCAGGTGACTTGAGTCTGCTCCAATGATTGAAAGACTCATCTGTCATTTCAACTTGACTTGGCTTGGCTTCTTTGGTTGACTTGACTGACTCTTCATACATTTGTATCACAGCTGATACTCCTTCAGTCGAGTCTTTGACATCTCTTCCTTGCCACACTCAATCTTCAGTTGACTTCTTGTATATCCAGGCATAGCTGACTTGACTCAGCTCGTACATCCCTATCTATTACAATACAAATTACAAGGAAAATAGGGTGCCAACTTTCTAGTCTAAGTTTTACATGGCATTCATCAAAATCTAAACAATAAATTTCCCAACAATTTCCCCCTTCTTGATGATGCCAAAACTTAAATCATACAAACAAAATTTAAGCATCAAAGATACATACAGACAGAGGTGCAGTAATAGAGAATGTATGCGAGAATCAATCTTTTTATTGATCATAACATTCTTGTCCTTTACACAGCTGTTTACAATGTGTATCATAGCAAACATAGCATTCTATATCTACGCAAAAATATAGAGATTACAAATTTTTATTCAACAACGTACATAAGACTTACATACATGTGCATTTACAATAGTAAAATACATGAAGGGGTGGACAGCAACACTTCATCGCCTTCGCTGCCTCCTTTTTTCTTCTTCAGCTCTGTCGTCCTCTACTCTCTTTCTCTTTTTTTCATCTTCAGCTGCCTTCTTTTTCTCGTAAGCTCTCTTCGCAGCTTCATCTCTTCTTTTCCTTTCCTGTCTTTCTCGCCACAGTTGATCTTGCCTTTTGTTCTCTTCTTCAATTCTTCTCGCATATTCATCATTCTTCCTAGCCATTTCCCGATTGGCTACTTCATCATACCCACCCAGTAGATCCTTCCTTCTTGCCTGGATCTACGTATTCAATATTTTTGGGTAGAGGTCTAGGTATAAAGCCTCTACCTCCGCCATTTCTTCCTCCTCCTCTGGGCGTGTATTGTACTGGAGTCTTCTTCTTACCAGCAGAGTGACCAGCAGAGTGACTACTAGTAGTCTATTTCTTGTCAGCTTCTTCGCACAGCTTTAGACCTTTTTCCCAGTACAAGTCCCAGGCTTGGGCTATGGTCATGTTTTTGAAGTATCCCTTGACGCAAGCGTTTTGAACTCTTCAACGGATTTTGGCTCGTTTCCGTCATCTGGAATGGCATCTGTATCTTTTCCCGGAATGCCTCCTAATTGTTTTAACATCTCTTCAACACGGGCATCCATTCTTTTGTCGAAATCCTCCATCTCTGCTTCTACAATCTTTTTCTTATGAGACATAGGCACAATAGAGTGATAGAGCGAGTTACAGGAAGTTTGTTGATGATGTCAGCTGTGACATGACCTTGCTGAGGGGTTTCAGCAAAAATTAAGGTCATATCTTTTGATCTTTCCCCCTCAACAGTTTTTCCCTTCTCCTTCCTCTTCTCAACAGCTGTATCTTTCTTCTCTACGACAGCTGCTTCCTTTTCTTTCTCACCAACCGTCCGCTTAAGCATATTCTGGTATTCCTCTTCCCCCTTTTTGGCATCATCAAAGGAGAGAGGAACCCCTGGGAACATACCAGCAAGCATGAAGTCCGATCTCGATAGTTGAATTGTGCTTGGAGTCCTGCAGGAGTATCTTTGTTCGAATTCTCGAGCGGGTGGCTTTGGACTGGCCGCCACAGTTTCATTTCATTTCGGCCATAAGAAGGTGAATTTGGTATTCATGTTTTCCTCGACGCTGCAGAAGTTCTTTGCGATGAAATTCACGCAAGAACTCCATTTCAGTTGTATGGGAGGCATGAAATTTCTCCATATAGGTCTGCATCCTCGCCTTCATGTCAGCATTGTCGGACTCATACCAAAGATTATGTTGTATAGTGTTTTGAAGTAGCGAACCTGCTCGAGACGCATGGCACTCTGTTGTTGAGACCATTCCCTTATTCTAACCACCACTCCTCTCAAGTCTGCTGTGAGAGTGGCATCTCTGTTGTCCAGGCGCATGTCGAGAGAGGCTTGGTGCCGTTCAATCTTCTCAATCTCTTCTGATTTTCTTGAAGATTTCACGCATCTCGATTGTTTGACTTGACTTGAGTCACCGCCGCCACTCTGCATCGAAATTGAAATCAACTGGCACAATCGTATCAGTAGGGATTATAGGGTCTTCTTGAATAGTGTAGAGCCTCTGTTCTCTTGCAGTTTCTTCTTCAAGCACGGGCAGTTCTTGAGAGAAAGGAAACACTTCTTCATAAGCATCATCTCGCACTTGAGTTATTGTGCTTGTGGTTGTCACTGATGCAGCTCTGGTAGCCTGCGCAGTTGACTGTGATTCAGCTGGGGCCTTTGATGGTATTGGCCCAGCTGGCTGAGCCTCAGTTGTCTTAGCAGCTTCTTCGGTCTCAGCTGGTTTGTCCTTTTGAGTTGACTGTTGCTCGCACGTATCAATAGCGTCATCAGAAGATGATGAGACTTGAGGGTTTGGCTCATCATCAAAATTGAACATTTGTCGAGCAGTCTTGAAGTCTGGCTTGCTCGTACTTGGTAGAACATCCTCACCTGAATCCTCTTTAGCAAGGGTTGATTCAGCTTCATCTGCAGATCCCAGGAATGTTGAATCAGGATCATCCTGGGAGTCATGAAGAGCGCTGATTTCCTCCTCTGAATCAGCAATTATGTTCTGAGGAATGCTCTTTTCTCCTTGATTTTTACCTAGGGAAGTCTCAACCTCCCTTAGGCCTTCATTACCTCCTGCAGTCTCAACTGCAGCGGGGCCTTGTACAATCCCTTCGACAGACGCAGCTGTCTTAGGGTCTTCTCCAGTGGCATCCACAGGAGTCTCAACTGCATCACCAGCGTCCTCAGCCTGCAAAGCTGTTGGCACTTCAGCTGAGACATCTGCAGCATCTTCCACTTCGCCTCCTTTCTGCATTGTGGAGTCATCTGCAGCATCCTCCGACCTAGCTGCAGTGGAGTGAGTTTCCCCCTCAGCTGGCTCACCAGCTGAGTGACTTATGATGGGGTCACTCTGCTCCAGACTCCCGGCTTTGTCAAATGAGTGTTCAGCCGTGGGGGCAGGTGGTAAGACACCTTCAACAGGGGTTGGCTCAACTTGGGTGCCCAAATTCCCAGTGTCATCGCCATTTCCTTTAGATCCGTCCTCTGAGTGAACCAGGGAAGTGGTTGCAGCAATAACTGTGGCAATCTGCTGTACCACTCCCAACGGATCAATCTCCAACTGAGATTTGGAAGACTCTCCTGGTCCTTCCCTCAGCTGTTGCTCATGCATCAATCTGGATTCTCACATGGCATGCTGCATTTCCAACTCCTCCGTCATAGCAGCAGGTTCCATGTCCTCATCGCCATCCGAGAGTATGTCAATGTGAGGATGAGTGTGATCGCTGGTGCCAGTGAGAGGACAGATGTTGGCTTTCTCACGCGCCTCTACTTCCTCAGTTGCTCTTGCCTGTTCGTTTTCTTTCCAAATTTGTAGCATATTAATGCAGTTATCCTCATCCAGGGCTTGCAGTACGGTATCAACTTCAAGAAACCTGAAGAATTCCTCTTCCTCATCAATAAACTTTGGGTGTTCAAACTGCACCCTAGAGTGACTCAGCTTCCATTTCCTCCATGCTCTTAGACGATTCTGAATGTCTGGGTATAATGGAGAATGCATAACTAAGTCATCATCATCATCTACTTTGTTGCCCTTCCTTTTGAGGAATGGAGGGTAGCAAACTCTGCTGCTCTTCGCCCTCAGCAGCATCTTTCTTCGCTGCTTCTGGTTCCTCAGTTGTTCTGTCCATAGTTGGGTCTTCAATTTGCCTCTGCTGATCGGCCTCAGCAGACTTGGCAGTTTCATCAATAATTTCTGGAGACTGCACTTCTTCAGCAGTCTTAGTGATATTCTCAAGCTGAGTGGCAGACTCAACTATCTTCTCAAGCTCTGAACGCTTGGTAAGTCTTCTTCTTTTTGTCCTTACCAGAGGAAATTCTTGTTAGGATACGGCTTCCTCAGATTCCTTGGTGGCGGGGGCCGGTGCATCTTTCTTTTGTCTGAGGAGCTGCCTTTCTTGGCTTGGTAGTCCTCTTCTTCTTGATGGTTGGAGAAGGTATTTGAGGTTCCTTCTCCGCCTCGGCTGCAGGGGCAGGAGACACGGCTGCAGGGGCAGGTGACTCGGCTGCAGGGGCAGGAGCGTCTTTCTTCTTCGCTGCAGGGGCAGCGATCTTCTTTGCAGTTGCATGGCAGCTTTCTTCTTGGGAGGGGAAGTAACAGTTGTTTCTTCAGGATCAGCTGATTCCCCCTCGCTAGTATCAGCCCTCTTGGCATAGGCTCTCCTTTGAGCTCCTAAAAGGTTTGCCCAGGAATATCTTCTTGTTGACATAGAACGACTTTCCATGTCGGAGTGGAACACCCTTCACCTCCATCAAGTGGCCAATTACAAGGCCATAGCCCAGAGATGCTCCAAATGACCCATCGTCCTTGAAGGACTTATTTGCAACATTCTGGCACAGTCTGCTGTAGACGAATTCTGCCCAGTTGACCTTCTTTTCCTCCATGATCGCAGCCATGACGATCAGCTTGGTTTTGGACAGCTGATTGAAGCTTCCAAACTTCATGTCTACACATTTGGCAACTATATCCAGCAGTTTATGATAATCATCCTTCAGCAGCTTCTTGTCAGTTGTGTAGACAACTTTTGCAACACACTCGGGTTTGGCCACTTCCTTCTATGCAGCGACCAATTCCACGTCGGCTTCATATATCTCCGCATGCCCTCCGACGGTAATAAATAGTGCTCCGCAAGGTCTTTTATAGTGATTAGAATGTCTTTGCGGTGGACGGAGGATTTAATCCCTTTGTCCTGCACCTCAGCGTTTACGTAGAACTGGGCGACCTCCTCTACGTACGTCATTTGGTATTCCAATGTAAGAAAAGGTTTCAGCCCGGATTTCTCAATCTTATTAGCAATCTTCTTCACAAGGGTTTCATCGGAACCCTGTTTAATCATCCCTTCAAAATCCACGGTTGAACCGGTGTGGATTTGCTTCGCGAGCTTAGTGAAATCATGTGCTGGTGCCATTTCAGTGATTTTTACGAATGAAACTTGACGAACTTGCTTTGAAGACTGGTAGGGTTTTGAGAGAAAAGATATTTGCTTTCTTTGCTTTGGAAAGATGAACAGTTTAAGTGAGAGAAAGGAAAACTGAACAAAAGAGTATATATGGGTTATGAAAGGACGTGTTTTTGGTTTTTGAATTATGATCAAGATCAACGGCTCAGATTTAGCATGTCTTATTTGCATTTAATTGCTCGCATTTAACGCGGCAACATTTATATCCAATCATATGCTTGTTGTGCATCTTTTGACTGTATCCGTCATTATTATGCTGATGTCATCCTTAAAAACATTCCCGCTCATTAAAAATGACTGCGCATTTTTGTCACTTAGCTCATAAATGACTTAGCTCACTGCACAAATGACTCAATTCTTCTTCTCTCCTTTCATATGGTGACTCAGCTGTGAACTAACTCGATACAGCTGACTTTCCGATATGGCTGATTCATTTGGCTTATTTATGAAATTTTCTCTGTTTTCATCTTTTCATGTTTCATCTCTTCTCATTGAGTCTTCTGAGTGTCAACTCAGCTCAATTAACCCTAGCTCATGCTTAAGCTCTTCAAATCTTGATTCAGATAAGGGCTTTGTGAATATGTCAGCTAACTGTTTATCAGTTGAGATGTATTTCAAGGTGATGTCTGTCTTTTCAACATGATCTCTTATGAAATGGTATCTGACATCAATGTGCTTTGTTCTTGAATGCAACACAGGATTCTGAGTGATTGCAATAGCATTTGTGTTATCACACATAATTGGAATCTCTTTTTCTTCTATTTCATAATCTCTCAGTTGTTGTCTCATCCATAAGACTTGGGCACAACAGCTGCCCGCAGCTATGTATTCTTCTTCAGTTGTGGATGTGGCTATTGAGTTTTGCTACTTGCTAAACCAGGAAACTAATCTATTTCCAAGCATTTGACATGTACCTGAAGTACTCTTCCTGTCAACTCTACATCCAGCATAGTCATAATCTGAGTAACCAATTATCTTGAATCCACCTTCCTTTGGATACCATAAGCCAACTTCTTGGCATCCCTTCAAATATCTTAGGATTCTCTTAGATGCAGTCATGTGGCTTTCTTTTGGTGCAGATTAAAATCTTGCACATACACCTACTGCAAAGGTGATGTCTGGCATGCTTGCTGTTAGATAGAGAAGTGATCCAATAAGTGCTCTGTATCTGGTTTGATCCACAGGCTTGCCATCTGCATCCATGTCCATCTTGACTGATGTATTCATTGGTATTTTCACAGAAGACTTCTCTTCCATACCAAATTTCTTCATCAAATCTCTGGTGTACTTTGTTTGACTTATAAAGGTTCCATCCTTCAGCTGTTTAACTAAAGTCCTAGAAAGAATGTCAGCTCTCCCATCAAGCTCATTTCAAATTTGCCTTGCATGAGGTTTGAAAATTTATCACAAGCTCTTTGTTTGTGGATCCAAAAATAATATCATCCACATATATTTGAACAAGCAATATACTCTCCCCATCTTGAATTCTGAAGAGTGTTATGCCCACTTTGCCTTTGGTGAATCCATTATCTGTCAGAAATTGAGGTAATGTATCATACCATGCTCTAGATGCTTGTTTCAATCCATATAGAGCTTTCTTAAGCTTGTACACCTTGTCTCCAAGAGTCTTCTGCTCAAAGCCTGGAGGTTGCTCAACATAGACTTCTTCTTCCAACAATCCATTTAAAAATGCACTTTTCACATCCATTTGATACACAATGAAGTTGTTGTGTGCAACATAGGCAAGAAACATCCTTATTGCTTCTAATCTTGCAACATGAGCAAATGTTTCATCAAAATCTATTCCCTCTTATTGGCAATACCCTTTGGCTACCAATCTTGCTTTGTTTCTTACCACAGAACCTTCTTCATTCATCTTGTTTTTGAAAACCCATTTTGTGCCAATAACATTTTGATGGGTTGGTCTCTGCACCAGTTCCCATACCTTGTTCCTCTCAAACTGATTTAGCTCTTTTTACATGGCTTGAATCCAATGTGTGTCATCCAATACTTGTGACACATCTTTTGGTTCTATTTGGGAAATGAAACAAGTGAACATTGCTTCTTGTTGAGCTCAGGATCTGGTTCTTACACCATCTCTTACATCTCCAATGACTAGCTCTGGTGGATGGTCTCTCAACCATCTCACATTAGGTTGGAGTAAATCAGTTGGGTTCTGTCGTCTTGCAGTTGTGTTTTCTTGAGCAGCTCTTTCATCCTCATTCAGCTGCAGATTTTCTAGCTGTCTTTGAGACTCAGCAGTCTCATCTTCATCTTGATTGATTGCTCCAGCTTCAGCTTCAACATAGGGACTCTTCTGCATAGTTGGTTGATTTAGCTTATCAGCTAACTCTTCAATGTCTTCTCCATTTACATTAGGTTCATAAAAAACCACATGGATAGACTCTTCTATGACCATAGTCCTCTTGTTCAACACTCTATAGGCTTTACTTTCAGCTGAGTATCCCAAAAAGATACCTTCATCAGCTTTAGCATCAAAATCCTTTAGATTATCCTTGCCATTGTTGTGGATGAAGCATTTACATCCAAATATTCTAAAATATGCAACATTTGGCTTTCTCCCTGTCCAAATTTCATAGGGAGTCTTTGTCAGCTGTCGGTTAATCATGCATCTATTTTGAGTATAGCATGCGGTGTTTTATGGCTTCAAAGCCCAAAATCTTTAGCCCGGCTTGACTAACATGGTCCTTGCGAAAGCTTCCTTGAGAGTTCTGTTTTCTTCTTTCTCGCTACTCCATTCTGCTTGTGGAGTCCTTGCTGCAGATAATTCATGAGCAATACCATTTTCAACACAATACTGAGTTATTATCCCATTGACAAACTCAGTTCCTCTATCAGACCTTATCTTTATAATGGTTTGACTCTTCTCATTTTGAACTCTTTTCATCAGCTGAGGTAACTTCTGGAAAGTTTCCTTCTTTTTGCACATGAAAATTGTCCATGTATATCTTGAATAATCATCCACCACTACTAGAATGTATTTCTTTCCACTTATGCTGGTTGGCTCAACTGGACCAAATAAATCCATATGCAATAGATGCAATATCCTTGTTGAAGATGGACTAGACTTCTCTTTGAATGATGATTTGATTTGCTTTCCCATTTGACGTGCATAACATACACTTTCTTTCTTGTACATTGAGTCTGGCAGTCCTTCCACAAGATAACTCCTTGCAAGTTTGTTAATTGTCTTGAAATTCAGATGACTCAGTTTCTTGTGCCACAGCCAACTTGATTCGGCTGTACTCTTTGCTAACAGACAAGTGCTTGGTGTGGCAGTCGACCAATCTACCACATACATGTTCTTTTGTTTGGATCCTTGCAACACTACTTCATTTGATTTAGTGTCTTTAATTTGGCACACTCCCATATTGAATCCAACATTATAGCCCTTGTCACAGAGTTGGATGATGCTTAACAGGTTGAAGTTGAGGCCTTCAACGTATGCAACATCTGTGATTTCTAATCCATTTTTCTTGATGGATCCAGTGCCTCTTATTTCCCCTGGAGCTTCATTTTCTCCAAATATGACATTTGCACCTCTAATCTCCTTGAATTTTGACAGATTTTTCTTGTTTCCTGTCATGTGTCTGGAACAGCCACTATCCATGTACCAGGTTCCTTGGCACTCAGCTGTTCCTTGAACCTGCAATCAAGGAAATTAGTTTTTAGGTACCCATACTTGCCTGGGTCCTGAGGGGTTAGTGTTGTAAGATGATCCAACCAAACTATAGCCAAATGATCTGACTTTAAGAGGTTGCCATCTATTTGTGCCATAATCATAATTCACTTTGGCAAATTGCTTGGGGGTTTTAGGTTCATACAGATGTCTCTTCTGTCTGTATGCATGTGTGTGTGTTTTAGCAATTGCTCTGTTTGGATAGTTGTGATATTTCTGAGTGTAGTGTTTAGGTGCATATGTGTGCTGATGATAGCTCTTTTGCCTTTGGAATGACCTTTGCTGAGGTCTAGGTCTTTGCCATTCAGGCTTGTATTCCATAGATCTTTGTTGATATTTCACATTATTCCAATCAGCTTGGCTTGGGTAATTTCTACTATTCCCATCACATGTGTTCCTTTGATAGAACTTCTTGGGCTTTTGGTAGCTCTGTTTCTTCTTCACAGAGTACTTCCTATTTGGAGTTTGTTGAGGAACTCTGCTGAATTTCTTCTCAGCTGTCCTCTCAGCATACTCAACTGGTTGTTTTCCTTTTCCTTTATATCCAAGGCCAGTTTGCTTGTGGTTGTGTTTTGGAGTGAATGTGGGTGCAACATTTGGTGTCTTGAATTTTTGAGATGCTTCATTACTTGAAGATCCTTTTTCCAAGATCACTCTGGGAGTTTGAGTGTGCACAAAGGAATTGAATCATATGCCTGTCTTATCTCCACACTCTTTTTAGCTCATAATTAGGTCATCCAATGATTTAGATGCCTTTGTGAATGAAGCAATCACATTTTTGAGATCATTTTCCCTCTTTTCTATAGCAACTATCTCTGCTACTAGTTTAGCATTTTTAGCCTTCAGCTCTTTGTTCTCATCAGCTATGTGACTTAGAGTTCTCAGCTCCTTAGTCAGCTGTGAGTTTTGGCTTTTGAGCTGGTTGTTTTCCTCATTTAATAGTGTGTGTGAGGATTTAATGTGCTCAAAATCTTTCATCATTTTGCCTAATGAATCATAAAGATCAGTTGGTGATGAAGTGTGTGTGTCACAATCACTATCACTAGAATCTGAGTGAGATGAGTTAGAGTGTACCTCATCTTCTTGGCCAGGTTTATCTTGTTCTTTAGCCATTAGAAAGATCAATGCTTCTTCTTCAGAATCACTTGAGAAGTCAGCTTCACTACTCTCTGAGTCTGATGTATCTTTTGACTTAGCTGTCTCAGCAGTCTCTGCAGCCAACATGGCCTTTTTCTTTTCTTGTCTTCTTTCTCTGAAGACTCTTCTTTCTTCTTTATTCCTGTATTTATTGACTACATGATATGGGCAGTCAATGGCATAGTGACCTGGTTGTCTGCAGTTCCAACACAGGTTCTCAGCTCTTTGATAGCTCTTTCCATTATTGGATTATCAGCTCTCTGGTATTCAACCTTTTGATGCTCAGCTCTCTTGGGTGGCCTATCTTCCCTTGACTTGGAGGGAGCTGAATGTCTCCTGGAGGATTCACCCTTGTTTCTTTTATAGTTCTTGTTAAAGAACTTGTTGAATCTTTTAACCATCAAGGCAATTTCCTCCCGATCAATGGCTTCCTTGACCTCAGCTCTTTTCCCATCCTTTCTTCTCGGCTCAAATTCATAAGCTTTGAGGTCTGAGAATAGTTCATGATTGGATGTTTTTGATAGGTCCATCGAGTGCCTTAGAGCCATGGTCTTTTCCCATTCAGTTGGGAGGCTTCTTAGAATTTTCATACACATCTCCTTCTGTGTGTATTCCTTTCCAAGTGCTGAGAGCTCATTTGTGATTTCAGTAAATCTAGCATCCAACTGATCCATTGTCTCACCTGCAAGCATTTTAAAGTTTTCAAACTTTTGAACAACAACAGATAATTTGTTTTCTTTAATTTGCTCGATCCTTCACAAATTAAAGCATTTCTTTTGTTGTTTTGCATGAGACTTTATTGAACACAGTCTTGAAGAGAATATCCTTGGCCACATTGTCCAAGTTGTATCTCTTTCTGTCATCATTGGTCCATTAAGTCCTTGTTTTTTCAACTAAGGCTGGTTTAATTTTCTTTCTCTTCATATTTGCATTTGCTCTCCTTCTTGCGATTGTGTTCACTTTCAATATTTGCAGTGGCCCATCCTCTATCACTAGCCACATTTCATCATGTAAAGCAGATAGATGAGCCTGCATACGAATTTTCCAGTCATCAAATTCCTCAATAGTGAACATAGGAATGCGTGTCAAATTTGCTTCCATGATAATAACTTTGTTGTTTTTAAAAAAATGGCTTTTGAAAGAACAAGTGTTAAAAACTTCTTTGAGAGATTAGAGATCTAGTTCAGTAACTAGTGCGGAAGGCTCAATGAACCAACCGCTCTGATACCACTTGTAGGTCCCAAGGGGTGTGAGTAAGGTTTAGAGGGGGGGTTGAATAAACCTTACCAACTTTTTCGATTTTAGTCCTTTTAAAATATTACAGAGTTAAATACACAACTAAGTCCTTGAGGGACAACTAAGTTAGTTAACCAGCCGAGTTAGCCACTCAACAGACTCGATTGAGTTGTTGATAGAATAACTCAGCTGTTTAGTCCAAACCTTAACTTGGTTGTGATGAGATTTTCAGCGATAGACTTAACACCCTTGAATTTGGTTTAAGTTTGTTTTAACACTTGGTTTTAGCACTTTGTTAATTATCAGTTGGATTGCAAATTATCAGCAGATTTAAAATGATATGCAGAAATAAAAATGCTGAAATGTAAATGACACAATAATTTTTATAGAGGTTGAAGATGGGGTAATTCTTCTACTCCTCTCTTCTCCAACTCCTGGAGGAATCCACTAAGTATTGATCAGAGTACAAAGTGGTTATCAGTCCGGATACAAGTCTTGATTACACAGTTGACTTGCTCATTTGGGACTCGATCGGAGATGCCTTGATCACTCGGTTGGTTTCTCGTCCGACTCGAAAGCTTCTTCTTCTTCAGGTATGATCGCTTGCTACTTCACTCACTTGCTCAAGCTTCTTGGATTTGATCACGAAGCCCTCCAATAACTTGAGATTGGTTTGACCTTGAACCTTTCTACAATCCTCCTTGGAATGTAGACCCCTTTTGATTCTTCAAAAGTTTCCTCTTCAACAATTTGAAGCCGTCTTTCCTTCACAGCTTAGTGTTGGATTGATTTCCTTCTTGATTTTGGCTTGAGGATTTGCTTGAATAACTTGAGAATATTTTTGCAGGTTACAGTATGAGTAATACTTGTTTTTCTCGTTGTTGAGGTATGCAAGGTAACCTTTTCTCAAAGTGATTCCTCAGCCTTTTATAGTGCACTTTCAAAAATCTTCCCGTTGAAGAGATAGGCTGATTTTCAAAAGTCATTTGTGTTCGTTGGCTTGTCTTTTCTTGGTCTTCAATCTTGAGATGTAGACCTTTCCTCGTATTAAATGAATGTCCAGCTTTTCAGGTTCTGACACAAGGTGCAGTGCTTCCCATTGGTTTATTCCTTTTGCACGCTTCTGGGACTGAGCACTTTAAGACATGGCAGCATGGAAGTATTACTTATTTATGTAATATTCTTGACTTTTGTGCAATGGATTCTTTTCAGTTAACTCCTCTTTGCAGTTGCCTTTTCCGCAGGTGACTTGAGTCTGCTCCAATGATTGAAAGACTCATCTGTCACTTCAACTTGACTTGGCTTGGCTTATTTGGTTGACTTGACTGACTCTTGATACAGCTATATCACAGCTGATACTCCTTCAGTCGAGTCCTTGACATCTCTTCCTTGCCACACTCAGCTGCTTCACAGTGGAGTCTTCATCCCAATCTTCAGTTGACTTCTTGTATATCCAGGCATAGCTGACTTGACTCAGCTCGTACAGTCCTATCTATTACAATACAAATTACAAGGAAAATGGGGTGCCAACTTTCTAGTCTAAGTTTTACATGGCATTCATCAAAATCTAAACAATAAATTTCCCAACACATGGTAAGTTTGATTCGAAAAGTGATGTGGGAATCTTTCTCGGTTATTCTCTGAATAGTAGAGCATACAGAGTCTACAACATGGGAACTCGTACTATCATTGAATCCATAAATGTTGTTGTAGATGATACTAAATATTTTGCAGAAATATCCAAAGATAAAGATGAAGAAAGAGCAGTTGAAGCTGAGTGCAACAATACTGATGAAAGTGTTACTGACGATGTTACAACATCTGATCCAACACCAGAAACATAAGCTCAATAAGATCCAGAGTCAGAAGTAGATGAAGCCACTTAATTTGATATTTTTGATCAAAACTGAAAAGAACCATCCTGTAGAATAAAGAAAAACTATCTAGTGGATCAATTGATTGGCCAAGTATCAGATGGCATTAAAACAAGAGTTAAAGAAAAGGTCAGGGAAATGGTAAGATTTTTTTGCTTTATAGAACCTAAAAATATTAAAGAAGCTCATGTTGATGAGTATTGGGTTAATGCCATGCAATTGGAACTGGAACAATTTGAAAGAAATAATGTGTGGGGTCTTGTTCCTCGCGTGAGAATTCCAATGTTATTGGAACCAAGTGGATTTTAAAAAATAAAATTGATGAGCTTGATAATATAACTAGAAACAAGGTTAGGTTAGTGGCGCAAGGCTACACTCAGGTGGAAGGAGTTGACTTTGATGAAACTTTTGCCCCTGTGGCCAGGCTTGAGTCTATAAGACTCCTTCTTGCGTTTGCCAATATTCTTAAAATCAAATTGTTTCAAATGGATGTCAAAAGTGCCTTCCTAAATGGTTTTCTAAATGAGGAAGTGTTTGTTGAAGAGCCCAAGGGTTTTGAAAATCCCCAATTTCCCAATCATGTATTTAAACTCAAAAAGGCCCTGTACGGGTTGAAGCAAGCTCCTTAGGCTAGGTATGAAAGGTTGACTACCTTTCTACGTTGTAGGTCCCAAGGGGTGTAAGTGTAAGGTTTAGAAGGGGGGGTTGAATAAACCTTACCAAATTTTCGATTTAGTTCTTTTAAATCTACTGAGTTGATTCTATGCAAGGTTTGTGTCCTTGATGGACATCGAATTAGTCACTCAAGAGAGTTAATCTCTCAATGTTGAATTTGTTGATGGAGTGACTTTTGGCTATAATTTAACTCAATTGTGGTTTTATTTTCAGCGAAGACTTAACACCCTTAAGTTTGATTAAGCAAGATTTTAGAGCTTGATTTAGTACTTATAAATTATCAAATGGATAGCAAATTTATCGTGAGATATAAGCGAGTTAAAAGTGCAGAATTTAAATTTGAAATGTAAATGACACAAGAAAGTTTTTATAGAGGTTCGAAGATGGGGTAATTCTTCTACTCTCTTCTCCAACTCCCCGGAGGAATCCACTAAGTAATGATTAGTTTACAAAGTGGTAACAGTCCGGATACAAGTCTTGATCACAAGGGACTTGATCCTTAGGGATTCTGAGACGCCTTGATCACTTAGTGGCCGAATAAATATCTTCAAGGAACTACTTACTCACTTGCTCAAGCTCTTTGATTTGATAAGCCCTCCAAAAGCTTAAGACTTGGTTCAACCTTGAACCTTTCTACAACCCTTCCCGGAATGTAGACCCCTTGTTTTCAAAAGTTTCCTCTTCAACTGATTGAAGTTCTCTTTCCTTCACGGTGAGTGTTGGATTGTATGTCGTAATGTAGGCTTGAGGATTGAGAATGTTTGATTTTTCTAATGTGCTTGTATATCTCACGTGTGTGTCATCTCCTTATCTCAAACAAACTCCAAACCTTTTATAGTGAACTTTCAAAAATTTGCCCGTTGAAGAGATAGGCTTATTTTTGAAAGTCACTTTGTCGTTTTTGCTTCTTGGAATTGCCGTTTCCTCGATGAATTGTTCTTTCACCTTTTCGCAGTTCGACACGGTGTAGTGCTTCCCATTGGTTCATTCCTTTTGCACGTCCGGGGTGAGCACTCCAAGAAAGGTGGTATGGAGATATTACTTGTTTAAGTAAATCTCTTAAAACGGACTGATTATCTCGACTTGATCGCATTTCCTTGCTTTCCCAGGTGACTTAGAGTGCTTCCAATCATTGGATGACTCGTCATCACTTCAACTTGAGATCGGGCTTTTCTTGAGTTGATGATGCTCCACCACTTTTGATCTCACGCTTCTCAAAGAAGATTCATGTCTACTTTCTTCTTTGGTTGTCTTAGTGAGTCTTCCTTCAGTCTTGATTGTCTTCTTGCATGTTAAGGCGTAGCCGACTTAACTTGCGACTCCATTTATTACAATGCATTTTACAACAAGAATTGGGGTGCCAACTTTCTATTCTAAGTTTTACATGGCATTCATCAAAATCTAAACAATAACATTCCTAACAATTTCCCCCTTTTTGATGATGCCAAAACTTAAACCATACAAAAATGCAAATAACAAAGATACATACAGATAGTGTATTGACATAGAATGTATGCCTTGAGAATCAATCTTTTTATTGATCATATCATTCTTGTACTTAACACAATTTGTTTACAAGGTGTATCGAGTATATAATTGTCTTCACACAAAAAAGTAAAGAATTTATAACTTTATTACGGAAGACTTACATTGTATGTATTTACATAATAAAATACATGAAGGGTTGACAAAGAACACTTCATCTCCTTCATTGTCTCCTTCTTTCATCTTGATCAAGATCTTCTTCTCTTCTTCTCTTTTTCTCGTCGTCACCGCTTTCTTTTTTTCTTCTCATATGCTTTCATAGCCTTCATCTCTTCTTAAAACATAGCCTGAGTTTGTCTCTTGTTTTCTTCTTCTAATCTCTTTGCATACTCGGCGTTAGTTTTAACTTTTAAATTTGCCACTTGGTCGAGTAGATCCCTCATTTCTTTCCTGGATCTACGTATTCAATATTCTTGGCGAGGAGGTCTAAAGCTTCTTCCTGAGACATCGCTTCTTCCTCTATGGGCGTATACCATTGGTCTTCTTCTTTGAGTGACCGGCGGAGTGAAATAGAGCGACGGAAGTCTTGCTGTCGGCCTCTTCACATAACGTGAGACCCTTTTCCCAAAGATAAGTCCCAAGCTTGAGCCATAGACATATTTGCAAAATATCCCTCGGATTCGAGTGTTTTAAATTCATCGACCGATCGTGGCTCTGTCCGACATCGAGATGGCATAGGTGTCTCTGTCCAACGGAATGCCTCCATGTTCTTTCAAGATGTTCATCACCCTGGCATCCATTCTTCCTTCCACTTCCTTCATCCCCGCTTCAATTGCTTTTCTCTTTCAGCCATAGACAAGCAGAGTGTTGGAGTGGCGAGTCACGGGAGTTTGATGCTTATAATGTCTTTTGTGACAGGACCCCGTTGAGGGGTTTGTGCAATCATCAAGGTCATATCTTTTGATCCTTCCCCCTCAAGATTTTCCTTTCTTTTGTTTCAAAATTTCCTCGGTGATTTTCCTTCTCAATTGTTCCTTATCATTTGCTCCTTTCTTTTCAAAGATTTTTGCTTTAAGGTATTCCTCTTCCCTTTTTGGCATCATCAAAGGATAGAGGAACCCGCAGTGGAACATCTTTGGCAAGCATGAAGTCGAGTCTTCGATGGTTGAGTTTCGCTTCAAGTCTGTTGCGTTGTAAAAACGGAATTTCGAGTAGCGTTGGATCAAATTGCTTCATCTCAGCCATGAGAAGGCTGAATTTTCTTGTCATGTGTTCTTCCAACCGCTGTAGATCATTTGTATTTTGCTCAAAGCCTTGATGTAGTGTGAGCTTCATGCGGATGCTCAATGTGTTCTCTCGGCTTTTTTTGCAGCATTTTCAGCTCTCCACATTGAGTGCTTGTTGAACAAAGTTCAAGTATCTTCTGTTCCACACGCATTGATTCTTGCTTTGTTGCCACCATTCCCTTATTTATGTGATGCCTCTCAAGTACGTAAGGTTGGCATCTTGTTGTCCGGCCGCATGTCCAAAGAGGCTGATGCCTCTCCATCCGTTCAACCTCAAAAAAGAGTGCTGAACACTTCCGAACTTCACCTGATTCTTCTTGCGGTGATGGCCATACAAAGTCAAAATCAAAATCGGCTGGAACAATGGTGCCTGAGTGAAAAACAGGAGGTGGTCCGTGATAGCGTGCTTGTTCGTTCTCGACTCTTCGTGGAGTTCCGGTATTTCCAGTGAAAAAGGAAAAGACTCTAAGGATTCATCACCGCCAACCGGGATATGTTCGATGATGAGTGGTGCGCGGGCGGTTCTTTTGGGAATCGATTGACTTGAGGAGCTTGTAGTGGTCTCTTGTTCGGGTCTTGTTGTGAAGTGGATTGAATTTTCTTAACAGCACTTCTTTCGTTGGTCTCGGTGATTTTTCCATTTTGAAGACTGGTCCTCGGCCTTAAAGCGTCATCGGACGATGATGAGATTTCAGTGGTGGCTCATCATCAAAGTTAAAAGTTTGACGAGTAGTCTTGGGATCGACTTGCTCGTGCTTGGAACATCCGCACTGAAGTCTTTTGGATTTGTCATGGGGGATGACTCGCTTCTTCTTTCGCCCGATCCCGAGGAAAAGTGACATCGGGGTTGTCCTGGGAATCATGAAGTGCGCCGATCTCCTTCTCGGATGGGTCGATGATAGTAGGAGGGATGTTCTCTGACTTTTCTTTACCCCGGGAAGTCTCAACCTCCCGTGGCCTTTCATTACCTTTTGGAGGCCTTGGTCCTGAAAAAATGGCATCCATAGGAGTCTCAACCCCATGGATTGCACTTTCAGGGCAGTGTTAACTCCCGTGGTTGTTCGTGCCTCGATCGCATCGCAGCGTCGTCATTAGCCTTGATAGTTGGCACCAATTGAGACAGTCTTCTCCGAATTGATGGCAACTTGATGTTCTTCTTGTGATTGTAATTTCTCTTCTTCGCCTCCTTGATTCGTTGTGGAGTCATCTGCGCAAAGATCCTCCGACCTTGCCGCGGTGGAGGGAGTTTCCACTCATTTGGCGCATTGAGTGACTTGGAATGGGGTCACTCGTCTCCAAACTCCCGGCTATTTCGATTGATTGTTCAGCCGTTGGGGCAGGTGGTAGCACACCTTCAATAGGGGTTGGCTCGACGGGGTCCCCACTAGCCCATTTCATCGCCATCTCCTTATTGCCTTCTTCTCGAGTGAGTGGGAAGTGGTAGAAGAACAACATTGGCGATTTCTTCGAACCACTCCCATTGGATCAATTTTCGGTGTGTTCGGATGACTCTCCTGGTCCCTCCATTAGTCTTTGCTCGTGAAGGATTCTTGATTAGTGCAATGCTTGCTGCATTTGCAACTTTTCTCGGGGCAAACATTCTCGGTTCCTCGTCTCGCCGCAGGAGAAGACATCAAGGAGAGGATGTGTGTGTTGTGGTGGGAGATAGGCGATGCTTGCCTTCTCACGTGCTTCGCTTTGACTTTGCTTTTCTCTCTCCTGTCCTTGTAGATCCGCAGGATGTCGTGCGCTTGTCTTCAAGCTGAGCAGATGAGTTAATCGAGGAAATTTAGCAGTTCTCTTCTTCTTCTATGAACTCGGGCCGTTGGAACTCCTTGACTTGCTCAACTTCCATTTCCTCCACTCACGCAGACGATTTTGGATGTCCGGGTAAGGTGGAGATAGAATCATTACATCACTATCCGCTCGGCAGTGTTCTTCTTGTGCTTCACCGGTGTGTGAGCTATTGGTGTGTCTTCAGTTGCCTCTGCTTTGAGCCAGACTTAGTCTTTCATCAACTACATCCGAGACTCTACTTCTGGTAGTCTCCCGTATTTGTCTTTGGCCGAGTAATCGACTTAGCCGGGTTTCTCCGATTCGGATCGCTTGACGATTCTTCGTTTCTGGTTTGTACCAGGGGAATTTAGTTCGAGATGTTGTCTTCTCGAGTCTTGTGCGGCCGGGTTGTCTTTGGTGTCTTTTTCTCGAGGAGCGGGCCGTCGTGGCTTCTCGATTCTCCTCTTCTTGACGATCGGAGAAGGTATTTGTGAGTCCTTCTCGCCGCTGCTGCAGGGCAAGAGACACTACTTTGGAGTGTGACTTGGCTGCGGGCAGGAGCATGTTTGGTTTTCTTTTCTTTGCAGGGGCAGATCTTCTTTGGCAGTGCAGGTAAGGGTTTCTTCTTGGGTGGAGAGGAAACAGTTGTATCTTTGGGGTCGGTGATTCCCCTCACCGGTGTCGCTCTCTTGGCGTAAGCTCTTTTTTCGTCGCGCCGAGAGAGGTTTGCTCTGAACATCCTCTTGTTAACATGGAATGCCTTCCCATGTCTAAGAGGGACTCCTTTCACCTCCAATAGCCGCCAATCACTGGCCATATCCTAGGGATCCTCCAAATGAACCATCTTCTTTGAAGGACTTGTTCCCTCACGCTTGAGTCCGCCGTAGACAAAATGGTTATTCTTTCTTTTCTTCGATGATTGCAGCCATTACAATCAGCTTTGCCTTTTTGATTGGTCAAATTTGCCAAATTTGATGTCGATACATTTGGCAACTATGTCCAACAACTTGTGATAATCCTCCTCCTTAAATCCCTTGTTTTGTGTATATTATTTTATCAAAGAAAAGTCGGACTTGGCTATTTCTTTCCATCGTCGGCCAAGTTTACATCAGCTTCTTTAATCTCGATGCTCCTTTCGGGTAGTGAGCAATGTTCACCAAATCCTTGGCGGTGATAGTCACCGCTTTCGTGGTGAGATGACTTGATTCCTTCATCGTGAATCTCAAAGCATTCACGTAGAATTGTGCGACCTCCTCCACATAGGTCATCGGATATTCTAACGCGTTAGAAACGGTTTTAGTCCGGACGTTTCCAATTTCTCGGCGATTTGCTTCACCAAGGTGTCGTCGGACCTCGCTTCACCAGTCGAAATCCACCGTCGAACGGTGTGGATTTGCTTTCCTAACTTGGTAAAGTCATAAGTTGGTGCCATTTCTCAAGATTATTTCAAGGAAAAACTAGAAATTGATTTGAAGGTTGATAGGGTTTCGAGAGTATTTCGCTTTGCTTTTGAGAGAAAGAGATGAACAGTTTTTAGAAGTGTGAGAGAGAAATGGACGAAAATGGTTTAAATATGGTTTATGAAAGGACGTGCGGGTGGTTTTGAATCGTGATGAAATCAACGGCTTGGATTTCGGACGCTTATTGAGCATTTCATGTCTCGTATTTAATGCGGCAAAGATTTATATCCAATCATAAGCTTGGTGTGCAGACTTTTGTTGTACACATCATCATTATGTGACGTATTCCTTAAAACATTCCCGCTTAGTCAAACGACCGCGTTTTTGTCACTTTGCTCATAAGACTTATCTCTAGCCGATTTAACTCTACTTCTCACAGTTTCTTAGCGACTAATTTATCGGTGACTCGTGTGTAGTTTTTGTTTTCCGATCTGGTGATTTCTTGAGTGATTTCTTTTCGACTCTTTTTCACCCTTTTCTGTTCCATTACTCTTCTTTGATTTGAGTGTGCTCCTCAACTCAATTAACCCCAACTCATGTTTGAGTTCTTCAAATCTTGACTCACATAATGGTTTTGTGAAGATGTCGGCTAGTTGTTTATCGATTGAGATATATTCCAAGATAATGTCCTTCTTTTCAACATGATCTCTTATGAAGTGATATCACATCAATATGTTTTGTTCTTAGACGAGATTTTGAGTGATTGCAATTGCACTTGTGTTATCACACATGATTGGAATTTCTTTTTCTTCAACTTCATAGTCTCTAATATTTGTCTCATCCATAGGACTTGGGCACTTTGATATGTATTTGTGTAGAGGTGGCTATTGAGTTTGCTTCTTGCTAAACCAGGAAATTAGTCTGTTTCTAAAGCATTTGACATGTGCCGAAGTGCTCTTTTGTCCACTCGTGATCAAGATAGTCGGATCTCAATAGCCAATTAGCTTGAATCCACCTTCCTTTGGATACCATAGGCCTACTTCTTGGCTTCCTTTCAAGTATCTCAATATTCTCTTATTTCTTTGTCATGTGGCTCTCTTTTGGAAGCAGATTGAAATCTTGCACATACACTCTAAAGCAAAGGTGATGTCCGGCCGCTAAAGTGAGATAGAGCAATGATCCAATGGTATCTTGTTTGATCGAGTGCTTGCCATCCGCATCCATGTCCATTTTGATGATGTGTTCATTGGTAACGAAGACTTCTTCTCCATACCAAACTTTTTCATTAAATCTACGGTGTATTTTGTTTGACTTATGAAGGTTCCATCCTTCAAACTGGTGTTTCACTTGGAGTCCAAGGAAGAATGTCGCTCTCCCATCATGCTCATTTCAAATTTACTTTGCATGAGGTTTGAAAATTTTTCACACAGGACTCTTTGCTAGTGGATCCAAAAATAATGTCATCCACATATATTTGAACAAGCAAAAGATACTTTCTTGTCTTGAATTACGAAAAAGTGTTCTATCTACTTTTCCTTTTGTGAATCCATTTTCGTTAGGAATTGTGACGGGTATCATACCAACTGTTTCAATCCATACAAGGCTTTCTTGAGTTTGTATACCTTGTTTCCAAGAGTCTTCCGCTCAAATCCTGGAGGTTGTTCAACATACACTTCTTCTTCCAATAAACCATTTAGGAATGCACTTTTTACATCCATCGATATACAATGAAATTCTTGTGAGTGCATAGGCAAGAAACATCCTTATAGCTTCCAATCTTGCTACGAGGGCAAATGTTTCATCAAAATCTATCCCTTCTTCTTGGCAATATCCTTTGGCTACTAGTCTTGCTTTGTTTCTTACCACGAGCCTTCCTCGTTCATTTTATTTCGAATACCCATTTGGTGCCAATAACATTTTGATGCATGGGTCTTTGCACTAATTCCCACACTTTATTTCTTTCAAACTGATTAACTCTTCTTGCATAGCTTGAATCCAATGTGTGTCATCCAATGCTTGTGACACATCTTTTGGCTCTATTTGCGAGATTAAGCATGTGAACATGGCTTCTTGTTGAGTTCGGATCTTGTTTTGACACCTTCTCTTATATCTCCAATGACAAGTTCTCGTGGATGGTTTCTCGGCCATCTTACATCAAAAGTAAGTTAGCTGATTGATCGACTGTGTTGGTGTGGTCACTCTTTCGTTATCACTTAGCGCCAATTTTCCAGTTGTTTTTGAGATTCACTATTTCATCACCGAATTGATGATTCCAAACTTCAAAGATAGGGACTCTCTCGTATGGTTGGATGATTTAGCTTATCGGTGACTCTTCAATGTCTTCTCCATTTACATTTGGCTCATCGAATACTACATGAATGGATTCCTCTGTAACCATAGTTCTTTTGTTGAGTATTTCGAGGCTTTGCTTTTTGAGTATCCTAAGAAGATACCTTCAAACTTTAGCATCAAAAGCCTTTAGGTTGTCTTTGCCATTGTTGTGGATGAAGCATTTACATCCAAATATTTCAAATATGAAACATTTGGTTTTCTTCCAATCCAGATCTCATAGGGAGTCCTTGTCATTTGTCTATTTATCATACAGTTTTGGGTGTAGCAAGTCGTGTTGATCTTTCAGCCCAAAATCTTTTGGTCTTCAACATGGTCCTTCGCTTCTTTGAGGGTTCTGTTTTTCTTCTTTCGCAACTCCAGCTCCCGTGCATTTGTGGAGTCCTTTGCCGATAGTTCATGACCAATACCATTCTCAATACAAATGAGTTATTATTCCATTGACAAACTCGGTTCCTCTATCCGATCTTATTTTGATAATGGTTTGACTCTTCTCATTTTGAATCCTCTTCATCATTTGTGGTAGTTTTTGTAGAGTTTCTTTCTTCTTGCACATGAATATTGTCCATGTATATCTTGAGTAGTCATCTACTACCACCAAGGTGTATTTCTTTCCACTTATCTTTGTTTGGTTCATGGGCCAAATAGATCCATATGAAGTAGATGCAATATTCTTGTTGAGGATGGGCATGTCTTTTCTTTGAATGACGACTTGATTTGCTTTTCCTTTCGACATGCATCACATATACTCTCATTCTTGTATCGAGGGAAGTCCTTCTACAAGATGACTTCTTGACTTGTTAAGTGTTTTGAAATTCGGGTGACTCGGCTTTTTGTGCCAAATGACCAACTTGATTAATTTGTACTCTTTGCTAGTAGACATGTCTTTGGGTGTTGCGGTTGACCAATCCACTACATACATATTTTTTGTCTACATCCTTGCAACACCACTTCATTTGATTCAATTTCTTTGATTTGGCATATACCCATGTTGAATCCAACATTGTAGCCCTTGTCACGAGCCGATCGATACTCGATAAGTTGAAGTTGAGTCCTTCAACATATGCAACATATGTGATTTCTAATCCATTCCTCTTGATGGATCCAATGCCTCTTATTTCACCAGGAGCTTCATTTCCTCCAAATATGACTTTTGCTCCTTTGACTTCCTTGAATTTTTGATTTCTCTTATTTCTGTCATGTGTCCTGGGAATGACCACTATCCATGTTTGTTCCTTGTTTCCTTGAACCCGCAATCAAGGAAATTAAGTTTTAGGTACCCATACTTGCCTGGGTTGAGGGGTTAGAATTGTAAGATGATCCAACCAACTTATAGCCAAATGTTTTGACTCTAAGGGGTTGCCATCTATCGATGCCATAATCATAATCAATCTGGCAAATTGCTTGGGATTTAGGTTCAAACTGGTTGTCTCTTTTGTCTCGTATGCCTAAATGTGTGTTTTAGCAATTGCCTTCTTTGGGTAATTGTGGTGTCTTTGAGTGTAGTGCCTGGTGCATATGTGTCTTTGATAAAAGTCGTTATGCTTTTGGAATGGCCTTTCTTTGAGTTCTAGGCCTTTGCCATTTGGGCTTATATTCCATAAGTCTATCTTTGATAGTTCACATTATTCGAATCGGCTTGGCTTGGATATTTTCTACCATTCCCATCATATGTATTTCTTTTATGAATTTTTGGGATTTTTGTGCTTCCTTTCTTGAGTATTTTCTGTTAGGAGTTTCTTTGAGGACTTTTGAATCTCTTATATCCTTTCAAAGACACTTGGTTGTTTTCCTTTTCCTTTGTAACCAAGGCCAGTTTGCTTAGTGTTGTGCTTTGGAGTGAATGTGTGTGCAACATTTAGAGTTTTGGATTTTTCGGACTCTTCATGACTTGAAGATCCTTTTTCCAAAATTACTCTTGAGGTTTGACATGGCACGAGAGGAATTAAATCCTAATGTCTTGTCTCCACATTCTCTTTGACTCATAATAAGATCATCCAATGATTTAGATGCCTTAGTGAATGAGGCAATAACATTTTGAGGTCATTCTCCTCTTTTCTATAGCAGCAAATGATTATTAATTTAGCATTTTCACTTTTAAACTTTCATTCACTATTTGACTTAGAGTACTCGGCTCCTTAGTCGACTTTGAGTTTTGACTTTTGAGTAGGCTGTTTTCCTCATTCAATAGTGTGTGTGAGGATTTAATGTGTTCAAAATCTTTCATCATTTTGCTTAATGAATCATAAAGATCAGTAGGTGATGAAGTGTGTGTGTCGTGATCCACGATCAATAGTGTCGAGTTTGTTGAGTTAGATTGTACCTCATCTTCTTGATCTTGTACTTTGGCCATCAAGCGGATCGGGGCTTCTTGAGTCACTTGAGTAATCACATTCATCTTTCTCTCAATGTTGTCTCTCTTGACTTAGCATTGTTTCAAGAAAATCATTGCCTTTTTTCCTTTCTTGTCTTCTTTCGAAGATCTTTCTTTCTTCTTCAGTCTTGTTGAGGATATGAGCGATCAATGGCATAGTGACCTGGTTGTCTAGTTCGGCATAGATATTCAACCTTTTGATCGCTCTTTCCATTCTTGGATTGTCACCCTTTGATACTCAACTTTTTGATGATCGTGTTCTCTTGGTTGGCCTATCTTCCCTTGATTTGGAGGAGTCGAGTGTCTTGGAAGATTCACCCTTTCTCTCTTGTAGTTCTTGTTAAAGAACTTGTTAAATCTTTTAACCATCGTGGCTATTTCTTACGGGTCAATTGCCTCTTTGACCTCTCTCTCTTCCCATCTTTGACAATTAGATGTTGTTTTGGGTAAAGTCTTTCCTTCTCGGCTCAAATTCGTAGGCTTTGAGATCCGAGAATAGCTCATGGTTGGATGTTTTTGATAGGTCCATGGAATGTCTTAGTGCCATGACCTTCATTTCCCATTCAGGTGGAAGACTTTTAGGATCTTCATACACATTTCATTCGTGTATATTCCTTTCCAAGTGTAGACTCATTTGTGATTTCGTAAAACCGAGCGTCTAGTTGATCCAGGTTCTCTCCCGAGATCATTTTGAAGTTTTCAAATTTTTGTACCGCCATCGATAATTTGTTTTCTTTGATTTGCTCGAGCATTCACAAATCAATGTCAACTTGTCCCGCATTTCTTTAGCCGTTTTGCATGATTTGACTTTATTGAACATGGCTTTGTCAAGGTTTTGTAACGGATGTCCTTGGCTACATTGTCAGGTTGTATCTTTTTTGTCATCATTTGTCCACTCGGTTCTTGGTTTTTCAACCATGTGTGGGAGCAAAGATTTTCTTCTCCTTCAAACCGCAACTCTTCGCAAAATTTGTGTGTTCACCTTTAATATTTGCAGAGGCCCATCTTCTATCACTATCCACATCTCATCATGTAATCTTTGATAGATGAGCACCGCAAACGAATTTTCCAATCATCAAATTCTTCGATAGTGAACATAGGGATGCGTGTCAAATTTGCTTCCATGATAATGACTTTTAATAAAAAAAAATTGAAGGTTTAAGTACTAAAGCGAGACTTTGAAAAGTTTGGAGATCTAGTTAATGCGGAGGGTTCAATGAACCAACCGCTCTAATACCACTTGTAGGTCCAAGGGGTGTAAGTGTAAGGTTTAGAAGGGGGTTGAATAAACCTTACCAAATTTTCGATTTAGTCCTTTTAAATCTCGAGTTGATTCTACAATTACCTTTGTGTCCTTGATGAATCGAATTAGTCACTCAAGAGTTAATCTCTAAGATAAATTTGAGATTTGTTGATGGAGTAACTCGACTTTTGGCTATAATTTAACTGTTGTGGTTTTATTTTAGCGGAAGACTTAACACCCTTAAGTTTGATTAAGCAAGATTTTAGAGCTTGATTTAGTACTTATAAATTATCAAATGGATAGCAAATTTATCGTGAGATATAAGAAGTTAAAAGTGCAGGAATTTAAATCTTTGAAATGTAAATGACACAATAAAGTTTTTATAGAGGTTCGAAGATGGGGTAATTCTTCTACTCCTCTTTTCTCCAACTCTGGAGGAATCCACTAAGTAATGATTAGTTTACAAAGTGGTAACAATCCGGATACAAGTCTTGATCACAACAGCCGACTTGATCCTTAGGGACTCGATGAGACGCCTTGATCACTCGGTGGCTTCTCGTGCGACTCAGCTTCTTCACAGGGCACACAAGACTCACTTGCTCAAGCTCCTTGGATTTGATCACGAAGCCCTCCAAAAGCTTAAGACTTGGTTCAACCTTGAACCTTTCTACAACCCTTCCGGAATGTAGACCCCTTGTTTTCAAAAGTTTCCTCTTCAACTGATTGAAGTTCTCTTTCCTTCACAAGGTGAGTGTTGGATTGATGTACTTCGTAATGTAGGCTTGAGGATTGAGAATGTTTGATTTTTCTAATGTGCTTGTATATCTCACGTGTGTGTCATCTCCTTATCTCAAACAAACTCCTCGGCCTTTTATAGTGAACTTTCAAAAATTTGCCCGTTGAAGAGATAGGCTTATTTTTGAAAGTCACTTTGCGTCGTTGGCTTGCGTTCTTGGAATTGCCGTTTCCTCGTATGAATTGTTCTTTCACCTTTTTGAGTTCGACACGGTGTAGTGCTTCCCATTGGTTCATTCCTTTTGCACGCTTCGGGATGAGCACTCCAAGAAAGGTGGTATGGAGATATTACTTGTTTAAGTAAATCTCTTGATTTTTTGCAACGGTTCTTTTTGATTATCTCGACTTGATTGCATTTCCTTGCTTTCCCAGGTGACTTAGAGTCGACTTCCAATCATGGATGACTCGTCTGTCACTTCAACTTGAGATCAGGCTTTTCTTGAGTTGACTTGTGATGCTCCACTCAATTGCATCTCTGCTTTCCAAAGACAGTTCCTGTCTACTCTTCTTTGCCATACTCATTTGTCTCAAGCGGAGTCTTCCTTCAGTCTTGATTTGTCTTCTTGCATGTTTGACTTAACTCGGCTTGGCCAACTCTATTTATTACAATGCATTTTACAACAAGAATTGGGGTGCCAACTTTCTATTCTAAGTTTTACATGGCATTCATCAAAATCTAAACAATAACATTCCTAACATGCGTGATAAAGGTTACAAAAGGGGAAGTGTTGATAAAACTCTATTCATCCAAAAATTTAAGAATGTATCACCATTGCTTTTATGTTGATGACATAGTTTTTGGATCAACCTCCAAACAAAAGCTTGATGAATTTTTTTTTGGTTATATGTATTCTGAGTTTGAAATGAGCATGGTAGGTGATTTGAACTATTTTCTTGGTTTACAAGTGAAACTGTTTGGCAAAGGGATTTTTATTACTCGGAATAAATATGCTAAGAACCTTATCAAAAGATTTGAGTTAGATAATAAAAAACATATGAAAACACCCATGGGGGCTAATGATACATTGTCCAACGATGAGGGTGGAACTTCTATTGATCCTACTCTTTACAGAAGTATGATAGGAAGTCTCCTGTATCTCACTACTAGCAAACCTAATATAAGCTACAGTGTTTGTGTTTGTGCTTGTGCTAGATATCAATCTTGTCCTAAAGTGTCTCATTTGAAAGTTTTTAAAAGAATCATTCGTTATGTAAATGGGACTACTGAACTTGGTATCTTGTACTCTTTTGATACTAACACTAACTTGGCTGGTTTTAGTGATGCTGATTGGGCATGTGATATTGATGACTGAAAAAGCAAATCTTGGAGGGCTTCTACCTTGGCAACAATCTGGTTTCTTGGTATAGTAAGAAACAGAATTGTGTTTCATTATCTATTGTTGAGTTCGAGTATATAACACTAGGGAGTTATTCCCAAATGTTGTGGATGAGACAAATGTTGACTGACTCTTACTGCTTACTGTCATAATTCAAGTGCCATAAACATTTCTAAAAACCCAGTGCAACATTCCAGAACTAAACACATCGATATTCGACACCACTTTATTAGAGACTTGGTTGAGACTAAAATTGTTACCATTGATTTGGTCGCCACTGAGAAATAAACAACTGATATTTTCACCAAAGCCCTAGACTTTCAAATGTTTAATTCCCTGAAACAGTCCTTGGGTGTCTGTGCTCTCTGAGCAATATGAGCTTTAGTGTTGCAATACCATATGCATCATTTCTCTTTCTTGATGTATTGCAGCACATTTTGATCTTATTTCTTTTGTATTAGACATTGTGCAATGATAAGATCATTTCATTGACTAATTTTTGTTTATTGTTGTGTTTCAGTTGAGTAACCCTTTTGAGCTAACATTTGCCTAAAAACAATTGTAGATCAAATTGCAAAAAGAATGAATTTTCCCATGTGAAAGATGTATTTTATTTAAATCCTTGCTGCCTATTAATTGAGTGTGAAAGCTATTCAGTTGTGAACTATTTTATGCTATTTTACATATTTGAATTTTGTCATGATCTTCTGTGAAAAAGCTACCCATGTTCTGGAGCGAAAGCTACCGACTGGCTAATGTTCTTCTGCAAATTCCTTTCACTTAAAAGAGTATCTAAATTGGGAAAATAATTTTGATCCATTGACTTTGTATGGTGGTTCTTTTGAAAAACGTGGTACAACAGTGAGTTACATCACTTAAACGCCTGAAGCCTTTTTATTTTTGCCAGAAATATACTCATCATTCTAGGCATCTTTCAGGATCATAATTTTTGGGCTTATGGAAAATTTCTTCTTAATTGTTTCGAATTGGTCAATTATTTTTGGAATTGATTTTTTTTCTTAAATTTGTCTCTAATAAAAGGGGTATATTATCAGTGCTAATTTTGGACTAAATGCATCCCCTGATTTATGGGACTTTCCCCAAAATATTAGAATTTCAAATTTGCAATTGGGAAGTTTTTCTTGGAAACTGTCTTGATAGCCGCCAATTGTCTCTCTCTCATTATGGCAGTTAAATCAATCTCTCTCTCCTATATACTTTTATTCTTTGTATGATATGAACATTGTCTTTGAGTTTCCATAAAAGGCTACTTCTGATTTCTCTCTAACCCATATCTTCTAGAGAATCTTGTGCTTTTATTCGTTTTTTTCCTCACAGATACTAAAGATGGTTCGAACTTGAGGGCAAATATGTTTTGAATTGAGAGAGGTTGTTCAAAATTGAAGGAGAAACAGAGAAAATACTGTTGTTGCAAACCCTACTCCTACCCAGGAAGTTCAACACGCTGAAGGTGCTTCATCCGGTATCTAGACATCTCAGCGACACCTCCTTGGAGTTGATTTCAACAATTCTCCTTCGATTGATCCAAACCCTAGTGTTCTAGCAAGTGTTGAAATTTCTCTCCCTGAAGAAAGAGAACAAGGGTTTTCCTCGGTAGGTAATATTAATGAACCACCAAGAACTTCTCCTCCTTCCACTCGAGTTCGACCCAATGATCAGAATTTTCAGAAATATTATCGGGAAAAGAGACGAGGGCAACCTATCCAGAAGGAAACTAAGGTAGATGCTTCAAAGGTAAAAGTAAGGGGTGAATCTTCTAAAAAACCAGGCAAATGGTTTTCTCTGATTCTGAGGATGAAATCTCAAGGGAAAATCCTCTTGACAATCTTCCTATTCAAGAGAGTGGGAATGAACCTTCTGAGGATGGTTCTTCTTCGAATGATGAAACTGAGAGCTCTGACTCGGAGATTGTAAAAGATGATGTTGGACCTTCAGACCCTACTGCTAAAGGTGAAGATTCCAATGTTGAAACATCTGATTTGCATACTGAGTCTGACAATTCAGATCATGAGCCTTCCGACTCTGAACTTGATGCAGGTAAAGGTATGTTTTCTGCTTTCTATACTACTGAGAACAAGAAGCTCTGGGAGACTATTGTGTAATGGGAAATTCTGTGTGAAAGGCCTATTAGGATAGATGATCATATAAAGTATGGAATTCTACCTCCTCTTGAGGAAGTGGAATTGTTTGGGTCTGTTACTAATATTAGCTCTTATGTGGATAGAGTTGTAAGGGAATTTTATTGTAATCTGCCCCTTAGGTTCATTGATCATGATTCTGCTAAGTATGGTTTTGTTTCACTGAGAAAGAAAGTATACTCCTCCACACCATAAGATATCAATGGTGTTTTGGAAGGAAATAAAGTGGATAATGTTGGTATTCCTTCTGATATGGATGAAATTGCAAAAATTCTTAGTGGGGTGTGGTAGAATTCTGGCCTACCAAGCAAGAAAAATTCAAGGCCAAGGACTTGACAAAAAAGTATACTTTGCTGCACAAGATTGCAATTTACAACTGGAAACCAAGCAAACATTCCTCCTCAGTCACCACGGATCAAGCAGTTTCGTTATACTGCATTGGAACCAAACGAGCTTACAATATTGGGAAGCTGATCTTTGACGTCATTGGGACTCATGTTGGTTACACCAGTATGTATACTATACTTTCTTTTCTTTCTTTAATTTACAAGGTGCTTGTGTCTCAGGGTTTTAAAAAGAAAGTTTCGGAGGATCTAGTTGATGTTCCTGGTCGCATCACCATTTCTGTCAAAATCCTCAAAAGCTCAAAGATCAATGACTTGATGCTCCCTACTCCTGCTGGCACTGATCCTGATGCTTCTTCTAGTGTTCCAACACCTGCAAACTCTGTTCTTGAAGCACGTCTTCTAGTTGATATTTTTGAAGCAGAAAATCAAATTAAATTCTAGACCTCGAAAAAGTTGGAATCTCTCAATTTTCTTCAACAACTTCGTAATCCTGATAATGCTCCTTTGGCACCTATTGCTGAAAAAAGCGGAGTAGACGTTGGTCTTGATGATTTGGCATACGCAGCCATTGCAGATGAAGGCTTAGAGGAAGAGGTTGCAGATGCACACTCTCAGGGGGAGTCCAGTGAAGAGGAAAATGTCGATGATATTTCTTCTGAGGGGGAGTATGAAGATGAGGATGAAGTAGACTCTGAGGGGGAGTTAAATGAAGAAGATGACTCTGATTAAAAATTGTAATATATATTGATGCTTACCTTGTTTTGTGTTTCTTGTTCTAGTATTGAACTGGTTCAATTTGACAAGTGTTCAATGTTTTTGAACTATGTATGCGTGATGTTTTAAACTTTGCTAACCTGCATGATTTGATCTTGAGTGTTGCATCACTAGATGTTTTATTATGATATTATTCTGTAAGGTATGTTTTGACCAAAAATGCCAAAGGGGGAGATTTTATGCTTGATTTTGTGTTTTGATATTTGGTCTTTATGCACAATGCGAGTTTTGGTGTTTTAACCAAGTGATGCAACACTAGTTGCGCAAAATCTGGGCAGATTTTATGCTTGATTTTGTGTTTTGATATTTGGCATATTTTTTTATTATTGGTATGTTGCTGGTAATCTTGGATTGATTAATCTTAATTGATTCAGTCTTATTAAATTCTATTTATCCATCTTTAATCACTTTTCTTGTTTACATGATATTCACCCACGAGAAATGATTTTATTTTGTTGGTTTTCCTTTCATAGCTTGAACCGTCCTCCAGAAATCAGGGAGAGGATTTCTTTTTGAAAGCTATAAAAAGCTAAGTCAGCCCTTGAAGAAGACACACAGAAAATCACATTGAGCTTACAAGTTCTTCTTCAAGAAAATCATTTGTTCACTTTTTTATTCTTCGGGAGAAGAAGGTGAAGATCTACGGTGTGGATCGACTCAAACATTCAAGGTTTTTGAAGTTTGTTGGGAAATTTATGTATTATATGCTGATGATACCATGTAAACTTAGATTAGGAAGTTGACACCCCAATTATGTTGTAAAGTCAATTGTGTAATAGATAGGGTTCTATTAGCTGAACCGAAGCAGCCAAGTTGAAGGTTGCAGAAAGTTGACTGAAGATCAAAGAGAAGACTCTGTAGTGTGTCAGCTGAGTGTTGCAGTGAAGTATCAGTCAAGTACCAGAAAACCTGTCTCAGTCAACAGACTGACAGCTGAGTCACTCCCAGATAAGTGGAGATGATTGTCTAAGGGGTTAAGCGGCAAAAAGGACTCAAGAAAGCTGAAGAGATCCATTGTTAAGCAAAGTCAAATGTTTACTAAAAGTAGAAGCATGTCAGACTGCGTACGATAAAGCGGTTTTGCTGAAAGAATGCAAAAAGCAAGGAACTAATGAGATGTTCTTGGAAATATGCAAAGATTCGGGAAAGACTGCAGAGCATTAATTCGAGGACCAGTCTACATCAATGCTGCAAGATAAGATAAGCCAACAAACTCAAAGTGTAGTTTGAAAAATACATCTATCTCTTCAACGGATATATTTTTCAAATAGGCACTATAAAAGGATGAGGAATTCAAGAGAGAAGATACTTATGCAATTTGAGACACACAAGATATATCAAGCAATATGAGCATAATACTCTTGAGCATTCAATACTATCCTCAAGCATAAAACTCGAATGAGATCACTCCAACACACTCAGTGAAGGAAAGACAACTTCAAACTGTTGAAGATGAAATCTTTGTTTAAAGACAAGGGGTCTACACATCCAAGGTTGAAGGAAGTTTAGTGAGGTTCCAGTTCGAACCAAAACTTTTGGACATGCTGGGGGCTACTTGATCAAATCCAAAAGTCTGAAGGAGTTGAAGTAGTAGGATAGTTGTCTTGTGAAGAAGCTGAGTCCCAAGAGAAGCCAGTTGTGTGATCAAAGTTGTCTCGGACTTTCATCCTTTTGTAGCAAAGTCACCATTACTTAGTGAATTATCTCCAGGGGTTGGAGAAGAGTGGATTAGAGGAATTACCCCATCCTCGAACCACTATAAAAATTGCTCTGTGTCTTTTACATTCAGCACTTTAATTCTTGCATATCTTACTTGTTGTTTGTTATATTTGCTAAGTCAACTGATAATAACTAAGTCTAAAAACAAGTGTTGAAAACATATTTTAATTGAAGGGTGAAAGACTTCCGCCAAAATACCAAGTCTGCAGTTTTTATAAAGAGGTTAACTGAATCAGCTGAGTTATCTTATCAACAAATCAGACGAGTCTATTGAGTTGCTAACTCTACTGTGAAGGTCAAACTAAGTTGTTCCTCAAGGACTAAGCTGACTTGTGACTAAACTCTGATTTAAAAGAATAAAAATCAAAAATTTGGTAAAGTCTATTCAACCCCTCCCCCTCCCCCCTAGACTTTACTTTATCACTTATTGGGACCTACAAAGTTGGAGGGATATCCAACATAGTTGAGTTTTTGGAAGAAACTATCAAAGATTAGTTGAATACAAGAGTTGTTGAATTCATAAAGAGGGAGTCTTTATTTAATCGTAAATCCATTTGTATGCTTTTGTAAAAGTGGATTGTTTTTTCTATAAGCGTGGCCTCATGCATTAAGATTGAGGAATCTAAACACGTTAAAAATCATCGTGTTATTTTATTTCTGTTGTGTGAGTGTGTTTTATGTTTCAATGTTACAACATTAACTTACAACACATTAGGATCTGGTCCTTTCAATTGATATTAAGGCCTTAGATTCTATCATTAGTTATTTAAAATTGTTATATATAAGTGTTACATATTAATAAAGTATTGCAAAAGTGTCTTATGTGTTACGAACACGTGTTACATAATGTCTTATGTAAAAAGTGTCTTATGTAAAAAAGTGCTACGAACACGTGTTAAATAATGTGTCTTATGTAAAAAGTGCTACAATTGTGTGTTATCTGATGTCATTTATGTTGTAGTACTGAATATTAGATAAGTAACATAGATCTTACCCGACCCATCCCATTGCCATCCCTATTGAAATAAGACCGTGGAACACAATTAGTAACTTGTCAACTGTTTTGAATATTTGAATAGCTTTTTTCCATGATATTATACACTACTAGAAAAGGACTTTTCGCGACAACAAAACGTTGTCGCAAAAGATACAAAGTCGTCGCAAATAGTCTTATTGCGACAACAAGTTGTCGCAAAAAAGTTGTTGCTAATATTTTGTCGCTAATAGATTGTTTGCGAAAACAGGGTCGATGCAAATGTATTTGCGACAACAGTGTCGTCGCAATAACTCCCCCGTCGCATTTTTTGGGATGACGTGGCTATATTTTTTGCGGCCACTTGTTGTCACTAATACATATCACTTGTCGTCGCTAAAGATCCCAAAACTATTAGCAACGACTTTAATCGTCGCTAAAAACACCTTTTTTCTATTTTTTTACGGGGTTGCAATTCATAATGTATTCAACTAACAATCAACCATAAAAATGTATTCAACTAACAATTAACTCAAATATCAATATCATATAAAATGTCAAACTAATCAAATAAATAAAAAATATGACCAAACCATAAAAGTATATAACTAGCGAAATATCGTTTTGAACTAAGCCTAATCTCCTAAATCCTCAGCTTGATCATCCGCATCAGGTTGATGTGCAGTAGATGACGATGGATCACCAGAAGCAGATGGTGGCGGAGGCGGAAAATCTGGTAGAGGTGTGTTTGGACAAGGAAATAATCCTGAAATACAAACAAGACATATTAAGCTTTATAAAAAATATCACCAATAAATTTACAATGGACAAGGAAATGATTCATTAAAAACATCTATCCAGCAAGAAGTATTTTACTGGCTTCATCATCCATTAAAATTGTACCCCAATTATCACTGTTGAGACCTCTTTTTTGAAGGAGCAATTGCCAACAGCCTTGCCCATCCTTCTCAATATACCCATGTCAATGAAGATATATGGGTTTGTTGTAATTAAGATTATAAAACTCAGGGGTAGTTTTTGTAATTTCCTTAATTCTAACCTTAAAAAAAATCATTCCAGGCCATAAAACATAGGAGCATACCACAATTGCTGTTGATCTAGTTTCATTTTTTTCAAAAATCTTGGAGGGTCGAAGCCTTTTTCCCTGATAGAGTCAGATTGGCCCCAAAAGCAAGGTAAAAATAGCAAAAATAATTGGGATAGTTTCAAAAATTACCCTTGAGGTTGGCCTAATTACAAAAAAGATCATTATTTAACAATACCCCTGTGCATTCTGTGAGATGAAACAAAAATAAAGGGGATTTAGTAAATTTGAAAAACTAATATTTTGTAATTGATTAAATCAGGGGTATTTTTGTAATCAAATCCTCCACATTTAGGTCAAGCTGTAATCAATGGAACACTCCCAAACTTGAATGTTGTAAAGGGCTGTTTCATCTTTCTAAAGGTTTTGAACCAATATTCAGTAGTAGAGAAACCAATATGCCAACGCCAACAATTGACAACATACAGAAACAAATAAAGTTGTACTGCATTGTTGGTAAATGTTTTTAACATCCAGATTTTGATGATTTTGTTGGAGAACAAAATGATAATGATTAAAAGATATAAACACATAAAAGTTTCCAAAACTGAAATGTTTAGGTGGGAAGAAAGGTTGTCTTTCATCAAATGGTGACTAGCTTGGACAGAGCAAATAGAAAAATGAGTTTTTAAGATAATTTTAAGAGTGATAACAGATTATTTCATTAGCTCCTGCAGTTTATATTTATGAAAGATGCCTCCCTGGACCTGGAAACATGGATAAGAGAAGATGCAGTGTATCACTAACTTCTTCATCAAGATAAAAAAAGTTGTCTATAATGTTATGGAACCTCATGGGTAGCATTACTAATTATCCCTAGTAATTATTTACGTTATGGAACCTGCAATAATTGCATGCAACAGAAAAGACCCTCGGAAGAAAGCAATCTCACTCAGACAATTATTAAGCAAAGCCAGTCAAAGATCATTATTTAAGTATGTGACTAGTTTAGTAAGACAAAACGAATACCTGTGATCATCCTGTACATCCACTAGCTCAATCACCCCATTTTGTTGGTCATCCTTGGGTTTTGAAAGAGGTGAGAAAAACTGACAAACAGAACAAAGCAAGAGGTAAGCCTCAATACATATGCATTGTTAGATAAATGTTTTTATCATGATTTTGATGATTTTGTTTAAATGAGTTTTTACACCAAAACAATGTTTCTAAATGTTGTCCAAATACTCCCGATCGACATAAAATGTTTTTACTAATTTTTCGGAGTATTTCTTGAAGTTTATTTTCGACAAAAATTGGACAACACTTATGTCTCGTCGTGTTGGGTGGTCCTATAAGGCAACCCACCCGAGTTATAGTTTTCATGAAAAATAAGACGGAAGGAAAAAAATCTTATCTACCTAAGAGCGACAGTGCACGGGAACAAGGCTTTTGATAACTCTTTGTCTTGTAATTTTGAGGAGACCAACCGGAAACTATCCGTTGGGGCGACTGACTTTTCCCCAATTTAAAGGGTTGATTTCGTGAAAAATACTTTCAAATTTTATCTTGAGTTTGATTAAATTCCGTTTTTTCGCATGACTTTTCCCCGATTTAAAGGGTTGAAATCACTTCTTGAGTTTGATTATATTATTTTTTGCAGAAATCACTCTCCAAGAAGAAGCCAATGTTTGGAAAATCAAACCAAGACCTCTTCTATAAATAAAGGAACCATTCAAGCAACAAGATACAACACAATATACAAGCAAAAGCATACAGGCAAACACATTGTTAAAAACTCTTGTTGTATTAGCCTAAGTACTTTCACTTGCACACTCTTGAGGTCTAGGCTTTTCATTCTTGATTACACTTGCACTCAATATTTGTATTATCATTATGGAGTTGTAATCTTGATTTTTGTCCATCATCCAAAACAAGATATTCTTGTGGTTGTTCCTGTGGTAAGAGCACACTTGGGTGATCTTAAGTGTTGAAGAGTGTGGTACTCTTCATAGGTGTTGAAGGAAGATTGTGGTAATCTCATTAAAGGTGTTGTAAGAGGATTGTGGTAATCCTCAAAGGTGGTGTTGTATTATTTGTGGTAATTAATAATTTTTTTTTCTTTTTTGAAACCCATCCCGGATATACTGGGGTGGTAGAGCACGTAGTCCTTGGTCGGGTGAAGCTCTTTAGATCAACGTGTGTTGTTTATTTTCCGCATTTACAGTTTCTATCTTTGCTTGATCACTCGAAAAAGAGGGCGGAATTTGAAAAACCGGCATAATCTATTCACCCCCGTCTAGATTATCGTAGCCACTTGGACTAACAAGTGGTATCAGAGTCAAACTCTTTGGCTAGCTCGTTTCGAGTAAAGAGGAAAGATCTATGGCTACGAATGAAGCTTATCTCACCACCGGAGCCTCCACCAACAAGCCACCACTATTCGACACCAACAACTACGCATTTTGGAAAGACCGATATGGAGTGCTTTCTACAAGGGTGCGGGTTTGACATTTGGAATGTGGTTATTGAAGGAGTTGCTCAACCAACCAAGAAATTGGAGGACGACACCTTGGCTCCCGAACCTTTCAAGGAGTTCGAAATGAAAAGAAGGCTTTCTCTCTAAACGGTAAGGCCTTAAATATTTTACATTGCTCTCTTACCGCCACCGAGTATAACCGCATAAGAGGCATAAGGTCGACACACGAAGTTTGGGAAAAATTAGAGACTATATATGAAGGAACCAAGAAGGTCAAACAAGCAAGAAAAACCATGTTTGTTAAAGACTTTGAAAACTTCAATATGCATGATGGTGAAAGCATTTCAAAAATGGTGGAAATGCTTGACAACATTGTCAATCCTCTTGTGGCTCTCGGTAAAGTCATCTCCGAAGAAGACAAGGTGACCAAGGTATTGAATGCACTCCCCGGCTCATGGTCCGAAAAAGTGATGGCTATTACGGAAGCTCAAAATCTCGAAACACTCAAGTTCGATGAGCTCATCGGGAACCTCCTCATTTATGAAGTCTATCTCAAGGAGAGAAAAAATTCCAAACCATCCATCACTCAATCGGGTATGCAAAATATTCCTAAAGGTCTAGCATCTTCCTCTAATAACTCTTATTATGATAATAATGAGAATGATGAAGAGACGACCGCACTTGTCCGAAAATTTGCAAAATTTGTGAATAAAAATAAGGCAAGAAAACCGAGAGACAACTCGGGTTTTAAATGCGGAAAATCGGGGCACTTCATAGCCGATTGCCCAAAACTCGAGGAGGAACAAAAGAAGAAAAAATCTTTTCCGAAAAAAAAGGCTCTAAATGCGGATGTCAAAACTTGGGATGAACTACTCGCCACATCCGACAAGGAAGGTGAAACCGAACATGGTCTTATGGCCATAGACGATGAAAATAACGAGGTACGCTCTAACTCCTCAACTTCCTCCTTAGTTGATGAATTGCAATGTGATTTTGATGAATTACAAATTGAATTTCAAAATTTGATTGTTAAATACAAGACTTTGAAAAAGGAGCATAAAGAGCTTAAAATTGAAAAGGAAAAATTGTTTACTTCTTATGAATCTCTTGACAAAGCTCATGCTATTACTCTTACTAAAGTTCATACTCTTGAAACCGAAAAACAATCGCTCACCAATGATCTTGAATGTTTAAAAAAGGATGTGCATCGTTTTAATATAAGTACGGACAAAGTTACAAAAATTTTAGATGCACAAAGAGGTGAGCATTCCAAATTAGGACTTGGCTATAAACCTTTTCAACCTATTTCAAAGAAAAATGACCAAGGTCCGACTTTTGTTCGTCGCTAGTAGTGCCCACAATCTTATTTGTTTTTATTGTGGTAAAGTTGGTCATTATGTTGCTCATTGTAAATTGAAGAACAATTTTAGCTATGTTTGAGATCCAAAGGTCTCAAGACTAACCCCCATGGACCCCAAAATTATAGGGTACCTAAAAGTGGTTCATTTGTAGGTAATAAGGGCTATAACAACCATGGAGGATTCAAAATGGCTCATGGACAGCGGGTGTTCACGCCATATGACCGGAAAGAGAGAACTTTTTACCAACATCAAGCTCCAAGAAGAGGGTATGGTCATGTTCGGCAATGGCAAAGGAAGAATTCTTGGAAATGGAGAAATTGGTAACTCTTCTTCCTCTCTTAGTAATGTTCTTTTAGTAGAAGGGCTTAAGTTTAATTTGATAAGTGTTAGCCAACTTTGTGATTCAAATTATAATGTTGTTTTCAATAAAGAAAAATGCATTATTCTTAAAAATGATGAAATTATTTGTGAAGCAAATAGAAAAGGCAATCTTTACAAAATAATGATATGGTTAGTCAAAATGTTTCTTGTCGTGTTGCCAATAATGATTTAACGAGTTTATGGCATAGGCGACTTGGACATGTTGGATACAAGAATTGAAAAAATACTTACAAAAACCAACATGTAAAAGGACTACCCAAATTGAATTTTGAAAATCTTGGCTTATGTGACACTTGTCAAAAGAACAAATTAGTTAAGAGTAGTTTTAAGCCCAAAAATGAAATTTCCACAACCAAGCCTCTACAACTTCTTCATTTAGATTTGTATAGGGATATTGGTACGGCTAGTCTAAGTGGAAAACATCACTTTCATTATCGTCGATGATTTTTCTAGATATACTTGGGCTCTTTTTCTTGCTAATAAAAGTGATGCCGTTAATGAGTTTGTTAAGTTGTGTAGACTTATTGAGAATGAAAAGGAAGATACCATAAAATCTATTCGAAGTGATCGAGGTGGAGAATTTGATGGTGAATTTAAAGTCTTTTATGAAACCAAGGGATATGCACACAATTTTTCGGCTCCAAGGACTCCTCAACAAAATGGAGTAGCCGAGAGGAAGAATAGGACACTTCAAGAGATGAGTCGGTCCATGCTCAATGAATTTTCACTTCCAAAATATTTTTGGGCCGAAGTCGTAAGTACCGCTTGCTATGTCATTAATCGAGTTTATATTCGTCCTAAAATGAATAAAACTTCATATGAGCTTTGGAAAGGAAGAACTCCAAATATTAGTTACTTCAAAATATTTGGATGTAAATGCTTTATTTTGAATACAAAGGATCAATTTGACAAACTTGATCCTAAGGCCGATGAAGGAATATTTATGGGGTATTCAACTAAGAGCAAAGCATATCGGGTTTACAATAAGACTAGCATGGTTGTTGAAGAATCCATTCATGTAAAATTCAATGAAGCCTCGGGTGTTGAGAGGATACCCAATGATGAAAGTGATGAAGAGGATACTATTGAACCCATTGTTCAAAATGATGCTCACAATGATCAACCTTCTACCTCAAATGACCAACCATCCACTTCAAATCTTCCTCAAGAAGACAAAGGTGATACTTCGGATCTTCCCGTGGCATTGAAATTTAAAGGAGATCACCCAAAAGATCTTATTATTGGTGATCCCCTTGATAAATAGATGACCCGAAGAAAATTTGCCGAGAAAGCTCTTATATCTCAAAAAGAGCCTAAAAATGCCAAGGAGGCTATTGAAGATGAGGATTGGTTTTTAGAAATGCAAGAGGAGTTGAATCAATTTGAAAGAAATGATGTATGGGAATTGGTACCTTGTCCTCCATCTCAAACAATTATTGGTACAAAATGGGTATTCCGGAACATACTCGATGATCAAGGCAACATTGTTCGAAACAAGGCAAGGTTAGTATCTCAAGGGTATTGTCAAGAAGAAGGTATTGATTATGATGAAATATTTGCACCCGTAGCACGTTTAAAAGCAATTCACATTTTACTTGCCTATTCTTGTTTTAAAAATTTCAAGCTTTACCAAATGAACGTTAAATCCGCATTTTTAAATGGTTTTATTAAAGAAGAAGTCTATGTAAAACAACCTCCGGGGTTTGATAATATTTCTAGGCCTAATGATGTTTATAAACTTAAAAAGGCCTTGTATGGTTTAAAACAAGCACCCCGTGCATGGTATGATAGACTTAGCTCTTTTCTTTTACAAAATGCTTTTACAAGAGGTAAAGTTGATACTACTCTCTTTGTGTTTGAAAAAGGGCAAGATTGTTTACTTGTGCAAATTTATGTTGATGATATTATCTTCGGTGCTACTAATAAATCCTTGTGCAAGAAATTTTCTAAGTTAATGCAAGGTGAATTTGAGATGAGCATGATGGGGGAGCTTAATTTCTTCCTTGGACTTCAAATTAAGCAATGCCAAGAAGGTATTTATATTTTGCAATCAAAATATACAAAAGAACTTTTGAAAAAGTTCTGCATTGAAGAAGGAAGAACCGTCTCTACCCCTATGGCAACAAATGTCAAAATTGACAAAGATGAGAAAGGCAAGTCCGTGGATGAATCAAAGTATCGAGGTATGATTGGTAGTTTACTTTATTTAACCGCAAGTAGACAGGACATTCTTCATGTCGTATGCATATGTGCTCGTTTTCAAAGCAATCCCAAAGAATCTCATATGAGTGTCGTTAAAAGGATTTTTCGATATTTAAAAGGCACTATTTAATATGGTTTATTTTATCCTAAGAATGAAAATTTTTCTCTTAAAGGTTATAGTGATTCGGACTATGCGGGTAATATTGATGATCGTAAAAGTACTTCCGGATCATGTCAATTTTTGGCGATTGCCTAGTTTCTTGGTTTTCAAAGAAACAAAATTGTGTTTCACTTTCAACGGCCGAAGCCGAATATATTTCCGCGGCTTTTTGTTGTACTCAACTTCTTTGGATGAAACAAACCTTAGCGGATTATAAATGTTCTTTTGAAAATGTTCCTATCTTTTGTGATAACATATCCGCTATAAATATTGCTCAAAACCCGGTTCATCATAACCGTACTTAATATATTGAGATTCAACATCATTTTCTAAGGGATTGTGTTTCTAAACGAAAAATTGAGATATCTTTCGTACCATCTCAAGATCAATTGGCGGACATTTTTACAAAACCGCTATCTTTCGAGACTTTTGCGTCAATACGAGCTCGGGTAGGCATAATGCATATTGAATGAGGTCTATGATTGCATTTTGCATGTTTTTAAAACTTAGGGCGAAAAATCGGATTTTTGGTTCAAACTTTGGATTTTGGAAAAACAGACTCAACCAGTAGGCTGACTGGGCTGAGGTCGACCGGTCGGCCTTGCCCTCGACCGGTCGCCCTCAGCTCCGACCGGTCGCCCTAAGCAGTTTTTTGGATAAAACCGTCTCTGTTCTCAGACTTAGCCATTTTGGCTCATTTTTCGTCCCCTTTGTCATTTGCACACAAAATTCACTTCAAATATGTTTTATTGCATCTATTCTATATCTTGGACTTCATTATGCTCGATTATCATCATTATTGCTCAACTCTACCGATTGAATGGTAAGAATTCTACTCCCTAAGCTCAATTGGGTTGAACCCTTGAGAATTTGCCTTTTATGTAAATTTATTGATGCATATTTTATATGGATGTGTTGAGCTCATTAATTGTTGATGGTTGGATGTTGTATACATTGATTTGGTGATAAATATTTTGGCTTGGCTATATACAACTTCTTCCATTTTTAACGCCCGTCAGGTGTTCGATGAATTGTCGCAAAGAAAACTTCACAAATTACATGATACTCTTGTTTTTAAAAGTCTGTTACATTTATAGAGATCATGTTTCTTCACTCAAACGAGCTTTTGCATTTCAAATTATCAACTTCTCCCTTGTTCATTGATCTTTAAGCTTAAAATTCCAAAGGCTCGATAAAACAACTACTTAGCGCACTTTGATATTTATGACTTATGTTTTTATCGTGCTAACATTCTTTTTGATGATTCCAAAGGGGGAGAAACAGGAAATTGCTCGTTAGCTCAAAGAAGCTAATAAAAGCTCGCGAAAGAAGTTATAAGCTATGGCTCCTTAAAGCCAAAAGTTGTGAAGTATAATTAGTCCATTGGATGTATTATGGACTTATTTGCATGATCTATGATTGTTCTTGACAGGGGGAGCTTCTAAGCTCATGTTTTTCATGTTTAGATTGTAAAAGCTAAAGCTTCTAGCTTTTGTATTGATTCTTCTTGATGTCTTGTTGATAGGGGGGAGCTTTTGCAAAATGCCTTTGATTTTTTTTTCTCCCTTCTATTTTGTTATTATGCATAGTTTGTTGTTGCTCTAAATGGATAGTTTACTCCTTGACCGGAAAATTGTTTTGTTTTCAAAATCGTCCTCTTAAAAATTGTTTTGGTTTGTAATCATCAAAAAGGGGGAGTTTGTTAGATAAATGTTTTTATCATGATTTTGATGATTTTGTTTAAATGAGTTTTTACACCAAAACAATGTTTCTAAAAGTTGTCCAAATACTCCCGATCGACAAAAAATGTTTTTACTAATTTTTCAGAGTATTTCTTGAAGTTTATATTCGACAAAAATTGGACAACACTTTTGTCTCGTGTTGGACCGGTCGCCATATAGGGCAACCCGTACCTAAGTTGAGTTTTTGAAACAGAAAAATGGGACGGAAGGAAAATAGGGAGGGCGACCGGTCGACCCGGAGGTCGACCGGTGTGGGCGATTGGTCGACCTAAGGGCGACCGGTGCCTGGGAACAAGGCTTTTGATTCAAAACTCTCTGTCTTGTAATTTTGAGTAGCCCAACCGGTCCACACAGGGGCGACCGGTCGGACCCCGTCGAGTCCCCCTGTGTATTTTCGTGGAAAATACATTCAAATTTTATCTCTGCGCGACCGGTCGCTATACGGTTTTGACAGCAAACTATCCGTTGGGTTTTCAGACAGTTTTTCCCCAATTTAAGGGGTTGATTTCTAATAGCTATTTCTTGAGTTTAATTACATTATTTTTTGCAGAAATCACTCTCCAAGAAGGAGCCAATGTCTGGAAATCAAACCAAAACCTCTCCTATAAATAGAGGAACCATTCAAGCAACAAGATACAACACAATATACAAGCAAAAGCATACAAGAAAACACATTGTTAAAAACTCTTGTTGTATTAACCTAAGTACTTTCACTTGCACACTCTTGAGGTCTAGGCTTTTCATTCTTGATTACACTTACACTCAATATTTGTATTATCATTATGGAGTTGTAATCTTGATTTTTGTCCATCATCCAAAACAAGATATCCTTGTGGTTGTTCTTGTGGTAAGAGCACACTTGGGTGATCTTAGGTGTTGAAGAGTGTGGTATTCTTCATAGGTGTTGAAGGAAGATTGTGGTAATCTCCTTGAAGGTGTTGTAAGAGGATTGTGGTAATCCTCAAAGGTGGTGTTGTATTAATTGTGGTAATTAATAAAAAAAAATTTCTTTTTGGAAACCCATCCCGGATATATTGGGGTGGTAGAGCACGTAGTCCCTAGGTGGGGTGAAGCTCTTTAAATCAACGTGTGTTGTTTATTTTCCGCATTTAGAGTTTCTATTTTTGCTTGATCAATCGAAAAAGAGGGCGGAATTTAAAAAACAGGCATAATCTATTTACCCCCTCTAGATTATCGTAGCCACTTGGACTAACATGAATGACCGCAGATTGTTCTGTTATTAATGGTACCTGGTGCATTGAAATGAAAACCACTGAAATCCCTAACATAAAGTTTATGGTCAAAGTATGGCCAAACAAAACAGCAGATGCTATGCCTGTAAATATTGTAGCTACAGTTGACGAATACTTCTTCAAAATAGTATCTGGTAACATTAAAAAATAAAAAAAGGACTTGTATTAGCATTTAGCAGTAAACATTTACTATTAAGCTATCCTGTTAACCACTTCGTAATAAGGAACTACATTGTAAAGCCAGCGCATTATTATTAAAGGTAATAAATATCCAATTCTCACCAGCATATTTGAAGAAAAAGGAAGATAAAATTCCCTGTGCAGCGTTGTTACATATCAAAAACATGGTAGCTTTTGAATGTCCTTCCAATATATCAAAGTTGCTTGGACCTGAAACAATTATAGTGAAATTGTTTAAATAAACAGAGAAATCAAATTTCACCCTCCTGCATCTTTGACAAGACAAGAATCAAAATGGAAGTAAAGCCTAAAAAAACCATGTTATCGTCTTCCAAGGAAAATTGAAGTTTCTCATATGGTTGACACTAAGATGAAGCTGGAGAAGCAAAAATTTTAATGGCTACCTTTAAAAATAGATGATCCGAGAATTCCAAGAAAGTTGAATATAGCTCCATATCCATATAAAAATAAGTTCTGCAAATTTAAAAACAGTATCATATGCAGAGAAAATTTACTGAATTAGAACTTCTATGTGAGCGACATGAAATTGGTAAAAAAAAAAAAAAAAAAAAAAAAAAAAAAGAGAAACAATGTATAACAACCAGGTACAGTGAAAAGTGGCATGATTAAGTTACAAATTACTCTAAACTACATCACTCATTCAACAAAACTGAAAACCAAATTTTATCTTATTTCAATGTCCTGGTCACAAACATGTAAACTTGGACAAGACCATTCTCATAATTTAAAATATGACATGCCTTCAAGACCAAATAAGGTGGCTTATTGAAGTGGCTATTGAGGCACTAAACAATGAAGATTCGTCACTTGAGCGGTACAACTCTATTCGCAAATCTAGTATGTTCTTTCATTCTCTTATTTAATCATTGAAAAGCAGTCATATTCAGTATCTTCTCTTTATGTTCTTTCATTTATTCTTATTTACTAGTATGGTTTAATGGAATTGAATTTGTTCCCACAGCTTCTTTAATAAATAAACTAAGTTAAATTATTGAAACTTTTGAATTCTTTTATAGATGTTTCATTAAATTCATTATGACTGAGAAATGATATTTCAAAGGTCCAGACTTGCCTAAGGAGTTCTTTAGTAGGTTTCAGAGAAAAGTTGAACACATAAGTTAAAGTCATATCACTTTCATATTCTTGTTTGGTAAGGATATCTGATTTTAGAAAAAGGAAGACCACATGGGTTCAGCAAAACAAGCATGAAGCTAATCAAATAATCACTTTTGAGAGGTGTATTGAATTCAGAATCTCACGAGATTTATTAATGATTCGACCCAAACATCAATACAACCTAAGTTACAGTTAAATAAAATACTGACGTGAATTAACATTTAGTGTAACACAAGGTAAAGACAAAAACTACATATAACATATAGAAGAACTTCAAGTCCAACTCACCTTCAAATTGTATGAAAAAAGAAATAAACTAATCAGGTCAAGAATCACCGGCTAACTCATCTGAATCCGAATCACTCGCGTTGTAACCTGAAATAGCCACAAGTCATAACCTCTGATTGTCAATTTAAAACACAAAAATTAAAAATATGATAAACTTGCAACTCTGCTAACCCACAAAGAGGATAAAGAGCTCACAAGGACTTTTATTGTTATCCAAATCTTCCCCTAAATTTCGAAGCTCATGATTCAGATATCAAAACAACCACTCAAAATATGATACAAAATATAAATATGATACAAGGTAGAGAATATTACCACTCACGGAGGAGTCTCGACTTTTCCGGCGTCGTATGGAGGTGACAGCGGTGGCGACAATCGGTCGGCGGCGGCTAACCTGGTGACAAAGAGAGTGAGAAAGATAGAGAAAGTCAGAGAGAATGTGAGAGTGAGAGACAGAGGTGTACTAAAATAGGCCGGGGGCGGCGACGGCGATGACGAGAAGGCGGCAGCAATGGCGAGAGAGAAAGTGAGGAGGGAGGAGAAAAAATATTTAGCGACTGTGCTAAAATCTAGGGAATTGGAGTTTTTGCGACAACATATTTAGCGACAACAAAATATGTCGCAATTGCCTTGCTTTTAATTGGGCCAACTTTTCCCAGCCGCGAGGCCCATTCGTCGCAAAAAAAAAAAATCTGTTGTGACAACATTTAGTTGTCGCAAATACTGTCGTCACAAAATCATCTATTTCTTGTAGTGATAGTTCCGTACTGGACTAGTAAAAGTTTACGTGCGTCTACGCGTAAATGTTAATCAGCAGTTAATACAGTATTAGTATTCAAAGTGTGAATCAATTTTGTATATTGGATCATTGGATGGTAATATTACTCTCACCGGCCACTGATTAAGTCAAACTAATGCCACAACTTAGAATGATAAGAAGGTGAACAAAGCCTTGAATTTATAATGCGTGGATAATATGTAATCTGCTGTCTGTACATAATAAAATTAGAAATAATGAGGTGATTTAAGAAAACGTCACAAGTAAATGTGAGTATAGTATTATTTTTCTAGGCATTTATCACTTTTCAATATCGATCTAGTTACTCAATTTTTTTTAGGTGACTCATAATTAACTAGTGAGATTGTAGGTGGAAAGTGTTTTCCATAAGCTACAGATATAGCTTAACTCATCTTGTCTATCTATCAATCTTATATACTAAAATAAAAAACAGTCTTGCCACATGTCATCACCTCTGCAATTTAGTACACGTGTCAACACCGTATTCTTCCAAATCCACGTATTGGCTTCACATTTAGCCATGTGATAACTAATGTTAATATCTTAATCTTCAAATTATATTTAGCCACGTGGCAACCAATGTTAACATCTTAATCTTCAAATTATAAATAGGATTTATTTCACTTTTAATGGTAAAATTGGATTTCCTTATATAATATATAATAATTATCAAGAATTATCAATAAAAAGTCTACAAGATCTTCTAAACAGCCCGAAATCCAAGATAAACGCTACTATTTTTTATTACAAAATTACAATTACAAAAGTAACTTCCATTTCCCCTTTTTTCCTTCAAGGAAAAAAAATGAAAAGAACTATGAAAAACATATATATTAATTTATTATTCCACTCTTTTGGCTACTCAAAGTCAAAATATACCTTCATTTTATGTTGCGACTGGCCGAATTAGTATTCTATAATCGGACAATTAACCGAAATATCAAGCTCAGGTGGGTTGGTTTATAGTTGATTGTTTGAACTAAAACATTAATGCTTCCAGATAATACGTATGTGCAGTCATATGTTAACTCTTACTGGTCGGTTGCATTTTTTCTTCAGTTGATAAATGTAGAGATATAATATTCGACATGGAAATTATAAAATCTTATACTAAGAGAGATAAGATACTTGGAAGAATCTGAGTCACATTTAAGTTAATTCAATATAGGTGGTAATGTGAGAAATTTTCTAGAATAATTGTACTAGTTGTATTCTTATTGGGTAAGCCACACGGTCACGCTTACGTGCTCAATGACGGCTCACTTATATGATTTCACACTTCCTTGTGATTACAGATTACGTCCATTTTGTCATCATGAATACATTTATTTTTGGTTTTAAGACCAATAGTAATGGCTCTTTCAAATTGTTTAATAGTTATACTCTATTAGCTGTCAAAAAAAAAAAGCTTTGATTTTTCTTCACATAAAATTTTAGATGAGAATTTAAAAACTGAAACTTCTTATATCTTTATATTATTACCACAATTAACAATTTTAAACCATATATTACTTCAAATAGGAAGGTTGTTTTAAAATATAGTACGTTTTATTTTATATAATATATCTTTGTTTTACAACGTTTTCATCCAAAGAAAAAAAAAATAGAAAGTGAAGTCATAAATTTTAGTTTGACGACTCTATTATATAATTTTTCGTTTTTTTCATTTTATACTTTTTAACACAAATAATGTGAACCAACTGTTTCTTTTATCCATTTTTTCATTTCACCAATGTACATTTAGCATGAATTCAAACTTTAATTGGATATAATACAAAATACTAGATCAAAGTAAAGTAGTAGTTAAATTGCTAACTCTAGAATCGATGAATTAGATGACTGATCATATAAATTCACTAGCTTGTATAATGCATGCTGTATCGGGTGTATTGTCCACCAATTGCTTAAATAATAGATAATATATTATCTAATTTTCTTAGAAATAAAATACATATATACTTATTATTGCTTTGATGTATTGTTCACCAAACATATCAACAACATTATGCTATTCTTTTAATAAAATATTGAATCTTATATTTAATATTATAATAAATAGCATACACAAACACAGAGTAGTACGTACGTACCATTTATTTGACTTCAACTTTCCATCACGAACATTGCCCAATTCCATTGATTTCCTACTTGCGAAAGGTCAACATTTGCATAAAGTCAAACTGTCTAACTACCTAATTAAACCAAACCCTTGATATATATATCACCTATTGAGTCATACCTTTCTCATTACTCATAACAATTCACTTGTTTTACTTATTATTTCCATTTTTAGTTCTAAATTATGATGAAGAGGAATAGAGATGAGGGAGAGGCTGATGAGAACATAACAGCCATGGCCAATTATTTGATGTTATTATCCGCCAACGGCAGAGACCCGACTAATCGTGTATTCACGTGCAAGACATGTGACAGACAGTTCCCGTCATTCCAGGCGTTGGGCGGCCACCGTGCCAGCCACAAGAAGCCGAGGCTGATGGCCGGAGATCATCCGCCATCATCTCCGCCAAAGCCGAAAACCCACGAGTGTTCGATTTGTGGCTTGGAATTTGCAATAGGACAAGCCCTTGGGGGCCACATGAGGAGACACAGAGGAGCAACCATTGTTGAAGATCAGAAACAACCACAATATCCCTTCTTATCCCTTTCTCTGCCACAAGTATTGAAGAAACCAAATAATAATAATAGGAGGATTTTGTGCATGGATTTGAACTTGACTCCTTTGGAGAACAAGTTTGTGTTTGGGAAGGTTGTTCCTTCTGTTGATTGCTTCTTCTCATAATTCTCTCTATCTAGCTAGCTAGCTTCATTTAAAGCCACCAATTTTTTCATTTCCATGATTTGTTCATTTAATTTGTTAGTAGGGCATGGGATCGGAACTCCACGGAGCTTGTAGTTTACATCATCATTTTCATTTGTATATGAATAGACATACATTCAAAATGAGAAGGTGTTTTACTAAATATGAATCATATATGGTATCATCCAATGTTGCAAAAATTGCTACCCGTTAATCGGGCGGCAGCCTTAGCGTCGAGAAATAATACTATTTTTTTAATTTTTTTTAATATACTTTTCGCCACCAAGACCGCCTAAGCCGATTTTTACAATACTAGTATAATCTCGGATACTAAAATTTAGGCTAAATTGCAATTTTAGTCTTGTATCTTTGGGTCCGTGGCATTTTTAGTCCTTTAACTATTTAGAGTTGCAGTTTTGGTCCTGGACCATTTTGCTCTTATGGCAGAATAACATTTTTGGTCCTTTATCTTTAAGAAAGTAGCAATAATAGTCCTATAACTTTCGAGAATTAGCAATATCAATCCTTTCATACCATAGCCAGTTTCAATAAACCCAAATTTCATAGATTATAGGAATTTGCTTTTCTGAAACCTATTTTGTTCGTGGCATTGTTACACCTACTTAGATCCAGTCTCTATTTAGATGGTTTAAATTGATCATGTCAGGTTTCCAGCCTATAAACTCAATAGGACATACTTCTGCGAAATTCTCATAATACTAGATAATTTGATTTCAGACTAAGATTTTGATAAAACGGATATAGTCCATTACGACCATATCAGGCCCAACATGCTTCCGTAAAATTAATAAATTCCTTAAAATTCATACCTTCTTTGACCGAAACAGTACCAGGTCAGATGGCTCGCAACACCACCAGTCGGAAAATTACTGCCCCAGACCTTTTGACAAATAGCTCCTCGTTGTTCAACTTCAACCCTCAGGGAAGTTGATCTGCAAGTTATCCGACTCCTTCAAAGAATTCGCTCAAGACCTTGGTTTGTTTCCTACTCCAGGCGTACAAGTAATCTTTAAACGGGATAAATTAATAGAACATTATGAAGACATGTTAAAGCAGAAAGCCCCTTTTTATTAAGAACTTATTGAAATATTTATTACATTAGTAATCCCTTTTTGGGAGGAGAATACTGGTTTAGCCTCTCATATACGAGGCTTGTACTCGAAAATACATAAAACATAAAACTAAAACACTCAAAATATTACAAATTTTTAACTCAGATTTTATTGTAAGAAAACTAAGGAGAATGTTCGATGTCTGACTTCCTTCAAATCCGCAATTTATAGATGTAAGTCCCGGACTTGAAAGGCGGACTTCAAATCTTGTTGAAAACTTATGGCGTCTTGCTTACATCATATCTGCATTATTGCTTCGCCACCGGTGGTTTTCTTTTTCTTTCGTGTGACTCGGCCCATGTGATGTTTGTCGAGAAATCTTTTAAAAATTTGGTTTGCGTGGTCCCCGAGGATAACGCGTCTTGTGAGATGGGCCCTTGTCTTTTCCAGCTGCATGATCTTGTCGGTCGGGTTTGGGTCGGAATCCTTTCCCAAACTCGGGTTCTTTCTGTTCAGGACATGCTTGACAGATCCGATCGATCCAACGGCCAACATGTGCCATATTACAGAATTTCGGTAAGTTTCTTTGCTTGCCGGAATCTTGTTCTCCCACATAATTCTTCTCTTAGTTTCGAAAAGCTCTTCTGCGATTCCTGTTGTTGATCCAGTCATCGAATTCAAAAGGAAAGATCCATTTGCTGAATTCTGAAAAAACTTGAATGGATATTTGACTTTATCCATTTTGGTTAGACAAACCCAAAGACCCCATGCTCGTCGTGTAGAAGCTTCGTCTTCAGAAATTGCTCCTACTAACACTGGTACTTCTTCCGGTGAAGCTGCCTTGATATATTTTAAAGCATTTCCATCCGGTCTTCTTAGCTTGATGAAGTGAAAAGCTTCGTTAAAACCTTTCTTATTTGGTTCGAGTGCACCGATAAAATACGATTCGAATATCTCCTCTGGCCAAATGTGGATTATTGGCCCAAGTTTCGTAAACTGCTTCTCCAATCCATTTCGGTAATTTCGAAATTTCTGGGAATCCTATTGGTACAGTATAGATTGAAGCTAGAGCCCCAAATGTATACCATTCATGTACTTCATTTGGATGACTTCCAGGTTTCATCCAAATTCTGGGATATTTGCCTGAGATATCAACCATTATTTTTTCAGGGTTAATACCTCTTATTGTAACCAATTTCTCCCATTGTCGTTGATATACCTGCATTGGAGAAATCTTAATCTCGTTAGTTTGGACCTTAGATTTGCCTATCTGTGGCCTAAGATCCAACTCTCCCTCTTTTACCCCAGCAGTGATCGGTTGACTTGAAGACTCGGGTTGTGACACCGGTGCTTCAACATTCGTTACAGTTTGTACACCCTCAGGGGATGCATCACCTGCAACACTTGTGATTATGGTACTTGAATCCATAACCTCCGGGTTAGAGCCCCGTTCTCTATTCGCCCCTTTTTGCATCGTAGGAGATGCGGCTTAGAGGAGAGGCCCTTACAGCGGTAAGAACAATTGTCCTTGAGCGAATTGGCATGCTCGTATTTGACTAGAAATGGATTTTTGGTCACTGTTGAAGTCGTCCCAACACGCATTGAGACATAATGTCCCAAAATCTCGTTCTAGACTCTCCAGGTTTTCCCGAGATGTCTTACTCGTTTAAGGACTCGTCGACCCACGCGTCCTTCCATCTCATGTCAAAAATGCAAGAATATTTTCATGAGATTTTATAATGACAATATCATAATCATAATATTGATATTGACTTGCCATTTAAGTAATCTAGCCTTTTTCGGTTTTGATTCAATTTTGTTTTTCGAGAAAAGCCTTGACACTTGAATTATCAATATTTAAAGTAAACTTTTAGCTTGATAAAAATAGAGGCCATTTTTTAAAAGCCTTTCGATTGCAAAGAATTCTTTTCGTTGATATGCCATATGTTTGCTTGGGTGTGAATAAACCATCGCAATATCGCATGGCACTTCTTTGTTTGGTGTGACCTTAGTAAGAATGCCGCCCACCAATCATCATCGGCATCCGTGTGTAAAGAACCGATTCGTCCTCGTCTTGGGGAATCGCAAGCTTTGGAAGCTTTTTACAAACTTCTTTAAGTTGCTTAATTCTTTCTTGATGTTCATCTTTCCATTTGAATACTGCATTTTTTTTAGGCAATGGGCTAAACACCTTCCTGTAATATGCCAGATTGTTAATGAACATCCCCGCAAAATTAACAACTCCAAGAAAACTCTGAAATTGCTTCTTGTCTTTCAGCGTATCAGGAAATCCTTGTATCTTTTCCACAATATGGCTTTGTAGAATGATCCCAGATTCGTCTGTTTCAATTGCAAGGAATTTGATCTGTCTCGTTGCGATCACTGCCTTCTTCTCCGAAAGCACTAATCCTTCTTTGTGACAAACATCTGAGAATATCTCCAAATGTTTGAGATGCTCCTTCATATTCTTTGAAGCGATAAGGATATCATCGATGTATACGAACATGAAACTGAAATAATCTTTAAAGAGATTATCCATCTTTCTTTGATATATTTGGGGTGCATTAGCCAATCCCATAGGCATCACGTTCCAAATATAGTGTCCCTGTGGTGTAGAAAAAGCTGTAAACTTCTTATTTTCTTCTTCCATCTTAATCTGGTAGAATCCAGACTTGCAGTCGAACTTTGAGAATATCTTGGCACCTTTGATGCAGTTAACCAGATGTTCTCTGCTCGAGATATAGTATCCATCGAACTCCAGGATGTTATTAATCCCCTTGTAATTAATAACAAGTCTTGGCCTTCCTCTTTTAATTCTCCATGGTTTCTGACTAAGAATCCTGGACTGCTATATGGAGAAACTTCTGGTGAAATCAACTTAAGATCCAAATGTTCCTTAAGTATCTTCTGCATATCCTCACGATCCTCCTGATTCATAAGGATTGGTTTGAATCTTACGAACTCGTACTCCTTTCCTGGTTTAACTTTCAAGGAAGCTTTGAGCTCGTTCTTATCCCACCATGCCAAAGGATTTTCATTATAATTCCTTTGGATCTTCTTCTTGATATTCTCGAGTGATATTTGTTCTTCTCTTGTAACATCACTCTGCGACTTCTCCATTAGGATCATCATTAGTTCTGCAATAGCCTCTGGAGGAACTCGTTCTTCTCCTTGTATTCCGAATGAATACAAGTCATTATCCCCTCGTTTTGTATCTTTCTGCTTCGAACCATATTGTCGAAAGGATAATAAGGCATCACCAAATCTTCTTTTATCTGTCATTTTTGGATTTTGAAGTTTGGCTTCATCACCACGCTTGCTGCGAAAATTAATAGGCATTTTTCTGTAAAATGCTTCCCGCAGTCTCTGGACAATAATCTTATGGTCACATAATGTTGTGAAAATAAGTCTTCTTGTCTCATTCTCCTGTGTAAATCGCTTAAATGTTTGTAGGAAATTGTTTCCTAGCAAAACATCTACTCCTGTATCATGGAAATAGATTGGTGGCGTCTTCACTTTGTACCATGGGGTACCGCCTGCGCCTCCGATTATGATTTTTGCTTGTTTAATTCCCCTGTTAAGAATAAGAATTCTTTTAGAGAAATCTCTTCTGATAATAGGTGGTAAATCTTCTCCAATTTCTTTAGGAAAAACCTCCGACTTTGCAAAGTACATATTAAGACTTTGAATCGATATAGGCAGTGAAATACTCGGCCTTGTATTCTGCATATAACATTCCGATAGAAATGTATATGGAGAATGGACTAGTGGTCATCTGATTCTGTATCTTTTATCAGCCACCGTGAACTCCATTCCATCTTGTAATCTTTCCCAAGGTTTATGATCCTCAAGAAATTCAATTCCCAGTATTAACTGTTCTGGAATTCTTCCTGCTACTCATGAGATAGTCAGCTCAATTTCACCTATCTTCAGGCATCCTTGATACCTTCCAACTATTGGTTGTTGGAGATATATAGAACATCACAAGGAAAAATATTATCCTTTTGAGTGATGTCAAATATTACTTCAACTTCTCGCCATCCTTCTGGACATTTCAGCTCTCTGTTGTTTTGAAAACATCTGGAATGCGCTGAACTGTACTTGGTCTTTTTTCTTCCCAACGACTCATCGCTTATCATTCTCTTGTTGGAAAGACATCCTTCTTGGCTCAACTCTGAGACTTCAACTTTTGTTGAAGATTGGTTGATCTTGTATTTTCATATCGATCTCCTTGATAGTTGGAGACTCTATGATCTCTGGTAGAACCACCCTGGCAAAGTCCTCGAAGATTCTTGGGACTTCAATAAATTCCTTTCTCAAGAATACTTCTGAATGATGTGTATTCGAGAAAGCATAGGATATCTTGTATGTGATCGAGTAGGGTCTATTCCCTTCTTTCATCAAATCGTCTCTTTTGAAATCTTGATGAAGGGTTAGGACTCTATTGAAATCTCGATCTCCCAGATTGTATGCAATTCTAGGATAAACATTAAATGCCAATTTCCCAGCATACAAATTTCCTGTAACCGATCAAGGCATGAATCCTTGAGGTTTGAGATCCGCTTATTAAAAATAGCAAGATTGAGTGGCGAATCTATTCCTTCCTTGAATGTTGCCTTAATAATTACTCTTATGGCTCCGATGTGAATCCATGAGAGTGTATTTGCAACTTCTCTTTTGACTCTGCTTTTGCTCTCCTGGATTTCTCTGTAAGGGACAAACTGCATCTCGATCAGGTTACCGATAAACTCCATTGGAATAGCAAATTCTCCGATTGTTACCCTGTGAATAATTTGGTGTTTTCTATTACAAAACCCAATCTTATCCAACGCCTTCTCCATCGCTCCGATAGTAAAGTCGTCGTATATCTGAAGCTTTTGATCTTCTTTCATAATTCTCATAAGAGTCTTATGAGAAACCGTAGTGTTAGAGAGGAATCCTGACATATCCTCCCTAACCGTCTGTTGAAGAATTTCTTCTTCACTCTGATTCTGAACTGGATTCACTTCCATCATCAGAATAAATCTCCTCCTCATAGATGCTTTCATCTGAGGGAATATCCTCAAATTGATACACCTGTATTAAATCTTGATAGTAGACAGCTTCTTTGATTTCTGGTGTAGCCTCAAACTGTCTGACTCCTCGTCTTTGATTTTCTGGGAAATCAGTTGAGATATGCCCTCTTGCTCTGCATGTCCAACAATTACAGTCTCTGAAACTTTCATTAGCTCTGGTATGAGCTCGCCTAAAAGTTCTTCTCCCTCTGGTTCTGCTGGTACTCATTTGATTTGAACCTGATGATGAGGCTCTACTTCTGCTAGGTGTTGGTCTTTGCCCTGATTTGTAATTTCGGGCTTTTTGTTTTGACCAAAACCTTCTAGGTCTCCATGAAGACCTTTTGCTGCTGCTTCCCCGGCGGTATGGATGGCTTCTCTCCTTCTTCTTCTTATGCCGCCGTGGTTGACCTCCCACAACTGTTGGGATATCATTGTCCACGCAACATAGAGGAAGCACTTTGTTAATTCCTCGTAATCTCTTATAATTCCTGTATAGAGCTGCCTGGTAACACCATTCAGATAACTTGGCCTTTAAGAAAGACATTCTTCTTGCCACTGTATCTAATTCTGCTCCATCGTTGTATTCTCTGATAAGCATTTCTCTCCAGGGACTCGGAATCTTTGCAAAGAATAGCTGTGAAGCTTCCTTTTCTCCAATCTTGGATTTCCATCGGTATTCGGTGAACAACTTGATATATTCATCAATATGACAAATATCATATAACTCAAGGCTATAGAGGGCTTGTTTATATCTTTTTCTTTTTTCATCCTCTAATCCCTCAAAGTAACCTGTGCCGATAAACTGGATTTTGAATAGTTTTGCCATATCATCGACAATTCCTTTCAGTGATTCTCCTGATGTGACCGCACTCTTCGTACTTGCATCGGTCATATCCCCTGCAATCTTTACAGATCCCTCAATACTCAATTCAAGGAGTAAAATGAAGGAATCTTTCGTAAGATCAAGGGTACCTGCTGCAATCCTCATTGCTGATGCCCATTCATCAATAAGGACTTCTCGATTTTTGAAATCTAGGATATCCAGATTTAGCATGAACCCATATGGATGTATCGGATCTAGATGCGATCTTCCATAAGGCGTTTGGTGAATGTTTGGCCTTCTAGAAGGTTGTCGAGTTCCCGCAAGAGGGGGTCGAGCTCCTATTCCTGAAAGTGTTTCATTCCCTGTGGTGAAATCTCCAGCGTGATGCATTCTTTCATCCTGGATTCCATGATGTGAACCCGAACTTTCTGCGACATTAGGAATTACTGGAGGCGGTGGTGGAATCGGCGAAATTGGTCTACCATGAGGGTCATAGGTAACCAAAGCTGATCCATCTCATGCATTCATCTTTAAGTCTACAATACATAATCCCGCAAAGGATTCTGCCAAGTCATGTAGATCTTTAAGATTGATCTTCTCCATATCCATCACTTTTAGTTTATGATGAATTTTCCTTTGATGATGGCTATTAGCTTTTCATCGTCCGTCATTTTTCGTATAACTTCGGTTGGTTTCCTTTTTGGTGTAAATAGGGTACTGTCCCAAAATTAATATGTTTCTTTCCTCCGGATGAACTTGGTCTGTCCTTCAGGTTCTTGACTCGATTCTGAATATCATGAAGGATTTCAAGAGTTTCCTTCTGATATTTCACCATCGTCTTCATCTAGTTCTGAATCTAATGAACTTATACTGGTATATGAATATGGCGGTTGCCATAATTCTGTACCGTCTTGTGGATCTCTCTAAGATCTGATGAGATCTTAGATGTATCTGGAAGTATCTCGCTCCACTCCGGTACTCCATCATGAATCATGATTTTGATGGGAATTTTCATGCACCGCTTCTTGGAGATTCATCAACTCGACATATATGGTCTGGTTCACTGTCCAGAAACTCATATGATATGCCGCTCGGATTTCGCATTGCCTCAAGGCTTCCCTATCGGCTCCTGCGCGTTCTTGTATCTCATATTGGTGATTCCAAAATGCTATCTTATCCTGGTGTTCTTGTGCATACATCGTCAGAATTTGACGATATGTCCTGTAGGGTGTACATCTCGGACAATTGTCCGGATCCATATACTCGGAAATAATTCTCCTCACCAATTGTTAATTACATAAATATAATAAATATAACCAAAAGTTCTTAATAAACATGGGCTCTGATACTATTTTGTGCAAAATACTTAGTCAAATCATCCATTAGTATAAATAAGGGTATAATAGGTATTATAAAAATATGAAATAAACCCGGTGGACCAATTTTGCCAAAACATGAAACTTACTGTACTAAAATTGCTCAGGTGTAAAACTTATAGGACCAATTTTGTAAAAACCTTTAAACTTACAGGACTAGTTTTGCAAACTCAATACTTAGAGGACCGAAATTGCAAACCGTCCATAGTTACAGGACCAATTTTGTAATTTACCCTAAACTTCAAGTTGGAAGTCTTCTCCAAACAGCAGAATAAAAAGTGAAATGTAAGATATATGTGGCTCACGTGCCATATATTTTATTAGATATTAAATTAAGTGATATTTTAATATCTAATTAATTGGTTTAAATAATTAATATATTTAACAGATAAGTTGTATTAGTTTTAGGGTCGATTCTGAGTTGGTAATTTGTTTTGTTTTTAAACCAATAAAAGGACCCATCCGATTCTTTTCTCTATCATGTGATGAATTTTCGTGGGATTAACGAAGGCCAAGAGAGAGAAAGTGGTTTGTTCTTCAACAAAGGAGTCAAGGTTAGTACCCTAATTACGAATTAATTGTGAAAATCATGAAGTTCAAGATCCGGGATTATATTTATGTTTTCGTTATATCTGGAAATTTTATGCTTACAAGAAAAACTCATAAAATTTGCAAATAATTACTTATTTTAAATGTATGGCCTATATATAGAGGTGTTTATAAATTTTAGATAGTAAGGCGTAATTGGCTTATATAATGTTTTTGGCTATACAGATGGACCTCTTTATTTGAACTTGTTAGTCTTCTTGTAATTCTGGCTTCGCCCATATATGTATAAAAGGACCCATTAAATTCTTTACATGATTTTGTAAATTTATATGTATTACAATATTAAACTATTAAAACAAGAAGAGAAAGTGGTTTCTTCATCTTCAACAAAGGAAGACATTAATGGCTGCTCAAGGTTAGTACCCTGCGGGATATTAATATTTTTTAGAGGACCTACTAATACTTTTCAGTTGGACTACTTATACTTTTTATTAGAAAAACTAATACTTTTCAGGATAATTACTGAAAACTTTTCTTGGAAAAACTAATATTTTTTCAGGGGTACTACTAATATATTTGAGTGGGACTACTAATATTTTTGACCGATCTAATATTTTTTAGGGGGTTATTAAATATTTTCAAGTGAGCCACATAATAATACTTTTCAGAGGGACTACTAATACTTTTCAAATGAAAACATAATAAATTTCAGAGTTCTCATGATATTATATCACTGTACAATAATACAAAACTAATACTTTCAAGTGAACTACGTACAATACTTTTCAGATGGACTGGTAATACTTTTCAGATGGACTACTAATACTTTTCAAAGGGACTGCTAATACCGGTCTCTGCTAACAAAATAAAAATATCACCAGGTCGGTTTTTGGGATTTGTCTAATGGATTTTGGTCCGTTAGACCGTCTGACAAGATTTTTTGTCTTAAAACAATTATTTAGTGCAACTCTGAGTTACTTGTATTCCAAAGCCCTTATTTCACCACTTTAAAATATATATTCTGCAAAAAATCATAAAAACTGTGATAAGGAAATTACTATGTGACCTCAGGTTTTGACCTTGCTAAACCTGAATTAATAACTCAAATACCCTCAGTATTCACATCTTTTTTATATGGTCCCGACTCGACCTGAGAAGCTGGTTCGGGTCACCTTGCGAACTCTCTATCATAGATGAAGGGAGCTAAGGATCACATCATTACATGTGTATGAAGATCCACATTTCATGGTGAATAGTACTATAAATATATGACACGAAAATCATTGTAAAAGGTATAACTTACAATTATTCTTAAATTATTATGCTCTCTAGCTTCAAGTACCTTATGACACTACAAGAAAACAAGGAAATTCTAACGGGAAAAAAATGGTTTGAATTTGGCCAATTACCGTTGGAATTATCGATTCCATTGGAAATTCCAACATAAAATGCGTCGTTGGTAAAATGGTTGTTGGAATGGCGAAATTCCAATAGAAATTCCAATGGAAACATATTCCAACGAAATTTCCAACGTTATTTATCCATTGAATATATAACCGTTGGAAAGAAGTCCAACATTTTTTCCAACACTAATTCCAACAGAGTTATACCATTGTAATATATTTAATCGTTGGAAAAAACTCCAACGGTTATTCCAATGGAATTATACTATTGGAATTTAGACCAATGGTAATTCCAATGGTATATATATGTTGGAATATTCAATTAATTTATCTCATTATCTAATATCTTCAACTTCCCAGTAGGTCACACATCATCAATTTGTCCCAAGTCAAGCACATTTAACCATGTAGTTTTAAGATGATTGACTCCTGAAGAGAATATATATTTTATTGATATGGATTATACTATCAAATCTTTTAACCCCCTTTGAAATTTTCCAATGGTATTGGAATTTCCAATGGAATTTTCCAACGGACATGTTGTATCATTGGAATTTCCATTGGAATTTTAAAAATCCAACAGAAATTCCAACGATTAATTCCAACATTTGGTTTACAGTTGGAATTTTCCAATGGTTAGTTGTGGTGTTGGAATTTCCGTTGGAAATTTAAATTCCAACATTTTATACCAACGGTTTTGTTTACCGTTGGAATTTTTATTGGTGTTAATGTTTGAATTTTCCAAACATTTTTTCTCTTTCGAATTTCTTCCAGATTTATGGTTTTTTTCTCTAACAGTTAATATTTCAGTTTTGAGGAGTTATTTTTAGAAGAGTTTTTAATATTTAAAAGTTTTGAGTGGTTATGTTTTTTTAAGAGGTGGTTATGTTAAAAAGTTATTCTTTTTTAACATCTCTGTTTTAAGCAAATCATTCCTGCAGAAGGTGACAGATTTACTGATTGATTTTTAAGAGTTCATCTTCCAGCTTTTTCATACCAGAAAAATTCTGCAGAAGCTCAGTGATACCAGGAATATTTGCAACATTGTTGGCATCATTTTCAGAACTCTAGTGTTGAGTGTTTGTGTGAGATAGATTCAGTGTAGAACTTGAAATTTGAGTGAACTAAATGTATTTTCATGCTTTGTAAATGAGTGTTGTTGCTTTTGGTGACACAAGGGGAGTTGTTCTTCTAGTTTCCTTGTTTACTTTGTATTTTTGTATTTTGTAAACAACATCATCCTTTGAAGAATTTTTATTCTAATGAACACCGTACAAGTATTTTATACTTGTACAAAATTTTAATCTCTTGTGTCTTGTCCTTAAATCTGTCTTTATTTCACATATTGTGAAATTGTGTTTTGATTAAAGTCTTTCGTTGTGTTTTATAAAGTATTGACAATATTTTCAACTGCACACTGCGTTTTTATAAGAATTGGACCCTTCAATTCTTTCAATTGGCATCAAGAGCCATTACTAGACGATACTTAGTGTGATCCTATGTTTTGCAGTGTTTTTATGATGGAAATTCAGAGTAGTTCCATTTTTCGACCTCTTGTTTTGGATGGAACGAACTATTCCTATTGGAAGGTAAAAATGAGGGCTTATATCAAGTCCATTGATGAAAGAGCATGGAGATCTGTTCTTACGGGATGGACACCACCAAGAATCGTTGACACCGAGGGAGTTACAACGGACAAACCAGAGATTGAATGGCAAAATGATGAAATCCAAATTGCAAGCTTTAATTCTAAAGCTTTAAATGTCATATTTACTGCTGTTGATATGTTTTTGTTCAAAATAATTTCTAATTGTGTTTCAGCAAAAGATGCTTGGGATGCATTGCAGTTGCATTGTGAAGGAACACAAAATGTTAGAAGAACAAAGCTAAGACTCCTAGAAAGCAGATTCGAGAATCTGAGAATGGAAGAAGAAGATACCATTGCTTCATATAATGCAAAAATCTGCGATATTGCTAATGAGGCACAATCACTTGGAGAACCTATTAGCAATGCAAGATTGGTAAGCAAGGTAATGAGATCTCTTCCTGAAATATACAATATTAAGATTTATACCATTGAAGAAACCAAAGATACTGATACTCTTAGACTTGATGAACTTATTGGTATTTTACAAACTTTTGAGTTAAACTTAGGACAACAAAAAGGACATCATGTTGAAGACAAAGACAAAATTATTGCTTTTAAAATGCAAACTGATTTTGATTCTTATGATGTTCAAAGTAATGCAATGGAACATTTTATGAAAAACATTCATGAATGTGATTTAAATGAAGAAACTATTGCATTATTGACCTTACGGTTTAATAGTTTACTCAAAACTTCTTTTGTGAACAACAAAAATTACAAGTCTAAAAAACAGTTTTCTGGTAATTCTTCAAATTTCCCTAAAAAGTTTGAACCAAATCAAGAGAACAATTCTTTAAAACCAAAAAACCTTAATTGATTCAATGTCGTGCTTGCAAAGGATTTGGTCATTATGCAAATCAATGTGCAAACTCTCTTAGGTAAAGAGGTATGGATTTTACTGTATCTTTTAGTCATGAAGAATCTGAAGATGGTGAAGAAAATTGCAAGGGACTTGTAACGATTCTTGAGGAAGATAAGCACAAATCTGGTGGATTCATAAATGATTTAACAAATGATGCCAACACTGAGGCATCACAAGACAAGTTTGTTGATTCTGGATATGATTTTATTAATCATTTTGAATCATTTTTATGTCTAAATTTAGGGTCAAAGTTTGTTGATCTAGAAGATAAATGTCATAATGATTTGCAACTTAAATGTGAAGATCTTGTCAAAGAGAATGATATTTTAAGAGAATCTGTTGGGAGATTGAAAGTTCTTTTAACAAAGAAAGACAAAGATCTTGATCTGGTAAAATCTGAACTTATTAGTCTTAAAAAGACTGTAAGTAAGTTTGACTCTAGCTCTGCTGTTATTGATGATATATTTTTGAAAGCTAGATTTGATAGAACCGGATTAGGATATGTTCAAGCAAACAAAACAAATTCTTGTAAGAAGACATGTCATTCTATGAAACAAGGGAATGGTGGAAAAAGGGGCAAATCATTTTTCAAAGACAAGTTCAAAAAGTCTGAAAGTGTTTTAAAACGTAAGTTTGTGTGTCATTACTGCTTTAAACATGGGCATATTAAACCTTTTTGCTTCAAACTGAAGAAAGATAATGTTTGGGTAAAATGATGCCAGAAATGATACATGACACTGTTGATGACACTTTCAATTTTGCTGAGAATTCTTCAAAAACTGATCCTAAATTGATTTGGACTGATGATAATGATCATTGTTGTGTTCAACACATTGCCACTGAACATGCAGATATTTTCTCTAAATCATTGGATTTTGAGAGATTTTCCTGTTCGAGGAAATCTCTTGATTTGTGTGTGTTTTGATTGCATGTGTTGCATAATGTGTTACATCTTATATTGTAGTACATTCTATATTTTCTTTTTTTAGGTTTCTAGGCATATTTTTTTCTTTTTGTATTATGTATCATGGGATTTTTCATGTGTTGATGTGCCATTTTTATAAAACAGATTCTGTCAAACTTTCAAGAAAGTCAGCAAACAAATTAATTTTTCTCTCATTATTAACTTGCATTTTGGGGCATATTTGTACATTTTTAGCTCTTCAAACATATAAAAAGTAGAGCTTTATCTCTATGACTTTGTAAAAGTCTTTATGTATTGTTTTTATGCCTGTGATTTATCTATGCAAGTGAGAGGGAGTAATAATATTCTGTTTCTGACATACAAACTGACTTTCCTGATACAGAATGTTCTTGAAAATGATGGCAACATTGTACAGTATATTCTATGATACTGATTTATATAATTGTATACATGTGTGTGTGTGTTTATATTTTCTTCTTATAAATACATGTTTATAGGAATAACTTATGTCATGCATTCCCAAAAAAAAAAAAAAAAAGGTGAAAATATCTGCAAAACCTGATGTTTAGTAGTAATGAGTTGTTATTTTTTATCTCCTTTCACCTATGTTGGATAACTGGTCCTAACTTCTTTTAACTGGAGATAATGGGGTATCAAAATGCTCTCAGTGAGCTTGTAAGTGGTTATCTTCTCTCTTTAAAATACGAAGGCTAATTTCAGTCCAAAAAGGGGGAGAAGGTGGCACAAAAACAGGCTGGAAGCAAAGGCAGTAGAACGGTGATTCTGAGAATGATGTCAGCACCTGAGGCATCATTTGTTAACAACTGAACTTGCTTGTTTGAAGAGTATTTAATGTTTTTGGTACTTCTTGTTTCTGATTTATATTCAGGGGGAGATTTGACTTCTTGTATTCATGGGGAGATTTAACTGTGTTTTCAAACGGTATAATGTAGCATTGAATTTTCGTTGGAATTTTAAAAATTCCAACAGTTTTCTATTTCGTTGGAATTATTTTGTTGGAATTTGATTGTTTTCTTGTAGTGTGACCCGATCTGAGTTAAGCATAAAATGATTTTAGCTGAGGGTCACCCCGACTAATCTAACATTTTTGGACGGATAACCAATGTCTTTAGAATTAATAAGAACTACGAAAATATATATAGGATGCATGTTCATCTGTTTTCACCAGATCGATCGTGATGTATGTTCTTCTGGCTACTCAAAGTCAAAATATATATTTAGGTTGCGACAGACTAAATTAATATTGCATATATATTCCGGTACTTAACCGAAATATCAAGCCCAGGCAAGTGGGTTTATAGTTGATTGTTTGAACTAAAACATTAATTATGCTTCTAGATAAAACGTGCACTTGTTGGTTGACTTTCGGATGGGATCTTCTATTTCAAAACCGTGTTTCATCTCATATTCCATTATACGGTTGATTGACATGTGTATAATACTTACCATATTAGAACCCTACAATTTCTGCTTGATTTATGTTTGTAAATCAACATGGTAAGTGTAATACATGTGTCTATCATCAATACGGTTGGAATAGGAGATGAAATATGGTTTTGGAATAGAAGATTACATCTGTACTAGTCCCAGTAACCCACATTTTTTGGTCAACTTGCTTCAGTTGACAAATGTAGCGCTATAATATTCTACAAATAAAATCTTATACTAAGAGATCGATAAGATATTTCAAATTAAGAATCTGAGTCACATTTAATTTGTGAATTCAATTAATTAAGGTGGCAATATACGAAATTTTGTAGAAATATTGTACTAGCTAGTAGTATTCTTATTGGCTATGCCACACGGTTATGCATACGTGCTCAATGCGGCTCACTTTATGTTTTCACGCTTCCTTTTGACGACTTCATTATTATTCAATAACCCATTTACTTTGGTTCTAAGACCATTTCAAATTTTTTAATGGTTATACTCAATATCATTGATCATTTTTCTTGACATAAAGTTTTAGATGAGAATTTAAAAAGTGAAACTTTCATATATTTTTATATTATATATTGCCATAAAATAACAATTTTATATATACCATTTCTTCAAATAGGAAAGTTGTTTCGAAAAACATATAGTTTTCATTTTATAAAATATATATATGTTTAGAACATTGTTAATAAAAGAAAAAAAAGAAAGTGAAGTCATATAAATTTTAATTTGGCTACTCTATTATTTCTCGTTTTTTATTTTATATTTTTTTAATTACAAATGTGAACCTAACTGTTTCTTTTATCCACTTGCTCATTTCTCCAATATACATTAGCATGAATTTAAATATTATATATAATATAAAACATGACTAGATCAAAGTAAAGGAGCTAAAGTGGTAATAACCTAAGGGAGAATTTTTTTATACACCATTTGAACAATTAAAACTCTTTTATACACACACTTATAATTTTTTTACACTTTTTTAACCCAACCCCACATAACTCAACCACACCTTAATTACCTTTTTTTAACTTATTTGATTTCGCCCCCCCTTTTTTTAAAATAAAATCCTTTTCAAAATTAAAAAAAAATTAAAACAAAAACAAAAACAAACCCAAGCCACCAGCCCCCATACGGCCCCCGACCCAAAAATCAACCCAAATACCCAAATTTTAAGTTTTTCCTCCAACTGATACAATCTCCACTGCCACCAAAATCACAAAGTCCATCACCAAATACCCAAATCTTTTACACTCGACAAAAATTGGACAACTTTTATGTCTCGAGGTCGACCAAAACCGCCTTTATAGGGCAACCCGATTGCACGAAGATGATTTTGGAACAAAAATGAGAGAAGTGAAAAACGGTGGTCGACCGACGCATCTGGCGTCGGCCGTCTGTCGACCCGATCGCCAGGGTCGGCCGGTACACGAACGTTTCGTTTTGAAAGCAGAACAAATCTTCCTTGGTTTTTCATTAAGGGGGACCGGTCAAGGCATAGGTCGGCCGGTCGAAGACCCTGACCAGTGGTCGTCTGTGTAATTTTCTTGTTTTACGTTTCAAACTTTTATTTCGTGCGGCCGTCGCCCTGTGCTTTGACAGCAAAAATATGACCGTTTGACAGCAGACATATTTCCTTAAAACGTGGGATTGATTTCTAACAGCTATATTCTTGATTTTAAATGTATTTTTCTGTAGATTTTCAATCCCCAAGAGGAGCCTATGCTTGATCAATCATCTCCTATAAATAGAGGAAGTTTTGGAGCAACCAACACAACAATTGAGATACAACACAACAAGATACAGTTCAAGCAAATATTTGTTCTTCATTGTTATTATTCTTGTTGTAATTTTGCCTAGCTTTTCACTTTCACATCCTTGAGGTCTAGGCTATTCTTGATTACACTTTGCACTCAAATTGTAATATTCATTATTGAGTTGTAATCTTGATTTTTGGTTATCATTCAAACACAAGATATCCTTGTGAGTGTTCTTGTGGTAAGAGCACACTTGGATGATCTAGGTGATAGGTGCAAGAAGATAGTTGTGATCTTCTTATTGAGGTGTTGAAGAATTTGGTATTCTTCAAGGTTGAAGATTGTGGTAATCTTCACAAGGTGCCGTTGAAGGAAGATTGTGGTAATCTTCAAAGGGAGATTGTGGTAATCTCCAAAGGTGGTGTTGAAGAAGAGTGTGGTGCTCTTCAAGGTGTTGTAAGTTGAATTTGTATTAATTTTGGTAATTAATAAAATTCTTTTTCTTTTTGAAATCCATCCCGGATATACTGGGGTGGTAGTAGATTAGGCCCTAGGTGGGTTGAACTACTATAAATCAATGTGTGTTGTTTACATTCCGCACCTTTATTATTGTGTTTGAGCATTTGGTTCGAAAAAGAGGGCGAAATCGAAAAGATGGAGATAATCTATTCACCCTCTAGATTATCTTAGCCGCTTGGACTTACAAGTGGTATCAGAGCCAAACTCTTTGGCAAGCTCGTTTCACATCGCGAGTGAAGAGGAACGATCGTTGGCTACGAACGAAGCTCATCTATCCGGCACCTCCACCACCAAGCCACCACTATTTGATTCCAAAAATTTTATATTTTGGAAAGAAAGAATGGAATGTTATTTACAAGGTTGCGGGTTTGATATTTGGAACACCGTCATAAATGGAGAACCCATTCCGATGATAGATACACCACACACCTCCAAAAGCCTCAAAGAGCTAAATGATGAAGAGAAGAAAATCATCTCTTTAAACGGTAAGGCTCTAAATATCTTGTATTGTTCATTTACTTATTTGGAATATGAACATATTGTAGGAATTCGATCGGCACATGAAGTATGGCAAAAATTAGAAGCCATCTATGGAGTATTTGCAAATGAAAGGAGTCAAACAAAAGCATCTACTTCTCAAAGGGATACAAGCTTAAATCTAAGGAACAAGCCTCTTACAACTTCCAACTATGAAGAAGTTGAATATTGTTTTATGGGCATCGAAGAAGAAAATGAGGTATGTCTTAAACCCTCTACTTCCTATGATATTGTTATTCAAAATGATTATAGTGATTTGCAAAATGATTATGATGAACTTCAAAATGAATTCCAAAGCTTACTTGTTAAATACAAAAATTTGAAAAAAGAATTCAATGTTTTGAAAAATGATAAGGATAGTTTATTTACTTCCTATGAATCACTATCATGTGCTCACACCACCACACTTGACAATGTTAGAAACCCTGAGAAACAAAATAGTACTCTTGTTGCAGATATTAATTGCATGAAAAATGATTTATCTAAATCCAACTTGAGTACCGATGAAATTGTTGATTGTTGTGATAATTCGAAACTAGAACTTGATCATAAGTTTAATGTTGTCAATCATATGAAAAGGAATCAAATCTCTAAGCATGTTGGTCATTATGCTCCTAGAATTATTACTTGTTTTTATTGCGGTAAAAAGGGTCATACGGTAAATACTTGTCGAGCTAGAAATAGCTCTAATTATCATTGGAGACCTAAAAGTCTCAAAGCTAATCCTAAAGGATCCAAACACTTGAGGGTACCACAAAATAATGTTTTATTAGGTACCCGGCAAAATAATAATCGGAGAAAATTCATGCCACCAAGGAAACATCAAATGAACATCTCATTTGATCAAAGAAGGAGAAAATATTTTCAACAAAGTCAATTTCCAAGAAGAGGATACAATCAAAAATGGGAAGAACACAATCCTTGGAAATGGCAAAGACATCATCAACAAGATGATTTTCAAAGAAGAAGAGACCATCAACAATGGGAAGGTAACAAACCTTGGAAATGGAGTAATCAAAGAAGTCATCATCAACAAAGTGACTTCTCAAGGGGAAGATATCATCAACAATGGGAAAGACACAACCCATTGAAATGGCATAATTGGTAACCGTATCTCTCCATTTAAAATATGCATTTTATTTTGTTATGCATGTTTTTATTTGTGTCTTAATTGCAAATGAGTTTTCAAGTATTTATTTTTAATTAAGGTCTTCAATATATATTTGTGCTTCTAAAAATTTTTTTTTGGACCTTATATGCTTTTAATTAGACTTATGTGGTTTATTATCTCTTATGAATTCTTATAGCATAAGTTCTTTTTGATATCTCCTATTACTTGCCTACACTTGTGCTTTTGTGCAAATTTTGTCTAAGAATTGTGTAGGATATATATATCTCATATTCATTGGCTATTTCGTCATCAAGTTTCCTAAACTATCAAGGTATGTCCACTCGTACTTATCTTAGAGCTCGACATTATGTTTATGCACATATCTTTCAAGATATTTCACTTCAACCCCTTAAGTGCCTCTAAATGATTTTGAAAATTTCTCTTAAAAGGGCACTACTCATTAAGTCTCGTTTCTCTCGAATATATGTTTTCCCGAAACCCATATTTGTTGGACTTGGTCCAATATTATCTTTTTGTAAAGTTTTAAAACTTTTGGGGTGGAAAATCGAATTTTGGAAAATTCTGAGAAAGAAAAAATTACCTGGGACGATCAAAGCAGGGGCGACCGGTCGCCCTGCACGTCGACCGGTCGCACCCTACCTCGACCGGTCGCCCAGGCTAATTTTACAAGTTAAAAACGTTCTGTCTTTCAGTTCAAAACAGACGCAGAAAACCCCCAAACCCTTGCTGCGAAAAAAAATTCATCCCCTTTCTTCTATATTCCTCAATTTCTCATCATTTTTCACGATTCTTGTTGCTAATCCTCTTATTTTCACAAGAATCTTACATATATGGCTCCCCCAAAGAATTCCACCGGTCGAAATCCCATTTCCAAGCGTAGAAGGGGCGGAGAGGGTTCTTCAAGAAATCGGCAAGAAGAAGCCGAACAAAGGGATATTCGAGCTACCCAGAGAAACGTAGCTCAAGAAGGTGATGACGTTCAAAATCCCGTACTCTCTCGGGCCCAAATTACCGAGCTCCGCGGAACAATTTCGCTCCAAAATTGCCGTTGGGCGAAAGGTAAAAAAATCTTTTATTACTCAAGCTCCTCATTCCCACAATGTTCTTAATTTCATCAATAAATATGCGGAATGGTACTATGAAGATTCGGGAATGGGAGGAAAATCGATTGCTCGGACTAAAATGTGTCGTTTTAATACATTTACAAATGAATATCCCACTATTAGAGGATTCTTTGAGGAGCAAGGTTGGATGTTTTTATGGGAGCATGCTTATGTCTTATATGATGATGATATTATCCAACTCTTTTATGCTAATATGTGGGTGCAATATGATGTTGAAAGGAAGCCAATTGCCGTTAATTCGTTTGTAAGGGGTCGTCATTTTAGGTGGACTCCTAATGATATTTGTCGGCTTTTACATGTTAGAGAAGGTGGTTGGGACTATTTTTCTTGTGGTAATTGGAATGATGAAATGTTGGGGGTGTCCATGAAAGAAGTTAAGACATATTTGGGCGTATGGCCAAAGTATTCATTGTTGGCGATGACTCTTGAGCATCGTATTTTATCTGTTATTGTCGCCTACTGTATTTGTGGAAAGGCGGGTAAGATGCCTAGCAACATGGATTATTTTCTGACTTATAAGATTGCTAGGAGGGAACCGCTTAACTTTGGCGCCATACTTATTCAATGTCTAATCGAGTCAATCACTCAAGGTAATAAGAAGTTGGTTATGGGAAATTGGATTTGTAAACTTCTTATACAATCGGGACTACCTTCGTCGGAATGTAACTCGGAGGTATTTCAAAATGACTTTGACATTGATAACATCTCCCAAATGGTCACTATGCGCAAGAATATGGACATCCGACCAACCAAAATGGCTAGAGGAAGAGGTCAAGATTCCCCCGATCCTAACGACTACTTTGATGACGCCGAGGCCGCAAGATTGGCGGAGGAAGGTGAACCGAGCAATCCGGAGGGTAATACCGGTGCTCAACCGCCTAGGAGGTATACCCAAGCCGAATTTGATGAGCTAAGGGCTTTTCGTGAGGCGAGGTATGAGGCTTTGGAGCAAAAGACCTCCAAAATGCAAAAGTCTATCGGCAAATTGGAGAAATTCATCAAAGACTTCATTCCCGGATCTTGCTTCTCCTTGGACGAAGAATGATGTCCCCACCCCTTTACTTTTTAGCATTTTCTTTCATGTTGCTTTGTACCTCTATGAACTTTTTGTAAAACTCCTTTGGACTAATGAAATTTGCTTGTTTTCTTGAAAGGGTTAAAATTACAAGTTGATAATGAGTTGTGGGTGATTATGGTATTGATGGAGTATTTGATGGTAAAAATACTCTAATTTAGCATTGTTTGATGTTGGTATGAAGTACTTGATGGTAAAAGTGCTTCTTTCTAATTTTTGCTTAAATGCATTTAAGATGCTTTAATTATTTTGATTAGATGGATTTTTTTGGGACATTTGTAATGTCTAATATGCATTGTTTGGTGCTTGACATGTATCTCTTAATGGCTCTTTATTTTTGCTTGACGGCATTGGTAATGCCTTGATCTCTCTTTGGCTAAATTATCTCAATTGGGTTGAACCCTTGAGAATTTACTTTGTTTATGCCTATTATTTGTTGGATACATGTTGAAAATTGCTTTTGGTGATGGTATGAACAACTTGGCTTGATTTCATTTACAAGGGCTACATATATCTTTTTCAATTTTTTGACGCCCGCCAAGTGTTCGTTATAATGCTTCTATGAAAATCTCATCACATACATGAATCTCTTATGTTCAATGTCTTAAAATCTTTTTGAGATCATGTTTTTGGCTAACTAATGAGCTTTTGGATTTCTTATGATGCATTTCTCAAATTTTCCCTTGGATTTTAAGCATAAATTGCTCAATGGTTGATAAATCGTCTCTTTTGCGCACTTTGATATAATTGTATGATGTTTTTATCATCCTAACATTCCTTTTGATGATTCCAAAGGGGGAGAAACAAGAAATTGGCTCATTAGCTCAAAGAAGCTAATAAAAGCTTGTTTTAAAAGCTATAAGTTATGGCTCATAAAAGACATATGTTGTGGTTTATTTTTAGTCCAATTGTTGCTTGATGGACTTATATAATTGTTTAATGATGTTTTGTGACAGGAGGAGCTTATAAGCTCTTGAACAAATTGTAAAAGCTAATGCTTTTAGCTTATGAATAATCGCTTTTACATTATTATTGATGTGCTTGTTGATAGGGGGAGCTTGTGTACTGAATATATTTACTCCCCTACTTGGTTGCTTTTATATTTTGGAAATTTTAGTTGTTTCCAAACGGTTAAATGTTTTTACCGGAAAATCATTTCTAAAATTGTTCTCCTAGTTTGTGTAAAAATTGTTTTGGTTTGTAATCATCAAAAAGGGGGAGATTGTTTGATACATGTTTTTATTTTAATTTTGATGATTTTATTTTTACACCAAAACAATATTTTTTTAATTGTTGTCCAAATACTCCCAAATGATTTAAAATGGTTTCAATATTTTCTGGAGTATTTCTTCAAGTTTTACTTTAGATAAAATTGGACAACACTTCTAATGATTTTATGTTTATATGTTTTTACTTAAAAACAAGGTTTCTAAATATTGTCTAAATACTTCCGATTGGTTTAAAATGTTTTTACTAAATTTTTGGAGTATTTCTTGGGTTTATTTTCGACAAAAATTGGACAACTTTTTGTCTCGAGGTCGACCGCCGCCCATAGGGCAACCCGTACTGAAGATGATTTTGGAACAAAAAATGAGGAAGTGAAAAACGGTCAGGTCGGCCGGTCGCATCTGGCGTCGGCCGTCCGTCGGCCGACCAGTCGCCAGGTCGACACACAACGTTCGTTTGAAACAGAACAAATCTTCCTTGGTTTTTCATTAAGGGGACCGGTCAAGGCATAGGTCGGCCGGTCGAAGACCCCCTTGACCGGTCGCCTGTGTAATTTTTCTTGTTTTACGTTTCAAACTTTTATTTAAATGCGACCGTCGCCGCTTTTGACAAAGACAAAAAATATGACCGTTTTGACAATGAGACATATTTCCTTAAAATGTGGGATTGATTTCTAACACTATATTCTTGATTTTAAATGTATTTTTTCAGTAGATTTTCAATCCCCAACAGGAGCCTATGTTTGATCAATCATCTCCTATAAATAGAGGAAGTTTTGGAGCAACCAACACAACAATTGAGATACAACACAACAAGATACACTTCAAGCAAATATTTGTTCTTCATTGTTATTATTCTTGTTGTAATTTTGCCTAGCTTTTCACTTTCACATCCTTGAGGTCTAGGCTATTCTTGATTACACTTTGCACTCAAATTGTAATATTCATTATTGAGTTGTAATCTTGATTTTTGGTTATCATTCAAACACAAGATATCCTTGTGAGTGTTCTTGTGGTAAGATCACACTTGGATGATCTAGGTGATAGGTGCAAGAAGATAGTTGTGATCTTCTTATTGAGGTGTTGAAGAATTTGGTATTCTTCAAGGTTGAAGATTGTGGTAATCTTCACAAGGTGCCGTTGAAGGAAGATTGTGGTAATCTTCAAAGGGAGATTGTGGTAATCTCCAAAGGTGGTGTTGAAGAAGAGTGTGGTGCTCTTCAAGGTGTTGTAAGTTGAATTTGTATTAATTTTGGTAATTAATAAAATTCTTTTTCTTTGAAATCCATCCCAGGATATCTTTGGGGTGGTAGTAGATTAGGCCCTAGGTGGGTTGAACTACTATAAATCAACGTGTGTTGTTTACATTCCGCACTTTTATTATTGTGTTTGAGCATTTGGTTCGAAAAAGAGGGTGAAATCGAAAAGATGGAGATAATCTATTCACCCCCCCTCTAGATTATCGTAGCCGCTTGGACTTACACCACCATCTTCTTCACATGAACAAGAAAGCCCCACCACCACTAAATCGATCAGAAAATGAAGAGTTGGTGTCGGAGTCGATGGAGGTTCACACAAACAACAATGTCCGACCACCACGACCGGAAAATGCAGTGTTAATGCCAGAATCAACGGAGGTAGCCGAAAATCGTGACCCTTTGCCTCAAGAACGGGTGAGTCAAAATAAGTTTTTTTTTTCCGAATTTTTTGTTGTTGAGTTTTTATTGATGGATTTATTGGTTGAAATTGAGGTTTATGTGTTGGAATTTAGGGATTTTTGTTTCGATTTTGTTGTTATTGGTATGTATGAGTTGGAGAGTAATTACAGATTTAGTGTTTAGGACTTCACGGTATGGATTGTTGAAGTTCAATTCACGATATAGGTTCACAGTTTAGGTTAACGATATATTTTCACAGTTTAATCCATTATACCGTGAAGTATTATAAAACCGTGTAGTCATATAATACCGTGAACGGATATTATACCGTGTAGTCATAATACCGTGAAATGATATAATACCGTGAACGCATATTATATTGTGTAGTCATAATACTGTGAAATGATATAATGATGTGAACTATTATACCGTGATGTTGAACGGACATATACCGAGAAGTGTTAATCCCGGGAAGTGTTATTTCTTAGTATTCTGAATAGTTGTTTGGATTAATATACGTGAAGTCGTAATAATTAGTATACCGTGAACTTATCTTAATTTGAGTTGTTTTTAATCTTTTAATTTTAAAACAATAAGTGTTATTTTTTGGATTTAATGTAAAAACTATGATTTCACTATTATTCATATAATATTAGTTATTAATTTTATAAATTATAATTGTGGCTTGCAGATTGATTGGTCATGGAAAAGACAAAGTTTTCAAGGGAAGAAAGTTGTACTAAATTTGTATGTTCGACTAAAGGTTTTAGATGATATAAGATGATGTCTTTCCTGTAACTCGTTCATCATATCCCTAGGAACAAGAGACACATTCTCAACCAGGAGTCTAGATGCGAAGTATGCACCAATCACTTTGGAAGGCAAATGTCGAGGTGCACTACGATTGGGATCAAATTGACATGTGTGATCAGTAATATTACACACCCTCCAAAATGATCCTTGACCTTTCGCCTTCAATACAAATAGACATCTGTCATGTTTGCAAATTGCCTAAAATATTTTGGTATCTGAGTATTTTACACGGTACTCCACAAATTTATCCAAGTGATACCTTCCAACAGCAATAACCATTTGTTCTTTGGTCGTATAAGTTTATCCAGTAGATAACATGCCACTACTTGGATCTGTTGAGATAGATTCATGAACTGAATCTGATGAAACCAACGGAGCACCAGGAATTGTCCAACCACGTTGAGCATAATTTGTGGTATTGTTCGTATTGACAATCTCTTCATTTAAATTAATGGGCGGTCTATGTTGATTGTGTTGTTCTCGGCTATCGTTCGAATTCATACCAATCAATTCGCCCCGCTCACTAAGCTATTTGCAAAATTGTTGGAAAAAATCATTTTGAAGTTCGGTCTCCTCATAATCTTCATCATTACTTTCAATGTCAGTACAATGTTCTTCAATGGCGTCTTCACAATCTTTAACGCCACCGCCATTAGTGTTGCCATTATCACTACAATAATCATTACCATTTTTTTAAATTTTTTTGTTCTGAAACTTTTCAATAAGCATTCCAAATTTGTGACAAGGTTATCTAAAACTACAACAATAATTAAATGGACAATGGTTCAATTATAAAAAAAAATGTATTTCGAAATAAGTTTCAGATTACCCTAAGCTACACACATTATTTGGTACCCTTAGCCTCACAAAAGGTGTAAGTGTGTATTAAGAGCAAGAAAAGAAAAAGTCTCAACTACACGGAATATTACTGGAATATTTAAACTCCGACTGGTCTAAGATTGCAAAGTGAAACCCGTAAAGTTTAGATTGTTAGTTCAAAAAAAAAAAAAAAATATGTGCAAAGTGAAAAAAAAAAAGCCTAAGTTTAGATTGCAAAAAAAATATTTTCCCTTAGAAAATCCTTTGTAATATGCATAAAATATGTGAGAGAAAAGTGGGATAATGCATTCAACTAATGTTCATTCCCGGAAAATAAAATAACATGAAGAAAAGGCAGTATTGCTCAAACTATTCTACAATATTGCAAAGAAACAAAATCAGTTTCAGCACCAAAGACCAACTAAAGAACAATATAAGGCATATACTTTGTTTTTCCTGTGCACAAGTTTGACGAAGTCCAAAAATTTATTTAATTTACGACAGGCTAATGAGGCCTAGATATCTAGCACAAAAAGTTAACTTACAAAACAAAAATGCAGAGATATACTTTTTGAAAAGGGGAATTTTTTAACTACCCACTATGGATAGTGCGTATTCTTTTCTATCCACCAACTTAAAACAACTCTTTTTTATCCAATTTGGCCAAATTGCCCTTCCTTTAATTTGATGATTTTGAATTTTAAAACTGATGTAATTATTGTTTTCTTTGAAAACCGTGTACACCACCAAATACACACTCTATGTACAGAAAAAGACAAGAAATAAATAAATATATATATATATATCGTGTCGAATTGTGTCGAACCGAATCGTGCCGAAATCGTGTCGAATTGTGCCGAAATCGTGCCGGTGCCCCTAATTTATATCGTGCCGAATTGTGCCGAAATCGTGCCCCTAATTTATATTGTGCCGAATCGTGCCGATAATTTATATCGTGCCCATTCATTTCTCACACATATCGTGCCTATTTCGCACACATATCGTGCCATTTGCCTGCATTCCTTAAACCATACTTTAAACCATTTGCATGCATATCGTGCCATTTGCCTGCATTCCTACTTTTAACCATTTGCATAACATCATGCATGCATAATTGCATATCGTGCCTCGTGCCTGCATATTGTGCACAAATATGTATATATCGTGGCATGCATTAAACCATATTGTGCCTAAAATTTGTTTCAATAAAATTTAAAAATATTTTTAATTTATTAAAAACATTAAAAAAATCCACAAAATTATTTTAAAATATAAATATTAAAAATGAAAAAAGAATCGAAGTTATTTTAAAAAAATACAAAAAATTAAATATGAAAATTAAAAAAACACACTTTTTTTAAATATTTTCCATTATTTAAAATATGGAAATTTGTGTAAAAGTCTCGAATAATTTTTAAAAATATGAAAAATGGATTAAAAATAATAATTGAAGGCTTTCAAAAAATTTACAAAAAGTCAGATTTTTTATAAAATCCAAAAAACGAGTAGAGAGAGAAAAAAATAAAGAGATGACCCCACCTACTTTTGCATTTAAAGTGTAAGAGTATTTGGGTAAAAGAACTACAAAAGTGGGTAGAAAACTTAGTTTTTTATCTTACATGTTAGAAAAGTTTTTGCCCTATCCCAAATGGGTATTTCCCACAATTTGCTCTTTTGAAAAACTTAACCTCCAGACAATCAACTCTTGTGTTGTTAATGTGCAAACATGTATTTGTATAGGTATATTTCTCAAGGAAATCAGATGGTTTATGATATTAGAGCAATATGAAAAGGATATTAATGTCTGCGAATGTATCACCATTAACAAATCATAACTCATAGGATTTGTATAGTCTAGACAATGCCTCACCTCTGCACCACCTCCCAACCAACTTAACAATTGTGCATGCTGAAGCTGGATCTTCCTAACCCAAGTCAAAAAGCACATATATACAACTGTGGAAATCATCTATCACCACCATAGCTAAGTTAAATTTGATATTCCCCATGAGCCTATTGAAGTTGTATTAACAAATAGGTCCATATAATTGAACCTTGTGCTCATGTCCCCCAATAGAGTTGAAAAATTAGATCATTGTGGAAACCTTGAGGATAAGGATGATGGTTGGTTTAATTAAAGAACTATCCATTAATTCTATATAGGAGCGAAAGTAAAATAAAGCGAAAAGGGTCGAAATATTAATTGAGAGACTAAACCACAGTGAACTTCCCACTTTCTCCCCTTCCCTCTTTTACAGGCTCTCAACATGAGATTGTTTCAATTGCAGGAAGATATACCATTGGCAAAGAAACTGCTATCACTGGTCTCGAAAGCATCACACCGTCATGCCACAGCTGGAAATGCACCACCGTCATCTCACCCGCCACCAGCGCGAGGCACGACTTGTATTTTACTTCAAGCGTTACTCTTCCTTTTTCGAGAATTATAAATTGATGTTTATGTTATTTTGTGCAGCTGGCAAGATGTTTTTAGCTGCTTTTAAGATTCTGCAATGTTATTTTGGGCTCTAGTTTTTGTTCTGGTTTCATCAATGTAGCGGGCATGTTGATATTCATGTCTTACAAACACCAATACAAAAACTATAAGTCTAACAGGGATGGAGCGATTGATTCTACTGGTCCACACATTTGATCGAACACTTGGCGTGCATTGCGTCAATAAGCTATGAATTTCTTTAGGACTTAGAGAGGTTTTTTCCATAGTACATTTGTATAAGCAGCCATCTGAAAAACTTGCAACTCACAATAACTGCATTGAACAATGGAAAGATTATAATGAGAACCAGACAAAATTTTGAATCCATCTACCACACATTTATGAGCTCTTATGTAAAGTCGCAATCTTATTAGTTAACATACATGGAATTGATTAAAAAGATTTATTGAGTAGGAATGGTGAAATTCTCAGATATCTTTGTCTTTCCAGTGGGCAAAAGAAAAAAGTATTATGTTGATTTCTATTGAAATCCCGGTCATGTTACTTCTTACGTTGATTTCCCATGCTTGAAACAAATGTATTATACCCAGTCAGTACCAGAAATATATCGCACAAAATTAAAACAACTAAATTAAAAATGAATAGAGAGATAAATAGTCCATAATCAGAAAATATAAGTTAGCAATTAAATTGAAAAAGACAACTCGCAAAAAGAAAACAAATGGAGAAACTAACGGACGACGATGGCCCTTGAAATTAATTCATTAAAGAAATAAGTTTACATTGAGGTCTTCGCTTCAATCAATGGAAAAACGAAGCTGTTAAAACTTATTTACGCAATATCAAAAATGGGGTTGAGTAAAATCTTACGTGTGGCTTGATATTTTTGAGCAACCATTAAACTTTCACATGGGTCGCTCAAGCTTTCAAATTTGAATGAACTCGATACTGGAACGTGCACATATCAATGATACTCCGCTAGCGGCAACCGAACTTCGAACTCTGAGAACACAAGAAAATTGGAGAATCTCAAGGTTATTTGAATGCACAAGATGAATTGAAGACTTTCTCTTCTTTGCTCAAATTAGACTCGACGATTGAAATATTGGGCCTCATCACAAAATGTAATTGTGGAAAATATTTTGGCTTGAAGAAAGTGTCTCCTACGAAATTCCTTTTTATGATGAAAAGAGTCGTGTGAGTGTTTCTACCGAGAGAAATTGAGGAAAAAAGGAAAAAAAAAAAAAAAGGGAACAAAATTAATTTCCTCTTTGTCATCTGAAGAGGCCTTTGTCAGTTAGGGAGCGTATAATTGAGAGAAAACGTATCGTTTCAGAAATTAGAAAGAGTCTACGGATAATTAATATTTTACCATTATACACAAGGATACACATAATTACTATTTTATCATTATACCCAGGGAGATTTTAATCCATTCATATATTTGCAGAACCATTCAGACTTTTAAGATAGTAGTAGATAGTAGATATTAGATTATGCAATTTTTATTTTTAAGAAATAGAACACTATATCTTATAATATTCCAAGTAAAATAAGAATTATATATCAATTTTAGTTCAAAAATTCCATTTTAAATTTCCATTATGTAATTTGATATTGCACAACACAAATTCATATCAAGTGTCTATTTTACTTTCCATTTATTAATTCATTTTCTCATTTCCACTCTACACACTTCATGTGCATTTATAAATAATTAAAAAATATAAAAACCAGTACATTAAAATAGTCAAATAAACTAATTAAATAAAGCACATAATAAAATTTGTATCTGATTGATTATATTACTCGTATATCATAAGATTTAATCGTATATTGCTTACTAGAAACTATTGAATGGAAAGACAAAATTAAACATTTGTGAGACGGTTACACCATGCGATTGAAGAACAAAATAATACTTTTAAGTGCAAAAAGTAATATTTTAAATGGAAAAAGTTCAGTTGTTCAGACAATACATTAATGCTTACTCTAAAACTATTACTTTTTACAGTAAATGTATTACTTTATGTACTCGAATGGAAAATGGAAAACCCTTCCATTTAATATAAGGATAATCATGCACAAAGTTGTACGTAGGGGCGTCAATTTCAGACATGATATCACTTATATGGCATGAGATTCACTGGCTAGTATAATCAATCCAGGTTGTATCGAATGTATTGCTCACCAAGCTAGTGCTTAAATAATAGATAATTATATCTTGGAAATAACCATATTTACTATCTAATATTTGATGTATTCAACCGAACATATCTTCTACAATACACATTATTCATTTAATTACTAGAAATAATTATTGAATCTTACATTTAATAAAATAATTAAATAGAATACACAAACGTTAACACAAAGTAGTACCTACATACCATTTATTTGACTTCCCCTTTTGATCAAGAACATTGCCCACCAATTTCATTGATTTCCTACTTGCGAATTGAAGGTCAACATTCATATCAAGTCAAATAGTGTGCAACTACCAAAACAAAACCTTTTTTATATCACTTTGAGTCATACTTTTCTCATTACTCAAAACAAATCACTTGTTTTACTTAACATATTATTTCCATTATCAGTTCTAAATTATGATGAAGAGGAATAGAGATGAGGGAGAGGCTGATGAGAACATAACAACCATGGCCATGTTATTATCCGCCAATGGCAGAGACCCGACAAATCGTGTATTCACGTGCAAGACATGTGACAGACAGTTCTTGTCGTTCCAGGCCCTGGCCGGCCACCTTGTCAGCCACAAGAAGTCGAGGCTGATGGCCGAAGATCATCTGCCATCATCTCCGCCAAAGCCAAAAACCCACGAGTGTTCGATTTGCGGCTTGGAATTTGTTGTTTATGTGGTACTGTTTACAAGAAAATGGCTAAAGTGTTCTGAAAAATCTAGCTAAGTCGAGGCTAGTATTAGATACTGTCTCTGCAAGACAAGATTGCCCGTATACTAAGTACTTACGGTTCCGACAATCGTCCTTAAGATACAACGACTTTAACAAGTTCGATTTAGCAGCACTTGCAAAAATCAAACTATCAGCGAACTATATAGTGTTTGAAACTTTGAAGCTTTTTGAAGGGAATGATTTCAATATGCATATGCAAATGTGGCTCGATTTTAGACTTCTGATTTCGTGTGTTTTTCATCTGCAGGGCCTTGTATTTATAGGCCTCACGGTGCCTCATGGAAAGTATATGTCTTTCAAATCGAAAAGGCATGTCTACGGCCAAAAAATGCACCTGGTTGCTCGAACAGGTGCATCAGTTCAAATGTGCGCGTGGCAAGTTTCGACCAATGTCTGCGCGGTGGTGTGCACATTGCTCACTGTCTGCGCGGTGTGCACAGCGCACAGGTGCACGCCCGCACACCGTCCCCAGGCGCGTGCGCACCACACTGCGCGACACGCACCTATCATTTGTAAAAAATAATAATTATTTAATAATTAATTAAATAATTTTAAAGGGTTTTAAATAAGTTTGGTCCAAAACTATAAGAGCCTTGAAGATCAAGCCTAGGTCCACGGCCCATGACCCGGAAACCAGAACCAGGCCAAGCGAGACTGAGTCGGTGGGCGGGCGGGCGGTGCGCGCGTGTGTATTTTGTACCAAATCCACCAGCATGTTGGTCCTCACCCCTTTAAAAACTTTGGTGCCCCAAGGGCCCAAACCCATTAGTCCAACTTGGGCTATATCAATGGAGCAATTTTTGGCTATTCCTTCTACGTGGGATTGAGCTTTTCTCCTTCCCCGCATTTTTCATTTTGCGTACCAATTTCTAGTTTTTAAGTGGCTAATTTGTAACATTAATTTCTCATTCACCCGGAATTGGTTTTGAAAAATTCCAAATGTCAATCTCATCTACTCAATTAGTAGAATTTTAACATATAATTTAATTCCATTTTTCACCAATAGAAACCACTTAAATAATTATTCAAAATTGGGTCAACACCCAATTTCTTCAAACAAAATTCAAATAATCCCCCACATGAATGAAATTAATGCATGCATGTATGCAAATTCGCTTGAAAGTCTTGGCGAACTGTTATTGCATCTGGATAGGTAGCTTGTGGCTTTGAACATTCCTTAGTAAAATACTATCGGATTAATAGCTACTTAGTGATGCGATGTCTTGAACTACCCAGCCATTTGTGTAAACCGATATAACAATATTTACACAATAACAATTCTAACACTTATTGTTCTCATGTTGTGTCTATTTCGGCCCTGGACCATATCTTAGATTCATAAGTGTTTCTTTGAAGCGGCCATTACTACTTACTTATATAGGTGGTCTCCTATTGAAGAGTATCCTGCCATACTCCACCTTTCGGTATACGAATCACTAAAAGTCTTAAACTTAACCTCACCACATTCAGCAGGTTTCTATTTCACTTGAAAGTTCCGGGAATGAGCTAACACATTTTCCAAGTGTTTAGCTGAACATTCATAACTTAGTTGTTCCATTGAACCAAGGTCTTGGATCTCCAATTCACAAGGTTGGGTTACCACTATGAACATTCTTTATTTTGTGGAATTTAAATCCATTCCCCTTAACAATTTATACAATTGATCTCGATTTATTCCTTTGAAAGCAGATCCGTTAGGTTTTCTTTTGACTTCACGTAGTTAACTGAAATAATCTCATTCCAAATCAATTGTCTAATGGTATTGTGTCTTCGACGAATATGTCTAGACTTACCATTATACATACTACTTTGTGCTCTTCCAATTGTTGATTGACTATCACAATGTATCAAAACAGCAGGCACTGGCTTATTCCAACAAGGGATATCTTCAAAGAAGTTTCTAAGCCATTGTGCTTCTTCTCCAGCTTTATCTAAAGCAATGAACTCGGATTCCATAATGGATCGAGCTATGCACGTTTGCTTAGAAGACTTCCATGACACCGCTCCTCCACCTATTGTGAAAATATATCCACTTGTGGATTTGGAGTCTTTTGCGTCTGATATCCAATTGGCATCACTGTATCCTTCTAATACTGTTGGATATCTCGTATAAAATATTCCATAGTTCATGGTATACTTAAGTATCTAAGTACTCTTGTCATGACTTTCCAGTGATCCTTACTCGGGTTATTATGAGCCTACTTAGTGTACTCACTAAATATGCAATGTCTTGACGTGTATAATTCGTTAAGTACATCATACTGACAATTATCCTTGCATATTCGAGCTGAGAAACTAGTTCTCCTCTATTCTTGGCCAAGTGTAGACTTAGATCTATAGGTGTGTTAGCCCGAGGACTATCAAAAGCATTAAACTTTCTAAGTATGCTTTCGATATAATGGGATTGTGACAAGACAATTCCATCTAAAGTTCTAGAGATTTTAATCCCTAATATAACATCAGATAATCCCATATCTTTCATGTCAAAGTTTTTCTTTAACATGTTCTTAGTATTCATGACTAAATCATGACTACTACCCATAATCAACAAATCATCTACATAAAGGCATACTATGATGTAAAGATTTGTAGTACCTTTAAAGTGGACAAACTTGTCACATTCATTGATTTTGAAATCATTTGACTTCATAGTCGAGTCAAACTTTTCATTCCATTTCTTAGGTGCTTGTTTTAATCCATAAAGTCACTTAACAAGTTTACACAACTTTCGCTCTTGACCGGGTGCAACGTGTTAGTCCAAGTGGGTACGATAATCTAGAGGGGGGGTGAATAGATTATGCCGATTTTTCACAAATCTCCCTCTTTTTCGAATGAACACGTAATTGACAAGAATGTAAATGCGAAAATTAAACAACACTCGATGATTTAGAGTAGTTCAACCTACCTAGGGCCTAATCTACTACCACCCCGGTATATCCGAAGTGGATTTCAAAAAGAAAAAAAGATTTTATTAATTTCCAAAATTAATACAACACCTTGAGGATTACCACAATCCTCTTACAACACCTTCAAGAAGATTACCACAATCTTCCTTCACCACCTTTGAAGAGTACCACACTCTTCAAACACCTATCACCTAGATCACCCAAGTGTATTCTCACCACAAGAATACTCACAAGGATGTCTTGTGTTGAATGATGGAAAAAATTCAAGACTACAACTCTATAAAACCAATACAAGGATTGAGTGCAAGTGTAATCAAGAATCAAAAGCCTAGACCTCAAAGATGTGCAAGTGAAAGTGCTTAGGCTATTACAACAAGAATGTAAAAATGAAAGCTTGAAGAATTTGCAGATTTCTTGTTGTGTATTTTGCTTGTATGTGTTGTGTCTTGTGTCTTCAATTTATCCTCTATTTATAGGAGAGTCTTCACCAACATAGGCTCCCAATATAGGCTCCTTCTTCTTCACTTTTGTCTACAAAAAGAGGATCACAAGATGTAGAAATATTGTACAAAAATGAAAAGTAAATCTTGCTGATAAGGATTGCAACGGTTGGAATTTTTGCTGTCAAAAATAACATAGGGCGACCGGTTGCCCTGTAATAAGATTTTGAACGTTTTGAAAAAATAGTGCGATCCAGGTACAGGTCGAAGGGGGTCGACCGGTCGACAGGGGGGTGCGACCGGTCGCCCTAAGGTACGACCGGTCGGCCCCCTGCTGGACCGGTCCCCCTCTCTATTTTTTTGATTCAGTACGTTCTGTTTCAATATTTGAGTTCTTTAGGTACCGGTCGACCCGTCGACCTCCAATTTTAAATGTTGTCCGATTTTTATCAAAAATAAACTCTAAGAAATACTCCAAAAATTAGCAAAAATATTTTAAATCATTTAGAGTATTTGAACAACATTTATTAACATTGTTTTGGTATAAAAACTCATTTAAACATAATAATCAAAATCTTGATAAAACCATTTATCTAACAAACTCTCCCTTTTTGATGATTACAAACCAAAACAATTTTAGGAAGTTGATTTTAAAACGAAACAAATTTTCCGGTCTAAAACATCAATCCATTTTAAGCAAGATTCATCATAAGTACAAAATCATAAGGATAGGAGCAAAGATTTTTCAAAATCATTTTTGCACAAGCTCCCCTTATCAACAAGCATAGCAAGAGTAAATATAGGAGCAACAACTAAAAGCTTAAAGCTTAGCTTTTACAACTTAAGCTTGAATATCATGAGCTTATAAGCTCCCCCTGTCACAAAACATCATTAGTCAAGCATAAAAGTCCATAATACATCACATGGACTAAGTATTGTTCACAACTTTTGGCTTTTAAGAGCCCTAGCTTATAGCTTTTCTTGCGAGCTTATTTTCGCTTCTTTAAGCATATGAGCGTTTTTCTGTTTCTCCCCCTTTGGAATCATCAAAAAGAATGTTAGCACGATAAAAACATCATACAATTATATCAAAGTGCGCAATTTAATCGATTTATCGAGTGTTTTGAAAATTGAAGCTTAAATTCCAAATAAAAGGGAAAAATTGATCATTTGACTTGCAAAAGCTCATTTGATTGATAAAACATGATTTCTATAAACTTAGAAGACTTTTCAAATCGAGAGAATCATGTAGGTGATGAATTTTTCATTGAAACATTTTGTCGAACACTTGGCGTGCGTCGAATAAAACAAGAAAAATATAACGCCTTTGTAATTCGTTTAAGCCAAAAAATTTCATCACCAATTTCAATACAACAATATTCATTCATCATCAATCATCATAAACAACATATTAATACAAGAATTTCAACAAGATATCAAGATACAAGCACATTCTCAAGGGTTCAAACCAATTGAGATTAAAAGGAGAAATTCTTACCATTTAATCGGTAAAGATGAACAATGATGATGATAATCGAGCCTCATGAAGTCCAAAATACAAAATGTATGCAATAAAACAAATTTGAAGTGAAATTTGTGTGAAAAATGCGTAGGGGACGAAAAATGAACACAAAAGACCAAAAATGATGAAACTGAGAACAGAAACGTTTTTATCCAATTTTTGGTTAAGGGCGACGTCGACGTCATGGGCGACTGGTCGGCCTTCCCCCAATCAGCCCAGTGGTTCTTTCTATTTTGTGAAAATTCGAGGTTTGAACCAAAAATCTGATTTTTCGCCCCTAAGTTTTAAAAACGTGAAAAATGCAATCATAGACCTCATTCAATATGCATTATGCCTAACCGAGCTCGTATTGACGCAAAAGTCTCGGAAGATAGCGGTTTTGTAAAAATATCCGCTAATTGATCTTGAGATGGTACAAAAGATATCTCAATTTTTTGTTTTGAAACACCTTAGAAAATGATGTCGAATCTCAATATGTTTAGTACGGTTACGATGAACCGGGTTTTGAGCAATATTTATAGCGGATATGTTATCACAAAAGATAGGAACATTTTCAAAAGAACATTTATAATCCGCTAAAGTTTGTTTCATTCAAAGCAATTGAGTACAACAAAAAGCCGCGGAAATATATTCGGCTTCGGCCGTTGAAAGTGAAACACAATTTTGTTTCTTTGAAAACCAAGAAACTAGGCAATCACCTAGAAATTGACATGATCCGGAAGTACTTTTACGATCATCAATATTTCCCGCATAATCCGAATCACTATAACTTTTAAGAGAAATTTTTTCATTCTTTGGATAAAATAAACCATATTGAATAGTGCCTTTCAAATATCTAAAAATTCTTTTAACGGCACTCATATGAGATTCTTTGGGATTGCTTTGAAAATGAGCACATAGGCATACGGCATGAAGAATATCCAGTCTACTTGCGGTTAAATAAAGTAAACTACCAATCATACCTCGATACTTGGATTCATCAACCGACTTGCCTTTTTCATCTTTGTCAATCTTGACGTTTGTTGCCATTGGGGTAGAGACGGTTCTTCCTTCTTCAATTCCGAACTTCTTCAAAAGTTCTTTTGTATACTTGGATTGTGAAATGTATATTCCTTCTTGACATTGTTTAATTTGAAGTCCAAGGAAGAAGTTGAGCTCCCCCATCATACTCATTTCAAATTCACCTTGCATTAACTTAGAAAATTTCTTGCACAAGGATTCATTAGTAGCACCAAAAATAATATCATCAACATAAATTTGCACTAATAAGCAATCTTGCCCTTTTTCAAAAACAAAGAGAGTAGTATCAACTTTACCTCTTGTAAAACCATTTTGCAAAAGAAAATAGCTAAGTCTATCATACCATGCACGGGGTGCTTGTTTCAAACCATATAAGGCCTTTTTAAGTTTATAAACATCATTAGGCCTAGAAAAATTTTCAAACCCCGGAGGTTGTTTTACATAGACTTCTTCTTGAATAATACATTTAAAAATGCGGATTTTACATCCATTTGGTAAAGCTTGAAATTTTTAAAACAAGAATAGGCAAGTAAAATACGAATAGCTTCTAAACGTGCTACGGGTGCAAATGTTTCATCATAATCAATACCTTCTTCTTGACAATAACCTTGAGCTACTAACCTTGCTTTGTTTGAACAATATTGCCTTGGTCATCGAGCTTGTTCGAAACACCCATTTTGTACCAATAATGGTTTTGAGATGGAGGACAAGGTACTAATTCCCATACATCATTCCTTTCAAATTGATTCAACTCCTCTTGCATTTCTAAAAACCAATCCTCATCTTCAATGGCTTCCTTAGCATTTTTAGGCTCTTTTTGAGATATAAGAGCTTTCTCGGCAAATTTTCCTCGAGTCATTACTTTATCAAGGGGATCACCAATAATAAGATCTTTTGGATGATCTCTCTTAAATTTCAATGCTACGGGAAGATTCGAAGTATCACCTTTATCTTCTTGAGGAACATTTGAGCTTGAAGGTTGATCATTTTGAGTATCATCTTGAACAATGGGTTCAAGTATATCCTCTTCATCACTTTCATCATTGGGTATCCTTTCAACACCCGAAGCTTCATTGAATTTGACATGGATGGATTCTTCAACAACCCCACTAGTCTTATTGTAAACCCGATATGCTTTGCTCTTGGTTGAATACTCCATAAATATTCCTTCATCGGCCTTAGGATCAAGTTTGTCTAATTGATCCTTAGTATTCAAAATAAAACATTTACATCCAAATATTTTGAAATAACTAATATTTGGAGTTCTTCCTTTCCAAAGCTCATATGGAGTTTTATTCATTTTAGGACGAATATAAACTCGATTAATGACATAGCAAGCGGTACTTACGGCTTCGGCCCAAAAATATTTTGGAAGTGAAAATTCATTTAGCATGGACCGACTCATTTCTTGAAGTGTCCGATTCTTCCTTTCGGCTACTCCATTTTGTTGAGGTGTCCTTGGAGCCAAAAAGTTATGACTATATCCCTTGGTTTCACAAAAGACTCTAAATTCGCCGTCAAATTCTCCACCTCGATCACTTCAAATAGACTTAATAGTATCTTCCTTTTCATTTTCAATAAGTCTACACAACTTAACAAACTCATTAACGTCATCGCTTTTATTTGTAAGAAATAGAGCCCAAGTATATCTAGAAAAATCATCAACTATAACAAAAATATAATGTTTTCCACTTAGACTTGCCATACCAATATCCCCATACAAATCAAGATGAAGCATTTGTAGGGGTTTGGTAGTGGAAATTTCATTTTTTGGCTTAAAACTACTCTTAACTAATTTGTTCTTTTGACAAGTGTCACATAAGCCAAGATTTTCAAAATTCAATTTGGGTAGTCCTTTTACATGTTGGTTTTTGTAAATAGTTTGCAAATTTTTGTATCCAACATGTCCAAGTCGCCTATGCCATAAACTAGTTAAATCATTATTGGCGACAAGACAAGAAACATTTTGACTAACCAAATCACTTGTACAAATTTTGTAAAGATTGCCTTTTCTAATTGCTTCACAAATAATTTTATCATTTTTGGAAATAAGGTATTTTTCTTTATTAAAAACAACATTATAATTTGAATCACAAAGTTGGCTAACACTTATCAAATTGAACATAAGCCCTTCTACTAAAAGAACATTACTAAGAGAGAAAAAAGAGTTACCAATTTCTCCATTTCCAAGAATTCTTCCTTTGCCATTGCCGAACATGACCATACCCTCTTCTTGGAGCTTGATGTTGGTAAAAAGTTCTCTCTTTCCGGTCATATGGCGTGAACATCCGCTGTCCACGAGCCATTTTGAATCTTCCATTGTTGTTATAGCCCCTATAACCTACAAAGGAATTATTTTTAGGTACCCTATAATTTTGGGGTCCATGGGGGTTAGCCTTGAGACCTTTAGGTCTCCAATAATAGCTAAAATTATTCTTCAATTTACAATTGCTAGCATAGTGTCCATTCTTACCACAATAAAAACAAGTAATAATACGAGGACTACTAGCACGTACAAAGGTTGGACCTTGGTCTTTTTTCTTAAAAGCATTTTGAAAAGGTTTCTAACCAAGTCCTAATTTAGAATGCTCACCTCTTTGTGCATCTAAAATTTTTGTGACTTTATCCGTACTTAAATTTAATCGATGCACATCCTTTTTCAAATTTTCAATATCATTTGAGAGCGTTTGTTTTTCGGTTTCAAGAGTACGGACCATAGTAAGAGTAATAGCATGAGCCTTATCAAGAGAATCATAGGAAGTAAATAATTTATCTTTTTCTAGTTTAAGCTCTTTATGCTCTTTTTTCAAATTCTTGTATTTAACAATCAAATTTTGAAACTCATTTTGCAATTCATCAAAATCACATTGTAATTCATCAACTAGGGAAGAAGATGAAGCATTAGAGCGTACCTCGGTATTTTCATCGTCTATGGCCATAAGACCATGTTCGGATTCTCCTTCCTTGTCGGTTGTTTCAAGTAATTCATCCCAAGTTTTGACGTCCGCATTTAACGCCTTCTTTTTCGGAAAAGGCTTTTTCTTCTTTTGTTCCTCTTCCGCTAATTTTGGGCAATCGGCTATGTAGAGCCCGGATTTTCCGCATTTGAAACAAGAATTGTCTCTAGGCTTTCTTGCTTTATTTTTGTTTACAAATTTTGCAAATTTTCTAACAAGAGCCGCCGTTTCTTCATCATCCTCATCGCTAGCATAATAAACATTATTAGAAGAAGATGCTAAGCCTTTAATAATATTTTACGTACCCGGTTTAGAGGTGGATGGTTGAGAATTTTTTCTCTCCTTGAGATATACTTCATAAATGAGGAGGTTCCCAATGAGCTCATCAAACTTGAGTGTCTCAAGATTTTGAGCTTCCGTGATTGCCGTCACCTTTTTGGACCATGAGCCGGGAAGGGCGTTCAATACCTTGGTCACCTTGTCTTCTTCGGAGATGACCTTTCCAAGAGCCACAAGAGGATTGACAATGTTGTCAAGCCTTTCCACCCTTTTTGATATGCTTTCACCATCATGCATATTGAAATTTTCAAAGTCTTTCACAAACATTGTTATTCTTGCTCGCTTCACTTTCTTTGTGCCCTCATAGATGGTTTTCTAATTTTTCCCAAACTTCATGTGTCGACCGTATGCCTCTTATGCGATTATATTCAGTGGCAGTAAGAGAGCAATGTAAAATGTTTAAGGCCTTACCGTTTAGAGAGAAAACCTTCTTGTCATTTTCATCGTACTCCTTGAACGGCCTAGGAGTCGTGGTACCATCCTCCAATTTTGTTGTTGGTTGAGCAACTCCTTCAATGACCATATTCCAAATATCAAATCCGCACCCTTGTAGAAAGCACTCCATGCGGTCTTTCCAAAATGCATAGTTGTTGGCGTCGAATAGTGGTGGCTTGTTGGTGGAGGCGTCGGTGGTGAGATAAGCTTCATTCGTAGCCATGGATCTTTCCTCTTTACTCGGAACGAGCTAGCCAAAGAGTTTGGCTTTGATACCACTTGTTAGTCCAAGTGGCTACGATAATCTAGAGGGGGTGAATAGATTATGCCGATTTTTCACATATCTCCCTCTTTTTCGAATGAACACGTAATTGATAAGAATGTAAATGCGAAAATTAAACAACACTAGATGATTTAGAGTAGTTCAACCCACCTAGGGCCTAATCTACTACCACCCTGGTATATCCGAAGTGGATTTCAAAAAGAAAAAAAGATTTTATTAATTTCCAAAATTAATACAACACCTTGAGGATTACCACAATCCTCTTACAACACCTTCAAGAAGATTACCACAATCTTCCTTCACCACCTTTGAAGAGTACCACACTCTTCAAACACCTATCACCTAGATCACCCAAGTGTATTCTTACCACAAGAATACTCACAAGGATGTCTTGTGTTGAATGATGGACAAAATTCAAGATTACAACTCTATAAAACCAATACAAGGATTGAGTGCAAGTGTAATCAAGAATCAAAAGCCTAGACCTCAAAGATGTGCAAGTGAAAGTGCTTAGGCTATTACAACAAGAATGTAAAAATGAAAGCTTGAAGATTTGCTTGTATGTGTTGTATATTTTGCTTGTATGTGTTGTGTCTTGTGTCTTCAATTTATCCTCTATTTATAGGAGAGTCTTCACCAACATAGGCTCCCAACATAGGCTCCTTCTTCTTCACTTTTGTCTACAAAAAGAGGATCACAAGATGTAGAAATATTGTACAAAAATAAAAAGTAAATCTTGCTGATAAGGATTGCAACAGTTGGAATTTTTGCTGTCAAAAATAACATAGGGCGACCGGTTGCCGTGTAATAAGATTTCGACGTTTTGAAAAAATAGTGCGATCCAGTGCATGGTCGAAGGGGGGGTCGGCCGACGTGGGGTGCGGCCGGTCGGCGCCCTCGACCGGTCCCCCTCTCTCTTTTTTTTTGATTGAGACGTTCGTTTCAATATTTGAGTTCTTCGACGTTATTAACGTCGACCTCCAATTTTAAATGTTGTCCAATTTTTATCAAAAATAAACTCTAAGAAATACTCCAAAAATTAGCAAAAATATTTTAAATCATTTAGGAGTATTTGGACAACATTTATTAACATTGTTTTGGTATAAAAACTCATTTAAACATAATCATCAAAATCTTGATAAAAACATTTATCTAACACAACGAACCCGTCGGGTTGTTCCATATAAATCTCCTCTTCAAGCTCACCATTCAAGAAGACAATCGTCACATCCATTTGATGTATCTCAAGGTTATGCAAAGCTGCAATAGCAATGAGAACACGAATGGACGTGATCCTCATAACAGGAGAATATGTATCGAAAAAGTCATATCCCTCCTTTTGTTTAAACACTTTAGCTACCAAACGGGCTTTATGTACTTATCTATAGATCCATCTGCTTTATACTTCCTTTTAAGGATTCACTTGCATCCCAAAGGTTTGCAACCCGGTGGGAGATCAACCAACTCTCAAGTGTTATTTTGCATGATGGAATCTATTTTATTATTGATAGCTTCTTTCCAAAGAGGAGCTTCTGGACTAGACAAAGCTTCTTTAATAGTTCTAGGTTCGTTTTCTAACACATAAGTTAGAAAATCAGGACCAAAAGTCTTTGATACTTTTGTTCTTTTATTGCGTCTTGGTTCTTCTTCATCATCACTTTGAGGTAACCTTGCAGTTTCATAACTTCGTTTATTCGAACTTTCTTCTTTCCTTTCTTTGTTCGAAATATATTCTCAAAGAATACAGGATTCCTTGATTCTATGATCATTCCTTCATTTATATCAGGAATAGTGGACTTGTGCACTAAAAATCGATATGCACTACTATTGTTAACATATCCAATGAAAACACAATCGATCGTCACGGACCGATTTTAACTTGTTTTGGCTTAGGTAATTCGACTTTAGCCAAACACCCCCATACTTTGAGGTATTTATATGACGGTTTCCGTCTTTTCCATAACTCATATGGGGTTTCATTTTTACCTTTGTGTGGTATCTTATTAAGAATATAGTTTGCAGAAAGTATAGCTTCCCCCCACAAGTTTTGGGGTAGGCCAGAACTTATCAACATTGCATTCATCATCTTGTTAGGAGTACGATTTTTGCGTTCTGCTACACCATTTGATTGAGGTGAGTATGGAGCTGTCATTTGATGAATTATACCCACTTCCGAGTAGAATTCTTTAAACGAGCAACATACTCTCCGCCTCTATCACTTTGAATCATCTTAATTTTCAAATTAAGATGATTTTCAACTTCATTCTTATAAGTTTTAAAAGCAACTAAAGCTTCATCTTTGCTTTTCAGAAGATATACGTAACAATATCTTGTGCAATCATCAATAAACGTTAGAAAGTACATTTTCCCACCTTGAGTTTGCACAAGTTTTAAATCGCACACATCTGTATGAATTAACTCAAGTGGTTTGATACTTCTCGTTACCGAATGAAACGGTGCTTTAGCCAATTTTGCTTCAACAAAAACTTTGCATTTGTCTTGTGAATTGGTTTGAAACGTATATATTAATTCCAAATTCACTAACCTTTTAATTGTGTTGAAGTTTACGTGTCATAATCTACCTTGCCATAAATTAGAACAATCCAACAAGTAAACATAAGTAATATTTTTATTCTTCGCCTCTTGGTGGAAAACACACATTACAAATATCTTAAAGAGCCCTTTATCAAGGTGCCCCTTACGCATAAACTAACTATTCTTGGTCATTACAAACTTGTCGGACTCAAACACTAGTCTAAACCCAGCCTTACTAAGCAAAGGGCCGAAAACTAAATTCTTGCGGATATCCGGGACATGCAGCACATCCACAAGTAAGCTCCTTTCCGGAAGTCATCTTGAGCATAACCTTCCCAAGCCCCAAGATGTTGGAAGTCGAAGAGTTTCCCATGAAAAGCTTCCTTCCATTTTTCGGAGTGTAGGAGGAGAACATCTCCTTGTCGGCACAAATGTGATGAGTAGCTCCGGTATCTATCCACCACTCCTTGGGTTATCCACCATATTGGCTTCAAACACGACGGCGGTGAGATCGAGCTCCGATATGTCTATTAGAACAAACTTGTCCTTGGTCACATTAGTCTATTGTGGGTTGCCATTTTGATTGCCTTTTTTCGGGTGTCGACAATCCTTGGCCATGTGGTTCAGTTTGCCACAGTTGTAGTAATTCCCTTTGAATTTCTTGGTCTTCCCCTTATTTTTTTCTGGAATACTTTAGTTTCTTGCTAGTGCTCGATTAAGCAAGATTGGCCTTGCTCCATTCTAGACTTACTAGACTTTACTTTGGATTTTCGGTTGTCTTCCTCAATCCAAAGCCGAACTATTAGGTCCTCAAGCCCCATTTCCTTGCGCTTGTGTTTGAGGTAGTTCTTAAAATCCTTCCACAATGGCGACAACTTCTCGATTATTGTAGCCACTTGGAAAGACTCGTTCAGAATCATCCCTTCAGACACCTAATCAGGAAGTATGATATGAATTTCTTAAACTTGGCTGATCGCCATTTTGGTGTCAACCATCTTGTAATCCAGAAATTTGCCGACAACAGATTTCTTTGTGCCGGCATCTTCGGTTTTATACTTTTTCTCCAAAGAGTCCCACAACTCTTTAAATATTTTGAACGAACTGTAGACATTATAAAGGGTGTCTTCCAGGCCTTTCAAAATATAGTTCCGACATAGGAAATCACTGTTATGCCAAGCATCCACAGCCATCCTCCTTTGGTTGTCGGATTCTTCATCGCCAACAGTAGGGGGGTCCTCCTTCAAGAAACGGGACAGACCCAAGGTAATGAGATAGAAGAGCATCTTTTGTTGCCATCATTTGAAGTCAACACAGGAGAACTTCACTGGTTTCTCGCCGTGAGCAGAAGCAGCAGCCACCAGAATGAATGAAACGGATGTCATTGTCTTGAAAACAGCAGAAAAATCTCGTCTTGCGATTATTTTTTAGGTGGTACTATTTATAAGAAAATGGCTAAAGTGTTTGCAAAAATCTGGCTAAGTCGAGGCTAGTATTAGATATTGTCTCCGCAACACGAGATTGCCCTGTATACTAAGTGCTTATGGGTCCGACAATCGTCCCTAAGATACAACAACTTTAACATGTTCGATTTAGCAGCACTTGCAAAAATCGAACTATCAGTGAACTATATAGTGTTTGAAACTTTCAAGCTTTTTGAAGGAAATGATTTCAATATGCAGATGCAAAAGTAGCTCGTTTTTAGGCTTCTGATTTCATGAGTTTTTCTTCTGCAGGGGCCTTGTATTTATAGGCCTCAAGGTGTCTCATGGAAAGTATATGTCTTTTGGATCGAAAAGACATGTCTACAGCCAAAAAATGCACCTGGTTGCTCGAACAGGTGCATCAGTTCGAACGTACGCGTCCGTGAACTATCCACGGCCACGTGCGCACCACGATATGCGAGACACACCTCTCAGTTGGAAAAAATAATAATTAATTAATAATTAATTAATTAATTTTAAAGGGTTTTAAATAAATTTGGTCCAAAACTATAAGGGCCTTGAAGACCAAGCCGTGCGCGCGCGTATGTGTTTTGAACCAAACCCACAGCATGTAGGTCCTCACCCCTTTAAAACCTTTGGTTCCCCAAGGGCCCAAACCCATTAATCTAACTTGGGCTATATCAATAGAGAAATTTTTGGTTATTCCTTCTATGTGGGATGGAGATTTATCGTACCAATTTCTAGTTTCAAAGTGGCTAACTTGTAGCATTAATTTCTCATTCACCTGGAATTGGTTTTGTGAAATTCCAAATGTCAATATCATCTACTCAAGTAGTAGAATTTAATATATAATTTAATTTAATTTTTCACCAATGGAAACCACTTAAATATTTTGTCAAAATTGAATCAACACCCAATTTCTTCAAACCAAATTCCCACAGAATTTGCAATAGGACAAGCCCTTGGAGGCCACATGAGGAGTCATAGACCAACCATTGTTGAAGATCAGAAACAACCACAATATCCCTTCTTATCCCTTTCTCTGCCGCAACTAGTGAAGAAACCAAATAATATTAGGAGAATTTTGTGCCTTGATTTGAACTTGACTCATCTGGAGAATAAGTTTGTGTTTGGTAAGGTTATTCCTCCTGATGATTGCTTGTTCTCATAATTATCTCTATCTAGCTTCATTTAAACCCTAATTTTTTTTCTTGTTTTCTGTTACGGCCATACACCGATTTTTTTCATTCCATGATTTGTTCATTTGTTATTGGGGTAAGGGAACTCCATGACATTATTATTGTCACGTTCTGTATATAATTTCATACATTTATATCTGAGACTATTTTAGTAAACAAATTAATATGGAAGGTTGCAGAAACCACTAGGCCCTAACTGGGGGCTCGGCAACCCGACACTAGGAACTGTATTGTTTTATTATAATATATTTTTTATTTTGGGCAATTTTTTGCTGTCTAGGCAGAAATTGGTTCCGGGAGATTTTAAACTGATTTGGATAAAATCGTCTCACTCTGGGGGCACCTAGCACTTTACGGCCGCCAAGGCTGATGTTGACAACATTTCTACATGCATAGAATTATGTCGAATACTAAACTAAACTTCAAGTTCAAATTGGAAGTCTCCAAACAGAATACAAAGAGAAAAACTCATAAATTTGCCCATGCGCCATTCGCACTTGCTCATCTTTACTCTGGAGTATACAATATAAATTAATAAAAGGAATTTTTTGTATACATGTATTATATTTACATTAGTGACTAAAATTTATTATTTTCATGTGAATTGTTTTTCTTATGCACGTACACACCTCACCGGGATAGAAGCTTTGACCTCCACCAAGGTGGGAGATGATACCTTCAGGCCAAATGGCTGATGACATATGTTATTGTCATGTGATTATTTTGCAAAAAAGTTGATATTAAAAAAAAGAAATGGAAGGTAAAATTATATTTTTTTTCTTTTGAATATGTAATTCTCTTTAATTAATTGTTAGCCAAAAAAAATATTGTGCCAAGTCAATAACAAAAGGCCCACTAGACCCTGTTCATCACATCAAACCCATGAGGTTTAACTCATAACACTAAGCCCTAGGGGCCTAGTTTATTATATTAGGCTCTGGAGTCCCAATGTATTAGGGCCATGCGGCTCATGGTCCTAGGTATAAATAGATCATGTCTTATTATTCTTCATTAAGTAAATTATAACTGTTGAATTTCCTTAACGCTTTGGATTTTTGTCCTACACATTGTTAACTTAAGCATCAGAGAGACTTTCTCGGGACCATCTCGGGACCTTCTAACCATGTTTGCGTATTGTAGGCCAGTTCCCTCTACGTGGATGAACATTAGACCGAGATAGATGGATACCTTAGCTCAGAGTACATTGACTCGGAGTGAGCTACACTATTTTTAGTAGTTTTATTTTTGTACCGTTTGTTGGAATCGGTCAAGACACTGAGATGCAAACCATAATAATGGGAGCTAACTCCCAAACTGCCATGTCGAGAGCTAACAATGCAATGACAGAGGATAGACCTCCTCGAAGACTTGAACAAGACACCACTCCCGTAGGGAGAGCACCTGTAGGAGACGAGGTGCACATAAAAAAAGAGGACTTACATGCCTTACTGGAAGAAGTTGCCAAGAATGCATCAAGGTAACACACCGTAACATAGGCTGCTTGAGTATCTCCCCAGCTCCACCCGTAGCGAATGACCCAAACTTAAATAGAGAAGGTGAATATGAGACCCCATGAATATAAGATGAATTCTATACCAAATAGGACAATCACTTTAGCCGCTATAAGAGGTGGCTCCCTGCGACTTATAACATGTATACATAAAACTCCCCAAATAAAATAGCCACATGCGAACCAAAGTATGAGGCAAAGGGAGTCCAAGTGAAAAAAATCAAGAAGGAACACTTTATTATGCAAACTTGTCAAGGAGATGGACGACGAATATGATCCCGTGACCAAAGATACCCATGCACGTGATTGTGATACTGACTGGAGGGTACTCCCATGTGCTAGACTGGGCGCCCCCACACCCCTCAATCGACACTCGACTGTGGGACATTCCCCATGCTTAACCGCACTCGACAAAGGGCCCTCTCCCGTGCTTGACCGCACTCAGCCAAATGACTCTGGTTATCACCTGGTCACTTTCCCCACACGCTCGACTGGGCACCCCCGGTGCCCACAACCTATGCTCAAGTGGGAAGCTCGACCAGTCATACCTTACCTCCCACTAAATGGATTCCCAAGACACATTCAACTAGCTCTTTGTAAAAGAAAAAAGTATATCCACTAGCATACAGAAGACCAAGTTGGAATCAACTCAGGACTTAGGACCATTATGCATACTCTTCAACCAAACTGATGTTCTCACGAAAGAAATGAATAGAAGAGCATCAATCGACGTCCACCTAATCAGGGATTTTTACATATCAACAAAGGAAAAAACTAAGTCCCAAAAAAGGACCAATAACCATGTTCACTAGCTAGTGAACAATGAAGCTCCTCATCTTCTCTCCTTTTAACATGTCACACACCCCAATTGATTTCATCCGTAAGAGGTAGCTCCAAGCTATCTATGATATGCCCATGCGATACTATCAATAAGGGATAACTTTAAGATGTCCGAGATATGCCCTAGATGATACACCTAAGGCTTTCCACCTTAGGTGATCTCATCCCTAAGAGAGAGATTTAAGCTAATCAGGATAAGATTAAATGATACACCCTAGGCATTGCGTCCCAAATCATCTTATCCACAAGAGGTAACTTTAAGCTATCCGGGAACATTGCGCCAAGGTGATCTCATTCGTTAGAGGTGGCTTCAAGCTATCAAGGATACATCCAAGGTGATAAATCCTTGGCATTGTGTCCCAAGTGATCTCATATGTAAAATATAACATTATGTCATCTGGGATACGCCCTAGGCGATACACCCCAGGCATTTGTGCCCGAGGTGATCTTATTCGCAAGTGGTAGTTTTAAGCTATTTAGGATCTACCACAGGCATTGCGCCCCAAGTTATCTCATCCGTAAGAGGTAACTTTATGCTATCGAGATACGCCCCAGGTGACTTCATACTTAAGAGATTGCTCAAAGCCACCCAGGATATACTCCAGGTGATGCTATATATCCATAAGATGAAGCAATAAGCTATCTTGGATACCCCCAGGCAATACACCATGACATTATTATTGTCACGATCTATATATGATTTCATACATTTATATATGAGATTGTTTTAGTAAATATATTAACAAGAAAGGTTGGAGAAACCACTAGGCCCTAATTGGGCGCTCGGCAGCCTAACACTAGGAACTATATTGTTTTTTTTATAATACATTTTTAATTTTGTCCAATTTTTTGCCGTCTAGACAGAAATTGGGTCCGGGCGATTTTAAACTGTTTTGGATAAAATCGTCTCACTCATGGGGCACCTATCACCTTACGGCCGCCAAGTATGAATTTAACAACATTTGTCCATACATGGTATTATGTCGAATAATAAACTAAACTTCAAGTTCAAATAGGAAGTCCCCAAACAGAATACAAAGAGAAAAACTCATAAAATTTGCCCATGCGCCTTTCAAACTTGCTCATCTTGACTCTGGAGTATTCAATATAACTTAATAAAAGGAATTGTTTGTATATATGTATTATTTTTAAATTATTGATTAAAATTTATTATTGTCATGTGGATTGTTTTTCTTATGCACGCACACACCTTACCGGGATAGAAGCTTTGACCTCCACCAAGGTGGGTGATGATACCTTCAGGCCAAATGGCTGATGATATATGTTATTGTCATGTGATTATTTTGCAAGAAAGTTGGTATTAAAAAAAACGAAATGAAAGGCAAAATTGTATTTTTTTTCTTTTGAATATTTAATTCTCTTTAATTAATTGTTAGCCCAAAAAAAAATATTATGCCAAGTCAATAAAAAAGGCCCGTGAGGCCCAGTTCATCACATCAAACCCATGAGGTTCAACTCATAACACTAAACCCTAGAGGCCTAGTTTATTATATTAGGCTCTGGAGGCCCAATGTATTACACCAGGCCCATGCAGCCCATGGTCCTAGGTATAAATAGCTCAACTCTTATTATTCTTCATTAAGTACATTTTAACTGTTGAATTTTCTTAACGCTCTGGATTTTTCTCCAACACATGCATTGTTGACTTAAGCATCAGAGAGACTTTCTCGGGACCATCTCGGGCCCTTCTCACCATATTTGCATATTGTAGGCAAGTTCCCTCTACGTGGATGAACATTAGACCGGAGATAGATGGATACCTTAGCTCAGGGTACATTGACTCGGAGTGAGGTACACAATTTTTAGTAGTTTTATTTTTGTACCGTTTGTTGGAATCGGTCAAAACACTGAGATGCAAACTATAATGATGGGAGCTAACTCCCAGACCGCCACGTCGAGAGCTAACAATGCAATGACAGAGGATAGTCCTCCTCGAAGACTTGAACAAGACACCACTCCCATAGGGAGAACACCTGTAGGAGATGAGGTAAGCATAAAAAGAGAGTATTTACATGCCTTACTAGAAGAAGCTGCCAAGAATGCATCAAGGTAACACACTGTAACATAGGCTGCTTGAGTATCTCCCCAAGATCCACCAGTAGCGGATGACCCAAACTTAAATAGAGAAGGTGAATATGAGACCCCATGAATACTAAGATGAATTCTATACCAAATAGGACAATCACCTTAGTCGCTACAAGAGGTGGCTCCATGCTACTTAAAACATGTACACATAAAACTCCCCAAATAAAATAGCTAACATGCGAACCAAAGTATGAGGCAAATGGAGTCCAAGTGAAACAAATCAAGAAGGACCACTCTATTATGCAAACTTGTCAAGGAGATGGACGACGAAGATGATCCCACGACCAAAGATACCCATGCACGTGATTGTGATACTAACTGGAGGGACCTCCATACGTGCCTACCTTTGATTAGGTGCATCCCCTGTGCTAGACTGGGTGCCCCCGCACCCCTCAATCGACACTCGATTGTGAGACCGTTCCCCATGCTTAACCGCGCTCGACAAAGGGCCCTCTCCCGTGCTTGACCGCACTCAGCCAAATGACTCTGGTTATCACCTGGTCACTTTACCCACACGATCGACTGGGCACCCCCGGTGCCCTTAACCTATGCTCGAGTGGGAAGCTCGACCAGTCATAGCATACCTCCCACTAAATGGCTTCCCAAGACACATTCAACTAGCTCTTTATAAAAGAAAAAAGTATATCCACTAGCATACAACTTGATTATAGGAAGACCAAGTTGGAATCAACTCAGGACTTAGGACCATTATGCATACTCTTCAACCAAACTGATGTTCTCATGGAAGAAATGAATAGAAGAGCATCATTCGACGTTCACCTAATCAGGGATCCTTACATATCAACAAAGAAAAAACTAAGTCCCAAAGAAGCACCAATAACTATGTTCACTTGCAAGGGGACAATGAAGCTCCTCATCTCCTCTCCTTTTAACATGTCACACGCCCCAATCGACTTCATCCGTAAGAGGTAGCTCCAAGCCATCTAGGATATGCCCATGCGATACTGTCAGTAAGGGATAACTTTAAGCTATCTGAAATATGCCCTAGATTATACACCTAAGGTTTTCCACCTTAGGTGATCTCATCCCTAAGAGGTAACTTTAAGCTATTCAGGATAAGACTAAATGATACACCCTAGGCATTGCGTCCCAAGTCATCTTATCCACAAGAGGTAACTTTAAGCTATATGGGAACATTGTGCCGAGGTGATCTCATTCGCTAGATGTAGCTTCAAGCTATCAAGGAAACATCCAAGGTGATAAATCCCTGGCGTTGTGCCCCAAGTGATCTCATAAGTAAAATGTAGCATCATGTTATCTAGGATACGCCCTAGGCGATACATCCTAGGCATTTGTGCCCCAGGTGATCTTATTCGTAAGAGGTAGTTTTAAGCTATTTAGGATATGCCACAAGCGTTGCGCCCCAAGTGATCTCATCCATAAGAGTAACTTTATGCTATCGATATACGCCCCAGGTGACTTCATACTTAAGAGGTAGCTCAAAGCCATCGAGGATATACCCCGGGTGACGCTATCCATAAGATAAAGCTTTAAGCTATCTTGGATACCTCCCAGGCAATACACCATAACATTATTATTGTCATGATCTGTATATGATTTCATACATTTATATATGAGACTGTTTTAGTAAATATATTAATATGGAAGGTTGTAGAAACCACTAGGCCCTATTTGGGCACTCGGCAGCCCGACACTAGGAACTGTTTTGTTTTCTCTTTTAATTTTGGCCGACTTTTGCCATCTAGACAGAAATTGGGTCCGGGCGATTTTATACTAATTTGGATAAAATCGTCTCACTCAGTGGGCACCTAGCATGTTACGGCCGCCAAGGCTGAATTTGACAATATTTCTCCATGCATGGTAATATGTCGAATACTAAACTAAACTTCAAGTTCAAATTGGAAGTCTCGAAACAAAATACAAAGAGAAAAACTCAAAAAATTTGCCCATGCGCCTTTCACACTTGCTCCTCTTGACTCTAGAGTATTCAATATAACTTAACAAAAGGAATATTTTGTATATATGTATTATTTTTAAATTAGTGATTAAAATTTATTATTGTCATGTAAATTGTTTTTTCTTATGCACGCACACATCTCACCGGGATAGAAGCTTTGACCTCCACCATGGTGGGAGATGATACATTCAGGCCAAATGGCTGATGATATATGTTATTGTCATGTGATTATTTTGCAAGAAAGTAGATATTGAAAAAAAGAAATGGAAGGTAAAATCTTATTTTATTCTTTTGAATATTTAATTCTTTTTATTTAATTGTTAGCCCAAAAACATATTGTGCCAAGTCAATAACAAAAGGCCCGCGAAGCCCAATTCATCACATCAAACCCATGAGGTTGAACTCATAACACTAAGCCCTAGAGGCCTCGTTTATTATATTAGGTTCTGGAGGCCCATTGTGTTACACCAGGCCCATGCGGGCCATGGTCCTATGTATAAATAGCTCATCTCTTATTATTCTTCATTAAGTACATTTTAACTGTTGAATTTCCTTAGCGCTCTGGATTTTTCTTCTACACATTGTTGACTTAAGCCCATGCGAGACTTTCATGGTCGGGACTATGTATAAATGTTTGCATCTCTTATTATTCAAAGATAGATGGATACCTTAGCTAAATGGCTTCCCAGTGAGCTACACATTTTTTCAGTTTTACTAGCTTTTATAAAAGAGAAAAAGTATATCTAACTAGCATACAACTTGAGCTCAATGCAATAGGAAGACCAAGTTGAATAAACTGAGGACTTAGGACCATTATGCATACTCTTCAACAAAAAGGTGCACATAAAAAAGTGGATTTACATGTTCTCATGGAAGAAATGAATAAGAAGAGCATCATTCGACGTCTCACCCAAGCTCGGGGATCCTTACATATCAACTTAAAAAGAAAAAACTAAGTCTAAGATGAATTCTATACAAAATAACAATCATTTTCACTAGCAAGAGGGGACAATGAATCTAAAACATCTCCTATCCAAATTTTAACATGTCACAAAAGTATTAGACAAAGGAGTAAGAGTGGAAAAAATCAAGAAAGACCATCTAGGATATGCCCATGAGATACTATCGAAGATGATCCCACGACCAAAGATAACATTTAAGGTATCGAGATATGCCTCAAGATGATACATTTGATTAGGTTTTCCACCTTAGGTGATATCATCGATTGTAAGACCGCTTTAAGCTATTCGACAAAGGGCCGTCTCCGTGCTTGGATCGGCCAAATGACTGGTTAACGATCACACCCAGGCGATCATTGGCCCCAAGTCACCTTATCCACAAGAGGTAACTTTAAGCTATCCCAGAACGTTTTGCCCTAAGAGGTGATCTCTTTTAAAAAAAAAAAGTATATCCACTAGCTTACAACGACCAAGTTGGAATTCTTAGGACCTACTCTTTACCATTATGATTATAGGAAGAGGTAGGACCATTATGCATACTCTTCAAGCAAACTCGATGTTCTCACGGAATAAATGAATGGAAGAGCATCAATCGGATCCACCTAACGGGGATCCTCACATATCAACAAAGGAAAAAACTAAGTGATAAATTTTCACTAGCAAGGGGACAATGAATCTCCTCATCTCCTCTCCTTTTAACATGTGATCTCATATGTAAAATGATATGCCCATGCGATACTATCGATGAAGGATAACTTTAATATCCGGGATATGCCCAAGATGATACACCTAAGGTTTTCCACCTTTGGTGATATCACCAAGAGATAGTGTTTGTGCCCCATGTGATCTTATTCCAAAGAGGTAGTTTTAAGTTATTTGCCGAGGTGGATATGCCAAGCTATCAAGGATACATCCCAGGTGATAAATCCCCGGCGTTTGTCCCCATGTGATCTTATTTGTAAGAGGTAGTTTTAAGTTATTTAAGATATCGAGATATATCTCATCCGTAAGAGGTGACTATCGAGATTCAGTGACTTCATACTTAAAAGGTAGCTGAAAGACATCCCTGATATACCCAGGTGACGCTATCCATAAGATGTAGCTTTAGGCTATCTTGGATAGCCCCCAGGCAATACACCATAGGCGTTGTGTCCAGATGATCTCATCTGTAAGAGGTCGCCCCTAGCTATCCAGGATACTGTAAGCACCCACTATGGTTTTCCCCAACCCTTCAAGATCTCATCCATAAGAGGTAGTCCCCCAGCTATGCAAGACACCGCAAGCGGCATCTCCGGTCGTCCTAGAACCTTGAATGTGTCATCCATAAGAAGTAGGCCCCGGCCATCTAAGACACTGTAAGTAGCAACTCTGGGTATCCCTAACTTTCAGTATTTCATCCATAAAAAGTAGCTTCGGGTTATCCAGGACACAGTAAGTGGAAGCTCCGACTATCCTGGATCCATCAGGATCTCGTCTATAAGAGGTAGCCCCCAACTATATAATATAAGCATAAGTGACAACTCTAGTTGTCACTGACACTTCAAGATCTAATCTGTAAGAGGTAGCCCTAGTTATACAGGACACCGTAACAGGCAACTCCGGTTGTCCCAAACCTGTCAAGATCTCATTAGTGAGAGGTAGTCCCCAGCTATCGAGGACACTGTAAGTGGCAGCTCCACCTATCTCAGACCCTTCAAGATATCATTTGTAAAAGTTAACATCCAGATATTTAGGACACCATAAGTGGAAGCTTTTGCAGTCCCAGACCCTTCAAGACTTCATCCATAAGAGTAGCTCTCGACTATCTAGGACACTATAAGTGACAGTTCTAACTATCGTTGATCCTTCAAGACTTCATCCATAAGAGGTAGCCCTCGGCTATTCAGGATGGCATAAGTGGTAGCTCTGGTTGTCCCCATATCCTTCAATCCTTCATCCATAAGAGGTAGCCATAGTTTATTTAAGACACCGTAAGAGGCTGCTCTGACTGTCGCAGAACTCTTTGTAAGAGGTAGGTCTTTGCTATCAAGGATTTGCAACAAACATAGTTCTATTGAGAAGCTTCACACTCCATGTATATAAAGTCCCATAGAAAAGCTTCACGTTCCATTGGACAAGCAAAGTCTAGTAAGTAGAAAGATTCATGTTGCCTCGGGCCACCATGCCAATGCATTCCTATAAGAGGTAACTATGCGTTGTCCAAGGTAAATTCCTAAGCCCCGTAAGAGAAAATCTTAGTGTTGCCCCTGGCTATTAGGCCAATAATTTCCTGTAAAAGATAGTTATGCGTTGAGGTAAATTCCTATGTCCTGTAATTCACACTATTCAGGACACTAATTAAACACAAACTCTCTATAAAAGATGACTCCACCCCATCGAGGATACACAACAAGAAGTCTCGTACACCTAGAGAGACCCAGACGTCTACAAGGATCCTTACAGGGACCATAAACCAATAAAGAAAGAGGTCAAGTGCATGAAGAATGCGAACATATATGAATGTTGGGACAAATTTCCAATGAAAAAGGGAACTTAAAAAATGCATGAAGCTAAAAACAGTTCACGACCATGCGCACGCTCGAATGACACCCTTGTCTAGTCAGAAAAAATATTTGCATTAGTGACGCCTTCACTGAATCGGCCCCATCACGCGGCTAAAAGAGACTAAGGAGACCTCTCTCCTCTTGGACACCAACAGAGTCTCCCAATGACTAAGTAACCTAGGATGGCCAAGAAAACTTTCCCCTTTGAGGGGACCCTCTGAGTACTTTTTTTATTGCACAAAAGTAATACAAGTACATTGATCCCTGCTGGTAATATTTTTTAAGGAGTTGAAATTCCACGGGTGATGTAGCGGTGTGTTATCCTGGTTTTAAATCTCGTATGTGATGTGTGTAAAATATACGTGCATTTTGGGGCTTAAAATGACATATATTTGATGCATTTGAACACATATTTAGTGTGTTTTTACTTGGTTTCCTTAGAATGGCATGATACTGCGTATTCTTGTAACCTTTTACAGGAAACGGAGCTTAAAACGGAGAAATATCTATTGGAATGCCCGGATAGGACTGACAAGTGCGAAGAGAAGATAAAAAGACGAAGAATACAAACAAAAACACTTCACACGACCAAATCGAGTGGTGTCACACGGCCGTGTGAAAATACCCATGTGAAGTGGCACAACCGTGTGGAAAAGAGGAAGAAAACAAGGGACGAAACCAAGCCACACGGGCGTGTGGTGTTGGACAACGCAAAAATCCACACGGCCGTGTGGTGTCACATGGCCAGGCCGTGTGGGACTCTGCAAACACGTTTTTCCAGAGTTCTTTTCTTGTTCTAACTCTACAAGTGATCTCTCCCAACATCTATAAAAGTGACCCAAGGCTTGCACGAAAAATCATCACTTCATACATAATACACCGCATCAAATTATGCAGGAACACAAGATTCGAAGCCTTCTAAGAGGAGGGATAGGTCGCGAAGAACACCACAAGGCCTTTCGCATCTACGGGAGCACAAGAGCTTCGAAGACTTAGGAGGGGAATCCATTCTGACAAGAAGGGGTTTTCTTTCTATGTCTAGATCTCTTGTCTGTGCTTAAACAATGTCATAATGTTGATTTCGAATTTGTCTATGAGTTTGTAATCAATGGTTGGCTAATCTTTCGGATCTTAGGGATAATCAAAATTGTGGATTCATGTTAAATCTTGATTGATTGTTTTCTTGTTTAGTTGTATACTACATTCCACAAGTTCAAGTCTTCCCTCTTTCTTCGAACATGTCATATTCGACTCTAAGGGTTTGGTTGTTTTTAACCTTGTTATGATGCGTCACTCTCCAGGTTGATACCTCTAACTCAACTAGGATCACGCCTCAGACCTGTAGGACAAAGAGAATGGGTTTTCGTCTATGACTGTTCTTGTGTTTATTCTATTCGGTCGCATAACTCTTAGAAGTTGTTCAGCCAATATCCCTATAACCTTTCCAGCCTTGCTTTGAGGGTGTGTTTAAAGATTTTGTTAATGGCCTTCACCTGGATCAAATGAGACCATCCTATTGTGGTGAGTAGAGGTGTCAAACGCCCGACCCGGTGCCAGCCCACCGGGCCAAAGGAGAAAATCAGGCTAAGCCAGGCGAAACAGTAACTGGGCCTCTAATTACAGAGCCCAGCCCGACCCAAATTATGAAAAATACACTGAAAATCTCGGGCCGACCGGGTCAGCCTGGTCTTTCCGGCATGTCCGATTGGGCTTTGAGAACCGATATTTTTCAAGCCTGGAATATTACAGCCCAGTCCGGCAAAAATACCGGGCTGATTGGGCCGGCTCGCTGGGCCGGGCCAAAATTGACAGCTCTATTTTGGAGTACATACATACAAATTTTAACCGTTGGAGAGTATTTTAAATAGCTCAAATTGAAACCATATTTTCAGGTATTTTGATATTTTTTTAATTAGTTTTAGGCAACATATAATTTTATATCATTATGGATAAGTCAACAAGGAGAAACCAATAATTACATAAATCACGATTTTTTAATTGCTAAAAAAACTTCCTTTTTTCAAATATTTGATTTGAGGATTTTATGGCTTGAAGATATATCAAAATTTAGAAGTTTTTTCTCTTGTCTTTTTCGTTTCCAGTTTTTGATGAATTAAAAAAAAAAGTTCTCTCTTTTAATCGATATTATTGAGGGAATTTATTAGAGATTTAGTGCCTTCCATTTTATCTGTATTTATGACTGAATGATTAGTATATTCATATTGCATTAATAGTACTATGTGTTTGCATAATTAGTATATATCCAAATTATTTGTTGTAATATGTACATTAAATATAATTACATATTTAGTAGTTACTTGTTGCATGTATACTATATAATGCTTGCATATTACATTGGTATTGTATATATGCTAATTGTTGTCTGCATATTTTAGTTTGTTGCAGTGCATAGTTAGTATATTGTTATTGTATGTACTAATCTCTTTTCATTTGCATTTTTAATGCATGTTTAGTATATACATCGTGCATTTTTAGTAGCTTGTTCCATGTATATTACATCACGACTGCAAAGTCATACGATTTTCTGGTTGCATATTTATTACTTTGCCATTGTATTTTTACTACGTTATATTTGCATGGTTAGTACATTAGTATTGCATAAGTAGTAGGTTGTGAAGAACTGTGTCCTTTTTATTGCATGAGTTTTCTAATTCTAATGGTTCCTATTTTTTCGGTGATAGACGTGATTGTGATGGAAGGGAATAATAAAAAAATATCTTCTAAATAAAATTGGTAACCGTCCTTTTTTGGTTTCTAATGGATGCATTACTTTGATGGAGTAAAAGTGGTTAATTAAAATTGAATAATAATAAAAAATATCTTCTAAATAGAAAATACTAGTTTGTTTATGTTTTAACCAATTTCCAATTTCCTTTTTTGGTTTCTAATGGATGCATTACTTTGACTAATTTACCTTAGGCAATTAATAAATAGAGTAAATCATGGTGGTTAATTAAAATTGAATAATGGATGGATTAATAAATAGTATACTTTTTAAATTATATATACATAAAATATACTTAAAACAATATCACAATCTCATTTCCAAACCTTCATAAAACTGGGATTATCTCAAGACAAAATATTAGTGTTTCAAATTTGTGTGAGAAATGAAAACAACAAGGCCTTAGTGTCTCAAATTTGTGTGAGAAATAAAGACGAAGAAGCCACTACACATATCATAGAGAATTCTTGATTTTTGGGATTATTTTTTATCTTTTAAAATCTTGGACTGAAAGTTCAACGACATCTCATTATTCATTCAAATAAGAGAATACATTCAAACATAGAAACAATAGATATTTGAAAAAGATATGAATTATCAAAAGATAAAATTAATTTTCAAGGTAGAGTTCGGTGTTCATCGTCATTGTCTTTAAAATTAATCCCACGTGTTGCAAAATATTGGATACTCTCATTTGAATCATTAATGATCCAATAATTAGAGTTCGGTATCTTATGATTGGATGATTATAAAAACTACCTATCAAAATATATCGGATACCTTGTTCTATTTGCAAGGTAAAGTATCCAATAATATTTTAAGAGTTGATTTTTCGATTATAATAAACTATATGAAAAAAAATTATTTAAAAAAATTATATAAATAGAATCTTTGCTTATTGGATTATTTGTTTATCTTTTAGATTATATATAAAAAATTATCTTTTAGATTATATATGGAAAATATGAAACAATATACATAACACATGGATAAATGTGAAGCAAATGTTCTCTCAAAAAAACAATGTGAAGCAGATGTTTGGAATTGGAGATTGAGGAGTTGACATATGTTCCACATTAATAACGTGATGATTTGTCAACTTTATTTTTTTCTTTTATTATAGGATTGTTATATATATGTGTGTGTATATATATACACACACCCATATATATGTGTGTATGTTGTCGATTAGTTTTTTATTTGCCTAGTTATGGAGAAAGAAATAGAGGTAATATTAATTTGCCTACAAACTATACGTGTTTTTCTACTTCCCTAGTTAACATTGAATTTTTCTACTTTACCCCTTGAACTTTGCAAATTGTTACCCTTAGCATATAATTTTCAAATTTATCCCTCACTACTATTAGTGGATTGTCTGTAGCTATTATTACATCTCGAACAATTATTTGAATCAACTTTCTCTCAAAATCTCCTAATTTTTAGTCAATATACAAATACTATTAAATAGTAGTAATTTCATCGATAAACCTAGGATATGAGAGATCACAAAATAAAATAACCATAAAGGTTAAGGGATAATTTTGTAAATTACAGGCTAAGTGCAACTATTTGCAAAGTTCATAAGGTAATGTAGAACAATTCAAAATAAATGAGCAAAGTAAAAAAACTCGCGTATTTTGGAGGCAAATTAATATTATCTCAAATAAATATTAAACAAAATATAAAAATGTGTTATTGTTAACTTTAGAAAGTCAAATTAATTATTTCTTAGTAAACGATATCCTACATATATGTGAAAGACATGATAAGGTAAGGTAGCTTCTGAAAGGATCTAAAATATAGCTACTCATGTTTTCGATTCAAATAACAAAAAAGGTTGAATAACCAGGCAATATTCTAATGCTGAATAAGAAAGATTTCTTTGAAAAATAAATTAATGATACTATTCACATGTATATCTTCTTGGATCACCTCTAGAATTTTCACACGCAGTTATATATATTTCCTATTCCATCTTGTATTGCAACTATATTGGATCATTGGATAAATGTCACGTATACAAGTTGATGGTGTCATAATTGTACGTGTGACATTTAACTAGTGTATTTGAACATCAAATGAATTAGCTCGAGAATGGAACAAATTAAAGATCATGTCTGATTTATCTATACTTTTATTATATATATATATATATATATATATATATATATATATATAGAGAGAGAGAGAGAGAGAGAGAGATAACTTACATATATATTAACCATACATTAATTCCACGGCTTCTAAGTATATATATAATCAGATTATTATATATATATAGTTAATTAATTCCACGGCTTCCCTCACCTTCGTATCGTTTCAAGTTTTTATTTTTTGATAATTAGTAGTGAGGAGTGATTGGAAGGAGGGATAAATCTCAAAGAAATTTAAATACACATATTTGAAATCTGATCAATACTATTATAAAAAGTGAGAGATATATATTATTTGAGCTGGCTACAAACTCATGTTCTTATCATTTTAAGTCTGGCATTAGTTCAATTAAACAAATATATAAGCAGTTGACTCACACGCATTAGTTGACTTAATCAAATATACGTATGCAATTGAACTCACACTACAAGTAATAATTAATCAAGTACTGAATGGACTGCGGATTAACGTTTACGCGTACACGTACGCAAACTTTTACTAGTCTAGTACGGAACTCGGAACATTATGGGCCTATGGCACAAAGGCAAAGCTATATTCAATTCAAAACAATCGACAAGTTGTGTTTCCACGTACGGTTTAATTTCATCATCACTTGCGTTACTTCACTTGACAATATTTATGTATATATATTACGACATGATATATATATATATATATTGATGATACCCGAGCCGAGCTGTGAGAAATTAATCCAAGTCATCAGTCTGACACATATCCGAGTAGGCGACCTGCGGGTGACGTCAACAATGATGTATGACGACACGTCACGAATTAGGCTCGCCCGCTACCGAGCCCAACCGCTACCGAGCCCAATCGCAACACGGCCGCCGAGCCCCGAGCCCCGAGTCCAAATTTCAATATGAAACGCACGCGCGACAGCTTCGTAAAAGTAATCACTTGCCCATACTTAACACTTTATTGGTATCTGAAACTGCCACATGTCAGAAAGTTATAAAGAGAAGTCGACAAGTGGCAAGATTCGACTGACATGCACAGTTAGAGAGGGACATGTGTCTTTCTTTAATTATTTTACTAGTTAATGAATAGTTAGTGAAAAGATGACTATTGTAAACCCACTGACTCAAAGGGGTATAAAAAGTCTGAAAAGGAGAAAAGAGAAAGGAGGCAATTGTAACAAATTATAAGAAAGACCGACCCCAATAATCCGGCTCGGCAGAATACAAAAAAAGGCATAATTAGCCAGAAATAAACAGACGTTACGCACGTTTTCATTTCCACGTGTTAAACCTTTTACATATTTCTGCTTGTTGACCAAAATGCACGTCAACAAATTGGCGCTAGAAGGAGGGCCCGTATTGGTCCAGTCCGAGTTCCAGTCAAAAGGAAGTGAAATAAAAACCAGGTAAAGTTTAACGCTTAACCTTTTCATAATAGACAAAAATGAGTCAACTATCGAAATGCCCGCTGAAGAGCAACATTTGAACAACCAACCTGGACAGACTACGAATGGCCAAAATATGCTCCAAACGGAAGCAGGGAGCACTACTTTATTTCCTTTTGCTCAGCTAATTACCAACCCAACTTTTGTACAGCAAATGAACCAACTTATATCACAAACTCTCGCTACCACAAACTCTCAAGCACCTCCTCCACTCCTTGCAAATACTAACCCACTCAACCCACAACTAAATGTTAACATTAATCCTCCAATTCCCGGGCTTCCTCATCACAAAGCCAAGAAGCGATTCGAGGTAATGAACAACATGTCCGTCGTGATGTGAGAAGGCAACGAGAAGATGAGGAGGAGCAAAGTCGTATAGCAGAGTCATTTCCGGAGCAAACGCGACATCGTCATGCCCACTCAGTGTTCGCCGGACGACTGGGAGTTGATCCTTTTCGCCCAGCTCGATCGATAAGTTCCCGGCTCAGGTTTCCGGATGAGCGAGTGCAGCTCAGGGTCAATCAGGTCCAAGGCCCTAGCTTATGGCAGGAACGTGATGTAGAAATACACCGGCTGCGTCGTCGTCTGAACGAATTGGAAGGCGGTCCGGATGGCGAACAGTCTCGAAGACCGCCCCAAGTAATGAGCCAGCCAGCTGTTCCGTCGCCATTTTCCCTTGGAATTCTGGCGACCCCATTACCGCCAAAGTTGAAAATCCCCCAGGTCGGTCTCTATAATGGGGAAACCGACCCGACCACTCACGTTCACAAGTACTTAGCATGGATGGAACTATACAGTCCAAGCGATGCCATCCTCGCAGGCCTTCCCCGACTTTGGGCGACCGAGCCACCGTTGGTTTAGGACCCGCCACGGGGATCCATTCGAGGCATGGGGGATCGGCCTCCGCTTTACGACACATTTCTTAACGTCCAAAGTCCGAGCCGCACCTAAATACTCCTCGTAAACATCAAACAAGGGAAGGATGAGCCCCGAAAAGTTATATTTCTCGGTTCAATAAGCAAGTTCGAGAAATGGAACCGGTGTCGGATGATGCCATTTTGATCGCGACCATGGCCATTGGATGGCCCCGAGACTTGGTTCAATTACTCCATCCACGAATCGGGGCGACCTCGCACCAAGAGTTTAAGTCCGCGCGGAACGCCATATTTGTGCGGAAGAAGCCATGGCAACCGCCCGAGCACCGAGCAAGGGGGCGTAAGAAAGGACGGAAGGAAAGAACCAGATGGTTGGGGGGGTCGGGATTCCGGCCGTTCTCGGAAAACCCGACCACTGGATTTAGGGCTCGCAAGAGGCGAGAGAGAAGTCGCCGCGATGAGGAGTACTTTGACCCACACTCCATCGGCCATATGGAATGAAGTACGAAGTCTGAATTTGTTGCCTCCGGCTCGGCCTTTGAAAATTGAGCCGTCAAAATTAGATTCGCGTTGATTACGTGCCTATCATAAATCGATAGGTCACGATCGACAGTGCCGAGATCTAATTAGGAAATTATGCGGGTTGTTCGGCGGGCGGTCTTAAAGGTACGTTCATGAGCTACCGCCCACCGCAAGATCGGCTCGAGTGTCAACCCGGAGCGCGTAATCAATCCATCTCTCTGCGCCACCCCCCGGTGAAAACCAGGGGGAGGGAGATCCTCATGATGTCGAGTGTCCGTCGAATCAATACCAACACAATAGAAGATAGACGCTCCAACAGGAAAAGAAAAGGCGATGTTAGACAGAAACCAATGCCGAAAGACAAGTTCGGGTGGCGGAAATCAAGGAAGGCCAACCCACCGGCCACTTTGTGTTCTCGGATGCGGATGCCGACCAGGTGGTCCATCCTCATTCTCGACCCTCCGGTCATTCTTCGCACGATTTTGGGTATTAGGTTCCGCGAGAATTTTGATCGACACGGAAGCTATTCGTCGAGTCATTTATGTCCGAGCATTTGAAGATTAAACGTGGATGATAGTTATATCCGTCCCCGCAACGATAGCATTCAGGGTTTGGAAGAGGAAGGATAGTCCCGCTCGGGGAAGTTGATTTGCCCATCCAAATGGGACAAGGTTTACATAAACGGACTGTCATGACAACATTCAAAATAATCAATGCCGATTCGGAGTACAATGCTATCATTGGGAGGCCATTGCTTTATCATATAAAAGCGGCCGTTTCGATATATCATTTTTGTATAAAATTCCCAACATCCGATGGCGAAGCTATACATAAAGGGAATCAAAGGGAGTCACGAGAATGCTCTCTTAAACTCCGACCGGTGGAGATTAACGTGGCGGAACAAGGACAAACTAGTGGAACCACACAAGACAATCCCGCCGCCCGAGGAGGGGTCCGAGCGGAAAGTGGTGATCGTTCGGGAGGATAATCCGGTCGTCGGCCGGGAAGGAGCCAATGATGGGAAGAAGCGAGCCGCAATCGAACGAATGGCGGCCGAAGACGAATTGCCCCCGCAAATCAAGGAGGGGCAAAGCAAGAAAAGAAAACGAGCGGAACGATGAAAACAGGTTGATACAATCAATGTCGGAAGGCCAAGCGGGCGCTAACTACGTATTGGTCATGATCTCCCGAGAACCATATCGGCTTAGCCGATCGAGTTTTGGGAAATAATCTTGGCGTATTCGCATGGACTCATGCGGACATATGCCGGAATTGACCCTAAGTATGCGTGCCACCACCTCAATATTGATCTAACGTTCCGCCTGATCATCCATAAAAGGCGCAAACTCGGCCTTGACAGACAGCAAAGAGACTTCGAGATCGAGGTTAACAAGCTACTAGACAATCAATTCATCCGGAAGCCCTCTATCCCGATGGGTCGCCAATCTGTTTTGGTAAAGAAAAGCAATAGCGGCGGTGGCGCTATGCGTGGATTTTACCGACCTCAACAAAGCATGCCCTAAGACGGTTATCCATTGCCAAATATCGATTACATGGTGGATGCCACGGCAGACACGAGTGATGAGCTTCATGGATGCATACTCGGGTTACAACCAAATACGGATGCACCCAGGAAGATGAAGAAAATACCTCATTCTTCTCTCGCCGAGGAATTCATTCAAGATGATGCCCTTTGGATTGAAGAATCTTTGGTGCGACCTATCAAAGGTTAGTAAATAAGATGTTTGAGAAAATGATAGGTCACACTATGGAAGTCTATGTAGATGACATGTTGGTAAAATCATTTGTACATGTCCGATCATCTAAACGATCTTAATAAAATGTTTCTTTGTTTTGAGAGAGTACAAGATGACGTTAAACCCGAAAAAAGTGCACATTTGGGGTCGGCTCGGGTAAATTTTTGGGGTATATGGTCACCAAAGGGGAATCGAGGCTAACCCGGACAAAATAAAAGCCATCACCGACCTAGAATCCCCAAACTCGTAAAAAAGGTACAAAGCCTAACAGCCGATTGGCCGCCCTTAACCGATTTGTTTTTCGGTCCACTGAGACAAGTGCAAGCCTTTCTTTGAAATTATAAAGAAAAGCAAAAATTTCGAATGGACCGAGCAAGCACTGATTGCCTTTGAATCCCTCAAACAAAGACCTCTCTTCAATCCCTATATTGCAAAAACCGACCCGAGGGGAGGACTTGTATTTGTACTTGGCGGTATCCGAACGCCATCGCTCGGTGTTAATCGGGCTAGATTGCTCTATTCAACATCCGATTTATTACACAGTCAAGCGTTACATGACGCCGAGCTCCGGTACCCACCAATGGACAAGTTGGCTTATTCATTAATCAGCGGCGCGAGAAACTCCGTCCATATTTCCTAGAACACAAGATTATAGTATTGACGAACTACCATTGAAACAAGTATTACACCGACACGATACTTTTGGTCGGATGATTAAGTGGGCCATCGAACTCGTCAATTTGACATTATATACGAACCACGCACCGCAATAAAAGGACAGGCTTTAGCCGATTTTGTGGCAATTCACATCTTCCATACGATTGGAAGTTATGGAAGACCAAGAATGGAAATTATTCGTTGCTGGCTCTTCCGCTGCAGGCCGAGCAGGGGCGGGATCGTGATAATCGATCCAAATGAAAAATGCTCTCTTTGCTCGGCCGACGATTTCGATTCCCGCAACGAACAACGGCCGAATATGAGGCGCTCTGGCAGCTTAGATATGGCGGCCTCTATGGGCCTAAAACAACTATTGGTGCACAAATGACTCTCGGTTGGTCGTTCATCAAATCAACGGCGAATCTGGCGAAAGAGCAAAAAATTGCACAATATTTGGATTTGGTCAAGAAGAGATTATCACACTTTAAAACAAAAAGTCTTACATGTGCCCCGAGCGAGAACATGCAAGCGGATGCCTTAGCTCGGCTCGGCTCGATCCGGGGGCGGATGCCATCACGGATGTCTTTGTCACACAACAATCTGCCTCCCGTCACTTGGTGCAAAGAAAATATATACAACCGAAACCGCCGAAGACTTGGATGACCCCAATCATTCAAAGTATTTAGAGAAAGGAGTTCAACCACGAAAACAAAGCGAGGCGAACACTACGAACTCAAGCGGCTCGGTTTACAGTAGAGAGGCATCCTGTACAAACGAGGATACTCCATCCCACTCCTCGTTGCCTTTCCGAGACGGATCACAGATTATGCACCGAGAGGTTCATGAGGAATATCACGGCAACCACGCTGGGGCAAACGTTGGCCTATAAATTAATACGGCAAGGATACTACTGGCCATCCCTAAGAAAGGACGCAACCGACCTCGTCAAAAGATGTGAGAGGTGCCAAAGATTTGCACCACAGGTCAGATATCATCCTGAACAACTTACTTCCGTATTTAGCCCATGGCCGTTTGCCAAATGGGGAATGGACCTCATTGGACCACTCCCCACCTGGCAAAGGGGCGTCAAGTATGCCATTGTGGCGGTGGATTATTTCACAAAATGGGCCGAGGCGGAGCCTCTGGCAAAAATAGATGAAGAAAAGATTGTGAGCTTTGTATGGAAATCTATTATCTGTAGATTCGGGATACCACATTCGATTGTTACAGACAATGGGAAACAGTTCGACAACCGAAGGTTTCAAAATTTTGTGAAGGTTTCCGCATAAAAACTATTTCTCAACTCCATACCACCCCGAGTCAAATGGACAAGTTGAAGCCGTTAATAAAATACTCAAGTATACCTTGAAGGCGAGATTGGAGGACTAAAAAAGGCAATTGCCGGAGGAACTACCCGTGTACTATGGTCATACTGAACGACACATCGGCGGCCACTTTGGAGAAACACCTTTTTCTTTAGCTTATGGAGCCGAGGCGGTGATTCTGTTGAGATTGGAGCCCTACCTTGAATTGCAAATTTTGAAGAAGATCGTAATGAGGCCGCGCTCCGAGCCGAGCTAGACTGCTCGAGAAGAAAAAAGGTGCGATCTTGAGATGAAAAATGCGAGTGTATAAACAAAGGAGTGAAAGGTACTACAATTCGAAAGTAAAGGAAAGAAGATTTGGTCGGCGATCTTGTATTGAAAAAGATAACGGGCATTCAATTGACCCATTGAAGCCAACACAGGAGGGCCCATTTGGTCAGTCCACGTCTTATCGGTGGGCGTACCAGCTAGAATATTTGAGTGGAGAAAAATTTATGCATCCATGGAATGTAGCATACCGAAAGCGGTATTATCAATAAAGATCTCGTCTACATGATCCGGATAGGATTCCAAAGAATTATCCTTTCATCTGGTATTTCGTGAGCTCTCTAAAAGGAAAACGAAGTTTATACTCACCACGGCTAAAGACTCGGTTACGCACCGAGCACAATATCAAGACTTGGTTACGCACCAAGCACAAAATCAAGACTTGGTTACGCACCGAGAACCAAAATAAAGACTCGGTTCGCACCGAGCACAATATCAAGACTTCGATTACGCACCGAGCACAATATCAAGACTTGGTTACGCACAAGCACAAAATCAAGACTTGGTTACGCACCGAGAACCAAAATAAAGACTCGGTTACGCACCGAGCACAATATCAAGACTCGGTTACGCACCGAGCACAATATCAAGACTTGGTTACGCACCAAGCACAAAATCAAGACTTGGTTACGCACCGAGCACCAAAATAAAGACTCGGTTACGCACCGAGCACAATATCAAGACTTGGTTACGCACCGAGCACAATATCAAGACTTGGTTACGCACCAAGCACAAAATCAAGACTTGGTTACCGAGCACCAAAATAAAGACTCGATTCGCACTTGGGCACAATATCAAGACTCGGTTACGCACCGAGCACAAAATCGAGACTTGGTTACGCACCTAGCACAAAATAAAGACTTGGTTACGCACCGAACACCAAAATCAAGACTTGGTTACGTACCGAGCACCAAAATCAAGACTTGGTTATGCACCGAGCACTGAAATCAAGACTTGGTTACGCACTGAGCATAAAGTAAAGACTTGGCCACGTACCAAGCACAAAATAAGGACTCGGTTACGCACCGAGCGCAATAAAGACTCGGTTCATACACAAAATTTCAAATACAAAATAAAGGACATGTTTATATACCGAAAGTACAAGAATCAATTAAGGCAAGCAAAGCCCCTTATTCAAACTGGGAACCGAGCCGTCTTGGGAATATAAAAGGAAAAAGAAGGCGGCAACAATTTTACAAAAAAGGAAAAAGAGCGAGCATCTACAAAAAGCTTGGAACACATACACAGGTGAGGAAAATAACAATTCATTTCTACTTCAAAAGTATTTACATAAGGGAGGCCGGAGCCCATTACATCTCGAGGCACGAAGCCAAATTACCTACCTAGGGGTACATATGAAAACATCAAGACTGAGCAGGGGGCGGAATTTCGACGGCACCGCTAGAGGCGACTTCTTCCACGTCCGGAGGAGGAGAGCCCTGCGCATTAGGAGCCTCGGCAAAGTTCGGCCGAAGGGTATCGAGATCAGCCTCCAGGAGGGCCAGATCTTCCTCAAGCTGAGCAACAGTACGCCCGCCCTTAATTAAATCAAGAATTTCTTGGAGGCTGGTCGCATGGCCACAAGTTAACATGAATGCATACTCCTCGGAGTCTTTGTAAGCTTTAACGGACTCTCTACGAACTTCCTCAGTTTGCCGACGGGCGGTTTCTTCAGCCTCCCTGCGTACATCGGCTAGACGCCTCTCCATTTCCTCGGCCGGCGGTGGCAAAGACGTTCGATTCGGCGACCTTAACCCTGAGCTCTTCTTGACCTTGCGGGCCGATCTCGCTCTGCCTCGGCCTCGCAGCTAGATCTCTCTCTCGAGTTGACCCGAGCCGTAGCCTCATCCGCTTGAGTCTTAAAAGATTCTTGTACCCCTTGAAGGGTAGCATAGGCTTCTTGCAGGTCTCCGTCCGCCTTTCCGGTCGGCATATTTTTTTCTCTAGCTCGCGAGTTCCTCCAACCGCATGCCATAAGAGCCCAATCATCCGCCCGGACATGGCCATGGCATCTTGAATTTGTTCTTGAAGTCGAGTCTCGAGCGAGTGCTCGATACCTTTGTCCAGGCACGAGTGGAACACTCATCGCGGCCCGACTGCGTCGGGTAAGACTCTCGTTTGCTCCTCTGCTCGGCGTGGCACGTGACGAATTCCACAAACCATCGGGGTCATTAAGGATGTTCGGTCATCTTGTTCGACCGACCCTTGATCAGTCGGTCGCTCCTCCATCACAATTCCTCCTCTTCTCCTTTGAAGAGGAGGCCTCCACCGCCTCGGCACCCCATCGAAGGGGCGTTTACCGCCCGGATATCTCTCTCCGAGCCGCCTCCACATCCGCAAGTTGATCGTGGCCGCCCGAGGTCGCCGCGTGGCCGTGTTCCTCACGCGGCTGAAGACGTGCACGCAAATCCAAGCCACGCCCGCACAAAGCAACCACCGTTAGAAGATCAAAAAGAAAACAAAGAAGCGTTTCAAAAGGAAATATGAAAAACATAAATGTTTACCTCGGACGGCCGCGCACTAGCGCGCTCTAGAAATCTGTGTATGCCCTACGGGCGCAAATGATCTGCCCAGGGCTAGCTGGCCGCTTGGGGACGGCGCAGCTCGCTCTGTTCTCGCCGGTGCTCCCCTGGAGAATGGGTCCGTACTTGTTCATTACCGGGAGGATCTTGAGTCTCTCTCTCAACCTCCACCTCCCGCTCGCCGCCTCATCCCGAGCCGCCCCTCGGTCTCGGGTCGGGCGTGAGCAAGCACCAGCTTGACCGCGGCCAAATTGGCCTCGGTGGCGATCTCTCAATCCTTTATCTCTGGCACCTCGGCTGGATATTCTCCACTGCGGATGAAGGTGGCCGACAAAGGCCCTTTTGATCGCGGTTCTCTACAAAGGTAAAAAGACACAAGTCAATCACAAAAAGAAACGATAAATAGCAAAAGCGAGAGAAGAGAGAAAGGATATAGACTTACTATAACCAAAAACAAAATCTAAAGGAGGATAAAGGGCGAGTCTCCTTCATTCGTTCTCCACGCGAGCTTGCCACTCGGCGCTCACCCCGAGCCATTTTTCTTTCGATCCTTCAACGATGAAGGAAGACCTTCTACTAAACTATCCAGGATACCCCAATCGGGTTTTGTACGTAATACCATCCGGACGGTGACCTTTTGATGAAGGAGTCGCTCGCCAGGACGAAGAGTTCATTCATCTCTTTGAACTTAGGGCGAGGTACTTCTCAGGTGGAACATCACCAAGAGGCCAATAATCCTACCCCACGTAATGGGATGCACTTGGGTTGGATGCATACCCCACTTGCAAAGCCACCGCGTGAGAAAAACCGGCGGAGGCTGATCCGAATAGAAGGTGGCGGTATGTATACCCACGCAACCCCGGGCGGTCTTGGGGACCTCGGTGCCATCCGGTACCCCAGAAATGGATAACATTTGGAATACGATACCTTCGCTGGAGCTCTCCCATCTCTCTCGGAGCATCGGCATGCTTGGGATATCGTTTATATTGCTCGGCGTCCACCGAGACTCAACACGAAGGCGAGGGCCTCCTCCTTGCCGGCCGTCGTCGCCATTGCGATGACCCATAGGCCCTTGTTGCCTCTCGGCCTCGAATCACGGAGGGTTCGTTTACCCGTTCCTCGTTATCACGTTCGGTTCCGATGGGTCCATATTTTCTTCTTCTTCTTTGGTAATCTTGTCTAGAATCAACACTTGGCGATTCTTCGTCGGAACTTGCTTGTGCGATCGGGCTGATACACCGTTCCCTCTCTAAAGACGGTCACCGGGCGTCGGATTGAAGATAGTATGAGTCCGCCCCAAAGGCGTTCCGCCGTGGAGAATCGGAGAAGATATCTCGAATAATGCTCGGGCTATGAGACGGAGATCGCCCGTCTTGGTGAGAAAGAAACGAGAAGGTTCGGAGGGAGGATCTTCAATTTCAACCTCTACACTATAACTACGACTCCTACTATCCTCAAAAGAAGACATTTATAGGTAAAGGAGAGTATTTGAAAAAATACCTAAGTTGAAGTCTCTACGAACTTGGGAAGCCGACCAAAATTTACGCTTTCGGTTTTAGTTACTTTAGCTCAATGGTTAATGGTTGCGAAAGTGAATAATGGGGAAACAAAGGTATTTATAGATAGGGTTCCTCGATAAATGAGGCGTTTATTCGAAAAAAAAAGACACACCTTTTAAAAACTCAAAAGCCGTCAAACATGTCAAAAACGTCGCGTCCCCACGCCGGTAGAAGCGCGTACCTTTTCGGTTCTGCGCAAGATTGGTCCAACCACAAGATGCCACGTGTATGTCATTATGGCAACCCAATTAATCGTCGTTTCAAGCATTAATCACTCGCGACAGTGCCAGGAAAGGACAAAACCTTTGAGAAATCCGTTTCCCCATTAAATGTTCATCATTAGCATTAAAGTTTAACTCCGACTTGAGAAATTCTTCTCTCGGAATCAAACTTGGGGCCTTTGATGATACCGAGCCGAGCAGTGTGAGAAATTAATCCAAGTCATCGATCGACACATATCAGGAGTAGGCGACTGCGGGTGGCGTCAACAATGATGTATGACGACACGTCACGAATTAGGCTCGCCATTCGCCACCGAGCCCAACCGCTACTCGAGCCCAATCGCAACACGCGCCGCCGAGCCCCGAGCCCCGAGTCCAAATTTCAATATGAAACGCACGCGCGATGCAACCGTAAAAGTAATCACTTGCCCATACTTAACACTTTATTGGTATCGAAAGCGCCACATGTCGAGAAAGTTATAAAGAGAAGTCGACAAGTGGCAAGATTCGACTGACATGCACAGTTAGAGAGGGACATGTGTCTTTCTTTAATTATTTTACTAGTTAATGAATAGTTAGTGAAAAGATGACTATTGTAAACCCACTGACTCAAAGGGGTATAAAACGTCTGAAAAGGAGAAAAGAGAAAGGAGGCAATTGTAACAAATTATAAGAAAGACCGACCCCAATAATCCGGCTCGGCAGAATACAAAAAAAGGCATAATTAGGCAGAAATAAACAGACGTTACGCACGTTTTCATTTCCACGTGTTAAACCTTTTACATATTTCTGCTTGTTGACCAAAATGCACGTCAACATATATATATATATATATATATATATATATATATATATATATATACACATAGGGATTGGTTCAAATAAGACCAATCCCTTTAGGTTAGTCCATAAGACCTCATATAGGCCCTTGATAAAAAACTTTTAATGGTCCAAATTATTTTTTGTTATTTTTGGAATATAAGGGTAGTATAGTATTTTTTCTTATAATAACTGTGAAGATTAAGACGTGTAGTGCGTGTGTTTAGGAAAATTAAATCTTTCCTTTTATCACTTACCAGATTTTTAGGAGCCAATTTCCCTCTTCGTGTCTTTTCGAAATCCAACTGCTACTTGGTTTCTTTTCAGTATCAAAAATCTTTTCGTGTCTTTTCAAAATCAAACTGATACTTGATAGCAAGAAGCCAAACCCTATATCTCAAAATCAAAACATATATCTCAATTCCACCAAATTTTCGCCCGTCTTCTACCTTGAAGCCAGACTCCTGCAAGTAATCGTCATTCGGCGCTCGTCTCTTCAAGTTTTACAGGTATGTAGGAGTTCGATTTTTGAGGAAGGTAGTAGGTTAAGGACTTCGTTAATGTTTATGGTCTAATTTTTTTCATTTTCAGTTAATTTTTCCGATTTTTCCCACATTGCGATTGTCCTTGTGCGACTGAGTATTTGTTGGCGGTTGAAGGTGCTTGTTCCCGTGGAGAAGAGTTAGGGTTTGGGTTCCGACGTATTTTGTTGTTTTGGCTTGAAGGTAACCCTTTTCTTTTCTGTATTTTGCTTCTTTTTTTTTTCAAAATTTTACTAGGTGTTGAATTTTTTTCGCAATTTTTACATGAATCTTTTGAATTTGTGCATTGGTTGATTTTCGTAGGATTTTAGAATTTTCTCACTGAAAAAATTAAAATTCGTTTGTTAATATATACTAAGTTTACATATATGTCATGTGAAACATACATTTTTTAGGGAAATGTAGACTGGAAATTGTATAAATTTTAGATATGTGTGTAGTGTATTTTTTTTTGTGGTTTTGTTGTGTATTTTATCTACACAAATTTGTTACATTAATTAGACAGGATAAGTGAAATGTGAACTGAAAGCTGTATACAATTGATGTAAACTAAGTAAACATTTTTGTCATGTTAAACATACATCATTTAGTGGAATCTAAACAGGAAATTATATAATTGTTTAGAGACGTGTGTTATTTTTTATGAGGAGTTGGTGGTGTATATCATTTACACATATTTGTTATACTTAACATACAAGATTAAGTGCAATTTAAACAGAAATATATATAAAGTTTTCACATATGGATGGTGTGGATTTTTTATGTGGGTTTCTTGGTGTATTCCAAGTATTTGGATAAGTTGTGCTAAAAATACAATATTTTAGTGGAACACCATGTTGACAGGTTATATATGGATTTGGTCTTTTTTATATGGCGATCGTGCCAAATACTAAGTATACAAATATGCTAAGTTAAATATACAATGTTTAGTGGGATGTAAATGTTCACTTGGTTTTATACCATTGATTTGGGCTTCCGATACTAGAGTTTTGTGTTGTTTTTGAGTATTTTGAGTCGTTTTTGTTACATCTCATAGGTTAGGCATTAATTTTCATTGTTTCGAGTCATTTGAGGGGTCAAGCCATGTTGAGAGCCAATTATATTGATTTTATAGTCATATTAATGAATCATGTATCAAAAGAAGTACGAACGAGCAAACAACGAGAGATTGATTTGAAGAAAAGTCCAAATGCGTCTGGAATTTCTAGCACTGGCAGGGTTTCGTATTTTGGTCATAACTCTCTCTACAAAATTGATATTGAGCTGATTCAAGTGGCTATAGAAAGCTAAGAGACAGGGCTACAACTTTGATGAAGGACGAAAAACCAAATTCGGAGATTTGGTGGGCGAAAACACCAGGAGGGCGCTGCAGCGCTCATCCACGGCCCGAAGCGCCCAAAAAGTAAGCGACGAGTTGCAATGGACGGATGTGGCGCTGCAGCGCCCAACGCCCGGCGCTGCAGCGCCCGGGACGGATTTTCCTATGCTAAGCCTAATTTTTTCTTGGATCTTTGTGGGGTTATAAATAGAGACATGAGGGCGTGAATTGGGGCAGCTTGGAACCCTTGGGAAGACAAGAAAAACAGCTACAGAAGAAGGATTGGAGCATCTTGAGAAGAATTTGGAGAAGAAGATTGGAGGCTTCTATCATCTAGAAATAGAGAAGATCCCTCTACTCTTGTTCATATTTTGTTGCTTTCTTCATATCTTGTAAGATGTATTGTTGTATTTTCATGGATTCATTTTCTTTAATCATGAGTTAAACTCGATAATTCTAGAGGAATGATGTAATCTATGTTTGAACTTATGTTTTGAGATTGTGGTTTGTCAATCTATATCTGTCAATTTATTTGTGCTATTTGGATCTATTACTTCTAAATTACTTGATCAATAATTTAGATTGTTTGGTGTATTTGATTTGACACTTGAGAAAGGTAATTGAATACATGACCTTGGAATAGCATAACCTAGGATTTCATAGAATTGAGAGATTTGTGAATCCTTTGAAGTCTTTTATCAAGATTCATAGCTTTTATTGAGATTTTAATTGGTGATTTTTATAGAGATATTGATTTCCCAATTGAATCTAAAATCATTTGGCACTTGAGAGAGGGAATGATTATTGTAGAAATCTTGACTTATAAATTGGTAATTGATGATTGATAAACCATATTGACAACATAAGGGATAACTAGATTCATCATACCTCTAGAATTCATTTAATCATTTGGATAAACTCATTAATATTTTCATATTCTTGATTTATTTTCAGTATTTTTAGTATAATCAACTCCATCATATATTGAATTTCTAAATAAAGTTAGACTACTATATTATAGTACTTAGCAATAATTCGATAATTATTTCCTGTGGATTCGACAACCTTACTTCTCTATATTAAAACTTGACACCGTAGACTTGCGGTTAGAAAAATCTCTAACAAGTTTTTGGCGCCGTTGCCGGGGAATAATTCATCTTATTTGCGCTAATATTATTACTTAGTAGTTTTACTTTAATTTAGATTGGTTCTTGTTACAATAGGGTCATTGTCATTTTTTTGTTTTCTTGTTGATGCGAAAAAATAAAAGTGCTAATTTAATCTTATTTGATACAGAAATTGAAAGAACACTTCGAAAGATTAGAGCCGCATGAAGAATCGAATTTGCAAAAATGGCAGGAAATGGTGATGATGAAAACCGCATACCCATTATTGCACCACCGGAGAGGGCCATTCGTGACTATTTTAGACCAACCACCAACCAAAATTATTCGAGGCATTGTTAAGCAACCAATCAACGCGAACAATTTTGAATTAAAGCCGCCTTGATCAACATGGTACAACAAAACTGTTTGGGGAAGTCTTTGTGGATGATCCTAATGCTCATTTGGCGATCTTTCTCGAGATATGTGACACAATAAAAATGAATGGGGTTCCTGATGAAGCTATTCGGTTGAGGTTATTTCCATTTTCACTTCGTGATAAAGCTAGACAATGGTTTCAAACCTTCCCACCCGGAAGTATCACTAGTTGGGATGATCTCACTGAAAAATTCATGGAAAAATTCTTTCCACCTAGCAAGACACTTCAACTGAAAAGTGAGATTGCTCAATTTCATCAACTCGACTTTGAGCCACTCTACGAAGCTTGGGAGCGATTCAAAGAATTATTGAGGAGATGTCCACAACACGGGTACGCAGATTGGCAAAAAGTTCAATATTTCTACAATAGTATGAATGGGCATTCGAGAACTATTATAGATCTTTTATGTGGGAGGTACATTGATGGCTAAAACTCCAAGTGAAGCCATGCTTTTACTAGAAGAAATGGCTGCCAATAGTTATCAATGGCCTTCGAGAGATCCACGCCAAAAAAGTCGGTGTTCTTGAACTTGATACTATGTCCGCATTGGCCTCTCAAATTTCCGCCTTGTCGAAGCAAATTGCCACTCTAAATTCGGGTGGAAAACAACAAACAGAGAGGTTGTCATGGAATTAAGTCAAGAGATGATGAAGCCCGACATGGAGCAAGCCAATTATGTGAACAATCGGGGTTTCAATGATAGAGAAAATCAATTGCCAACACATTATCATCAGGGACTTGAAATCATGAAAATTTCTCGTATAGAAATACGAGAAATGTGTTGCAACCACCTCCAGGATTTCAAAACCAAGCAAATGCAGTACACACGTGGGAGAACAAAAGCCGTCTTTGGAAGAATTACTTAGTTCATTCCTTGTAGAAACACGAGCAAGGATGAACAAGACCGATTCTAACATGGACAAGCTCACTCGAGAGTTACAACAATAGAAGGTCACATCAACTCCTTGGTGACACAAGTAGGCGATTAGCAACAACAATGAATTCATTGCGGCGAGAGAGGAAATTTCGAGGTGATCTGAGAGGTTAATCAAGGAGCATTGTAATGCAATTTATGTAAGATCGGAGGTAGAAATTCGGCTTGCACCGAACAATCGCCCATTTATGTGAAACCAAGTGGAATCAAGAAAATGAAGTTGGAGGAATTTGAGACCTATCTATTTGTGAGAGGAATGTAGTGCAATAGTCCAAAGTAAACTACCTCGAGAAAATGAAGGATCCGGGGAGTTTCACTATTCCTTGTACTATTGGAGGAGTTTTCTTTGAGAAACCACTTTGTGATCTTGGGTCAGTGTGAATCTTATATCTCTTTCGATGTGATGAAGTTTGGGCTCGGGAGGTGAAGCCGCCCAATATCACTTTGCGGTTTTTGATCGATCCATCGCCTATCCGTGGGGAATCATTGAAGATGTATTGGTAAGAATTAATAAATTTGTTTTTCTGTGGATTTTGTAGTGTTGGATGCGAATGAGGACAAGAAAATACCTATCATATTTGGGCGACCATTTTTAGCTACAAAGACGGGCTTTGATCGATGTAGAAAGCGGGGAGCTAACTCTGCGGGTAAATCGGGAGAAAGTTGTATTCACCATTCATCCAACCAACATTCTAAAATTTGAATTAAACGATGGTAAGCGGATGGTTGGGAATATAGTCAAGACATTGGAGGTTGGGGAGTTTCTAAGGGCAATGTGGATAACATGCCTATTGGAGCTCCAACTTGAGGAGAATCGACAAAGTCGGGTCAAGATCAAACTTAGCGCTTCTTGGGAGGCAACCCAAGCCCCTTTTATTGCTTTCTTAGTTTTAATTTAGTTTAGTAGTTGTTTTTGTTTTTTCGGAGTTTTTTCATTATTAGTAGTAAGTTGCATCACATTTCACCCCTCTTATTTGTGCAAATCCCACACATCTCACCCCATCGTCACAACGGAGCACTTTAACACCACACACACCATCTCCATCTCACTCACTCATTATTTGGTAAGTTTGCAACTTCCAAAACCCACCCCATGGTTTTCCCCATCTTGTGATTTTTGGTGTGATTGGATTGTAGAAGTCTTTAGGATAATTGTGTTGATGTATGGATTGTGGATTGGTTGATCATGCTAGACTTAGGTTTGGTGTTGAATTTTGGGATTGAATTGAGTTATCCATTGCATTTACTATCTTTGCCCAAATTCATGCATATGAGGTGTTTGATGAAATGCCCCAATGACAGTTTCACATTGTTTAGTGCTATTTTGCATCTCCATGCTTATCTTTTTGACAGGGCACTATATTTTCTACTTGGGTGCATTATGTATGTCTTTGTGATTTTCGATTTCTCACCCATAACCGAGTTCCTTGGTTCCACGAGTTTTGTTTTCTTGTCTACCTTGTTAGGTTGCAAAGATGCGAAAAAAGGGGTCGGGCAAGACGAAGGAAAGAACAAGATCACACCTCGGGCATACAACGCCCACGGGCTTGTGCGCTAGGATGCATTTTGAGCTTATACGAGACACCTCATACACGTAGTAGTATCACATGACTTAAGGAGCATTCGCTCCTCGGCTACCAGGAAAGTCCTTTTTCCCACCTCTCTATTGGGGATAATGTCGTTTTAAGTTTGGGGGGATGCAGTCTATTTTTATTCATCGAGTCGGGTCTTGAGTCAAACAAAATGAAAAAAAGAGTCTAGAGTTGAGTCGGGGCATTTGTTAAACTGTGAAACTGCATGACTAAGTGAATTTGTTGAATATGAGTTGACCGGTCAAAAGAGCATGGGTTGAACTGTGATTTAATCTTCTTTCCATTAATTCCATCTATGTGCTTAACTCTGCTTTGATTTATTTGGGGATGATTTATGCAATCGAGTGGTTCCTTTATGATCCCACAGGATCTAGAACTTGTCCGATCACTAGTCGAGGCAAAATCTGGCGAAGTAACCATGAGGAAGTGATTTAGGCCATCTTTGAACAAGCTAGAGCCTAAAATGCCTACCTTTGTATTATATTTTTCCTAGTGTCCCCCTTTGAGCCTTATAAACCCGTTTCTTTGGCAACCAATCAAATACCCAGAGCCTAAATGTGAAAATCCTAATTACCCATCACTCATACATACACACATAATATAGAAAAAATGTTGAAGATTGAGGAAGGGATGATTAGAAGGGTATGTGTTTAATTGAATGAAGTTGCCCGAGAAAAGAAAAGATGAAACCCCATGTACGCAAAAGAATAAGTTTGGGGTTCCTAAAAAAGAGAAAATGAAAAAAAAAGAAAAAAAATCAACGGGATTGAAAGTTCATAAACATTGGGGATGCCAAAAAAAGTGAAGGGTAGTGCCTATTGATAATTCGAAGTGTTAATTGTGTGTTTGGGTGATTTGAGCCGCTTATTCCTATATTTTCCTACCTTACCCTAAGCCCACATTACAAGCTTTAAAAGTCCTATTGATCCTTGTGTTACATTAGCTTTACATTAGTGGAGATTAGTGTGAAAGACAAGCCTATGGAGTCTAGTAAACATCTCATCTCTATATTTAAAAAGTGGATCATCTTGAAAACACTTGATTGTGTGAATCTATCTGGATAATGAAAACGGGGTTGGCATGAACATTCCACGTCATGATCACATTGGGAAAATACGCGCTTGATTGATAGTGAAACGAAATTTGACGAATGAGTTTGGTTGTGAAGTTTTGCAGTTTGTTTGTATTGTTCTGTCTTGTATTTTACATTTTAGAGTTGTAATTGCTTGAGGACAAGCAATATTCTAAGTTTGGGGGTATTTGTTCACTTGGTTTTATACCATTGATTTGGGCTTCCGATACTAGAGTTTTGTGTTGTTTTTGAGTATTTTGAGTCGTTTTTGTTATATCTCAAAGGTTAGGCATTAATTTCCATTGTTTCGAGTCATTTGAGGGGTCAAGCCATGTTGAGAGCCAATTATATTGATTTTATAGTCATATTAATGAATCGTGTATCAAAAGAAGTACGAACGAGCAAACAACGAGAGATTGATTTGAAGAAAAGTCCAAATGCGTCTGGAATTTCTAGCACTGGCAGGGTTTCGTATTTTGGTCATAACTCTCTCTACAAAATTGATATTAAGCTGATTCAGGTGGCTATAGGAAGCTAAGAGATAGGGCTACAACTTTGATGAAGGACGAAAAACCACATTCGGACATTTGGTGGGCGAAAAAAAGGTGGAGCTGCGGCTCAAAACAAAAAGCGACGAGTTGCGATGGACGGATGGGGCTGCAGCGCTTAACGCCCAGCAGCTGCAGCCCCGGCGACTATGTTGCACTTAATTGCTGGCGCCGCAGCTAAGGGCGGATTTTCCTATGCTAAGCCTACTTTTTTCTTGGATCTTTGTGGTGTTATAAATAGAGACATGAGAGCGTGAATTGGGGTAGCTTGGAACCCTTGGGAAGACAAGAAAAACAGCTACAGAAGAAGGATTGGAGCATCTTGAGAAGAATTTGGAGAAGAATATTGGAGGCTTCTATCATCTAGAAATAGAGAAGATCTCTCTACTCTTGTTCTTATTTTGTTGCTTTCTTCATATCTTGTAAGATGTATTGTTGTATTTTCATGGATTCATTTTCTTTAATCATGAGCTAAACTCGATAATTCTAGAGGAATGATGTAATCTATGTTTGAACTTATGTTTTGAGATTGTGGTTTGTCCATCTAGATCTATCAATTTATTTGTGCTATTTGGATCTATTGCTTCTAAATTACTTGATCAATAATTTAGATTGTTTGGTGTATTTGATTTGACACTTGAGAAAGATAATTGAATACATGACCTTGGAATAGCATAACCTAGGATTTCATAAAATTGAGAGATTTATGAATCCTTTGAAGTCTTTTATCAAGATTCATAGCTTTTATTGAGATTTTAATTGGTGATTTTTATTGAGATATTGATTTCCCAATTGAATCAAAAATCATTTGGCACTTGTGAGAGGGAATGATTATTGTAGAAATCTTGACTTATAAATTGGTAATTGATGATCGATAAACCATATTGACAACATAAGGGATAACTAGATTCATCATATCTCTAGAATTCATTTAATCATTTGGATAAACTCATTGATATTTTCATATTCTTGATTTATTTTCAGTATTTTTAGTATAATCAACTCCATCATATATTAAATTTCTAAATAAAGTTAGACTACTATATTATAGTACTTAGCAATAATTCGATAATTATTCCCTGTGGATTCGACAACCTTACTTCTCTATATTAAAACTTGACACCGTAGACTTGCGGTTAGAAAAATCTCTAACAGTAAACAGGTTGATGCATAAAGTTTTCTGACAGCTTAATTGTTGTTGTTTTTTTATTTATTTATTATGCAGGAGTTCCGGTTTATAAAAAATGTCAAGCGAAGAAGAGGAAAGAGATCGAGTATGGTAGTGGTGAGGAGGAGAGTTCTGGGGATGAGCAGCCTAAAAAGAGGCAAAGGATCGATCAGAATTACCCTGGAATGCAAACAAGTATGAGTTCAATGGTCCGGTGTTGTTGTTAACGATAATTTTATCTAGTATTGCCTTGTTATAATTTATTAATGTGCTTTTGTATTGTTTATTGTGTTGTTACTTACACAATTTGTTTGAGTTTTCAGGTGTTTTACTTGGACATAGTTAATATTTTAGGCAGAGATGTGCCGAGGACATTGTCGGCCTTTGCTTCGTGGACAATGGAAAAGTTTAAGAAAAGAATCTACAGAGAGTTCAAACACGGTGGATTTGGGCAGGGATACGTGGAGCCACCTAATGTTGGTGGGGCTCCAGTGCAACATCAATTGGAGGGTTTGGTCGTTGGTCAAGGGAAACAGTCGTCTATTCCGGGGACTTCGTCGGCAGGTATATGAATGCCATTACCAAGTTTAGTGTTTTGTGTTTTGGGCAAATTCTGTATATATATATGTCATTTTGTATGTACACTTATTGCACATTTGTTGTATTTTTTGTGTATATATATTTTCATTTGAATATTTCGATGTTTGTGTGGATATCCCAGTATGTTTGTATACATAGGCTACATAGTACAACACTATACTAATTAGTTTAAGCGTATCTTTGATTTGAATATTTGTTTTTGTATGGATAGTTAAGTGTTTTTGTATACATAGATTACATATGTTGTATATGTATTGCTATATGTTGCAGTTCTGTAGCTAATAGCACAGGAGTTTGTATATTTAACTGAAACATGTTGTATACTTAGTTTGAGATGTTGTATATGTATTGCTATGTGTTGCAGTTCTGTAGCTAATAGCACAGGAGTCTGTAAATATAACCGAAACACGTTGTATACATTGTTTATTTGTTTTGCATAAGTTTGTTGCATAGTTAGTTGAACTAGATATCGATTTTCATAGTTTGATTGGGGTAAGATTAGACATATTACATGTGTAGTTGTATGCCTGGCATATACTCTATACACCCCAGTTTTATTTGTTTAATTAGATCATACATGTTGTATATTTAGTTTACTGATTCTGTATACTTGGCTTTATGTATAGAGTATTTACATTTTTTTTATCATTTTTTTTATTTTACTCTTCCTATATAAAATAGTTATATTTGTTCATCATTTTTGATATGTTTTTGTTTTGTGTATTGGCAGGAGTACATTGCGAAGATTAAGTCTAGGATAGCTTGTCTTGCTTTCGATGTTGTGGAGATTATTTCTTTGATTTGGGATGCTTCGTCTGAGGTGGAGGTGGTGCCCGAATTTTCTGAAATTGGCGTTGTTGCCAAAAATTTGATATGTTACAAGACGGTACAAGTGGAGGGCACACGTGGCGGAGATGACATAGTTGGAAGTGAGAGTCAGCAGACGGAAGCATTCTGGAGCAGCTCTGCTTGAGAAGATGGAAGCAGCTCTATGTAAGCGTGACGAGTTTGAGAAATGGAGTGGGGATAAGGTGGATAAGCCTGATAAGCCAAGTTTTAGTCTTGGGTTAACCCAAGAACAAAACTCTGATAAATGGGAAAAGGTTGTTGAGACTTCTCGATTTTACGAACAGGGTGGGGATGCGGGTACATTGGACGAGCAGGCTGGGCAGGAGGAGGATGATGATTTGGATGTAGACGATGTTGGGGTAATATTTTTGCTCATTTTCTTTGCATGTTTTTTTTTTGTTTTTTTGTTTGTATATGTTTATTATTAGTTTATTTAGTGTAGTGGATTTGTATAGTTTTTAGTATTGAAATGTTTAGTTAATTAACTATTATTGTATTTCTTAACTGTTGGTGTGAATGCTTCTTTGGTAGTGTTTAATTGTTTTGTTATTAGTGTGTATCTGTTTAAATAGCTTAGTTGTTTTGTATTTATTTGAATGGCCAAAATCATAGTTTATTTTGTTTTTTGTAGGAACAGAGTAATCTGAATGTTGACGATGGTTTGGATATGGGGTTGGGTAGGAATGAGTTACCAAAAAAGAAGAGCAAGAAGATGCGGTATAAATGTTGATAGTAAATGAGCTTATTTCGAAAGAAAAAGAAAATCTTTGAGCTTATTCGACGGCCCGTTTGTTGAGAGACGGGTTGATGTGTTGTCTAAGTTAAATGAGCAGCAAAATATGATTGTGAAGTGGATTTTCGAGAATTTATTTTTTTGAAAAGTAATTTTCTATTTCACTAAAAAATGTATTATATTATTTCTTTATAAATACGGATATTGAATATTTTTTTTTTGTTGGTCATTATTTTGTAGGGATGAGGCGATTTTTAGTAATGATTACATGATCATAACGAGGAGGACTTTGTGACGATGTGCCCAATGTTTGAAGTTATTAGTTCGAGTGTTGTGATTGATCGTGGACAAAGATTTTGAATGCAAAAAGTCGTTAAGGAGCATTAAGTTGTGTTTTCGATTTTTTGCTACCACGTATTCTTCTGACGCGCATATTTAGCTTTCATTAAATTTCAATGCGCGTAGTGGGAAAATAGTTTCCACGCTTACGCATGATTGTATTTTCTTTGGACGATTTTCTCTAGCCTTTATATGTTTGATTGTGTATTTATTCGGATTAAAATTGTTTAATTTGACATATTGATTTGTTTAGTTAATTCAAGTGTTATTTTCAATCTTTGTGTGTTTTTTATGTTCAATCGATTAGTGTTTAATTTATATGTATTGTTTGAGTTAAGCTTTGTTTATTCAGAGTCTAGTGATTTGTATACTTAGGAATGGCCAAATATATAGTTTGGTCAATATATTTGTTTTTTTAGTGTAGTGGATTTGTATATTTTTAATATTGTAATGTATAGATAATTAACTAATCTTTTTGTATTAAGCGATGGTATGCATGTTTTTTTAAGTTGTGTTTAATTGTTTTTTATTAATGTGAATCGTGTTTAAATAGTTTAGTTGTTTTGTATTCATTTGAATGGCCAAAATCATAGTTAGTTTAGTGTGTTGTCTATGTTTTTAGTGAATTTGTATACTTATTCATATTGAAATGTATTGTTCTTGAACTAGTTTTGTATGAGGTAATTTGATGGATGTGTATGTTTTTGCCATATTTCGGTTTGTATTCGATTGTCACGAAACATGATTCAAATGTTGATAGTAAATCATTTGACTTATTTTGTCAAAGTCTTGATGTTGAGATCGGTGATGCGGTCTGATTACGCGAAAATAAACTGATCATTCATATTAAGTTTAAAACCTTTGAGATGGTATATATTTTTTTCAATTTTCACAAAACGATAGTATGTTAGATTTACGGAGGGTATTTTTTTTGTTATCCAGTTTTTCTTCTCGATATGTAAAGCGAACACCTTTTCGTTATCGTGTGGACAAAGATTAAAGTGTTCGGATATTGGATAATTCTTCGGTTATTGGGGTACCAAGTGTGATAAGTATGAAGATGTGCATGCGAAGTTGGTGAGATTTGTATTTTTAGTAATGATTAATTGTATAGTTATTTAATACGAGTTGTTTATTTTAGTTTAGTTGGTCCGAATAATTACCAATGTTTGATGTTTATTTAGTTCGATAGATTTGTGTGTGTAGTTCAATGGAGTTGTTTAAGTAGGGATGTTTAAATGCATAGTAAATCAGTTTAATTTGTTTACATGCATTAACTTTGTGTTTTCTTATGTTTTGTGATGGCGTTTCTTCTCCCATTATTAGATTGACTTGATGAGCAGAGGTTGTGAGCGGATGAGACAGAGATGCGACTTACTCCATCAAGAGTGGCTATGCCGTGGAGAGATGAAGTTTTGTTAAAAGGTTGATTGCGGAATCTTTGCAATGCGGCATATGGAAACGATACATGGGAAGATTAGAGGTTGGTCATTGTTATCCTGAAGGGCAATGCTAATCTTATGTGCACTTTTCGCTCCAAGTACTTTGGTGCTATTTTCTTAGATGACATGAATGAGATAAGGAACAAGAACTTAGTTGAATGCAGAAGATTTTTGGACTAGCAAAAGCCAATTTAGATAAGTTTTTCCATTTTTCAATGATGGAATAGTTTGGGTATTTTTATTTTAGTCTATGGGAAATGGTAGTGATGGTATTGTGAATATTTGTTCGTGTTTTTTGTTTTGGTAATGTTTTGGTGTTTTGGAAGTGTTGATACATTTTTAGGGTATTTTGAACTCGTATTTTTCGCTTAGTTGGATTATTGTTTTAGCATGGGGTAACTTTGTATCACTTTCTTTTTTATATTTAGTTTATGTAGGTTTTTGATTGTATTATTTTTTTAAGTAAGCGAGTGCTTGTTTTCATATTGGATTGATGGTATTATTTTTTTAATGGTGCGGTGCTTGTTTTTAGGTTTTTTGATGGTTTTGCATCTATGTTTTTGAGCGATTGTAGGTGACATGATGAATAGGTATGTTAGAATTGTATTTTTAAAACAATATAATGGTAATTTTAAATAAAACAGTTGAAATGTGCATGTATATTTTTAAGAGCGGGTTTGTTTAATTAGATACGTTAGTTGTTTTTTTTTGGCCATAGGATTTGTATATTTTATAATTGAAGTATGTAAACTTAGTTAAATAGTTTTTAGACATTTGTTTATTATATGTTTAAGAAAACAAATCTAAAAGATAAATCATCATGTAATATAGTGTTTTTGACATAAACGATAAACCCCAAGTGACATATTGTTCACCCAACACTTTCAATAAAAAAAAAAATTATACTATGGCGTGGTGTTGCATTTTGGACATGTTCATGTTGTTATGTGTTCGATTTACCACATGTTTCACATCATCTTTTGAGTTTTGAGTTTTGTACTTGCTTTGATGGCTTTCTCTCTTTGGCTAAGAATTCTACTCCTCACATTACTACCGCTCCCCTTGTTTTTTGCTTGTTTAGGTGGTAATACTGAGTAAATATCAAGATGTGAGGTTGAGCCACAATATGTTTCCATTCTTGTTGTAGGTCCCAAGGGTGTGAGTGTAAGGTTTAGAAGGGGTTTGAATAAACCTTACCAACTTTTCAAATTAGTCCTTTTAAATATTGAGTTAATACTATGATTTGTGTCCTTGATGGACTGATTAAGTTAGTTAATCAAATAGAGTTAGTCACTCAACAGACTCCGAGTGTTGATAGAATAACTCAAATTGTTTTGACTAAAGACTTAACTCTCTTTTGTGATTTGTTTTATTGGAAGACTTAACACCCTTAAATTTGGTTAAGTTTGTTTTAATACTTGGTTTTAGCACTTAGTTGATTATCAATTGGATAGCAAATTTATCGTGAGACAAAATAAGATGCAAAAATTAAAGTCTTTGAAATGTAAATGACACAATAAGTTTTTATAGAGGTTCGAAGATGGGGTAATTCTTCTACTCCTCTCTTCTCCAACTCTGGAGGAATCCACTAAGTATTGATCAATATATAGAGTGGTTAATGAGTCCGGATATAAGTCTTGATCACACAACCGACTTGATCCTTTGGGACTCGATCTGGAGATGCTTGGTCACGCGGTGGCTTCTCGTGCGACTCGGCTTCTTCACGGGGGTAGCTTTGCCTTGCTACTACTGACCCACTTGCTCAAGCTTCTTGGATTTGATCACGAAGCCCTCCAAAAACTTGAGACTGGTTCGACCTTGAACCTTCCTACAATCCTCTCGTGGAATGTAGACCCCTTGATTCTTCAAAAATTTCCTCTTCAAGCGATTGAAGTTATATTTCCTTCATAGGTGAGTGTTGGATTGATTTCCTTCGTAATGTAGGCTTGAGGATTGATCTTGAATGATTTGAGAATATCTTAGGTTACTGATTCAAATGTTTGCTTGAATGTTCGTGGTTCGAGTAACATTCTCTCGAATTATTCCTCGGCCTTTTATAGTGATCTTTCAAAAATGCCCGTTGAAGAGATAGACTTATTTTTGTAAGTCACTTGTGGTCGTTGGCTTGTCTTGTTGCGATCCTTGGAATTTCCATTTCCTCGTATGAATGATTCTTTAGCTTTTAAGAGTTCGACATGGTGCGGTGCTTCCCATTGGTTTATTCCTTTTGCACGCTTCGAGGCCGAGCACTTCAAGAAAAGCAAGTATGGAGGTATTACTTGTTTAAGTAATTCTCTTGATTTACGCGGCAACGGATCTCTTTCGATTGTCTTGACTTGATGCATTTTCTTAACATCCCCAGGTGACTTGAGTCGACTTCCCATCATTTGATGACTCTTGTCACTTCAATCTTGAGACTTGGTTGTCTTGAGTTGACTTGAGTTGACTTGATCGATACTTCACTGTTTGCATCTCGGTTGCACCTTGATCGAGTTTCCGTCTTCTCTTCTTTGCCATACTCAACCGCCTCGCGGTGAAGTCTTCCTTCTAGTCTCCGATTTTGTCTTCTTGCATGTTTAGGTAGGTGACTTAACTCCTCGACCACCCTATTTATTACAATGCAATTTATAACAGAAATGGGGTGCCAACTTCTATTCTAAGTTTTACATGACATTCATCAAAATCTACAAAATAATTTCCCAACAATTTCCCCCTTTTTGATGATGCCAAAACTTAAAACATTCATACAATTATTTAACAGCAAAGATAAATACAGACAAATGTAGAATCACAGAATGTATGTTTAGAATCGATCTTTTCTTGATCATAACATTCTTGTTCTTTACATAGCTGTTTACAGAGTGTATCAGAGCTTAAGCCAAAAAAAAATTGTATCAGAGATTAAACGGGCTTAGACTAACCATGTTGTTCTATATCTATTCACTTATAGAAATTGCATAATTTTATTCAATGTCTGGAAGACTTAATAAAGTGTATTTACATAGTAAAATACATGAAGGGTGGACAACAACACTTCATCTCCTTTGCTGCCCTCCTTCTTTTCATCTTGACTCTCATCATCTTCTGACCTTTTTTTCTTTTTCTCATCTTCAGCCTTCTTCTTCTTTTCATACGCCCTTCTGGCAGCTTCATTGCTTCTTAGTTATTCTTGTCTTTCCTCCCACAACTGAGTTTGTCTTTTATTTTCTTCTTCAATTCGCTTAACATACTCAGCATTGTTCTTTGCCACTTGCAGGTTAGCTATTTCGTCAAATCCATTGTAGATCCCCTCCTTTCTTGCCTGGATCTATGTACTCAATGTTTTTGGGCGAGTTAAGTCCGAAACCTCTTTCTCCACCATCTTTGCTTCTTCCTCTGCCTCCGGGCGTGTATTGTCTTGGGGCCTTCTTTTTTCCCGGTGAGTGACTGCAGAGTGACCAACCGAGTGCCCGGTGGTTTTCTTTCATTGACTTCTTCACATAGTGTGAGACCTTTTTCCCAAGACAAATCCCAGGCTTGAGCCATGGACATGTTTGCGAAATAACCTTGAGATCGAGCGTCTTGAATTCATCAGATCTTGGCTCGATTCGGCATCGAAATGGCATAGGTGTGTCTGTCTATTGGAATGCCTCCATGTTGTTTGAGAATATCCATAACTCGAGCATTCATCCTTCCTTCCACTTCCTTCATCCCCTGCTTCAATCAAGTTTTTCTTTCTCTTTTGGCCATTGGTACAACAGAGTGTTGGAGTGGCGAGTCATCGGGAGTTTCTTTGATAATATCATTTGTGACAAGACCTTGTTGGGGGTTTTAGCAATCATCAAGGTCACATCTTTCGAACCTTCCCCTCACAGACTTCCCTTTCTTCTCTCTTATTACTTCCTCATTGTTGTCTTTCCCTTCACAAATTTTGCTTTCTCCTTCTCCTTCGGATCCTTCAGCGGCTTTTAGGTATTCCTCTTTCCCCTTTTTGGCATCATCAAAGGAGAGAGGAACCCCTAGAAACAAGCTAGCGGGAAGTCTAGTCTGGTGATAGTTGAGTTTCGTCGAATCAGAAAGTATATTGATGCAATTATCCTCATCAAGGGCTTGAAAGATGCTTTGTGTCCACATCAAGAAACCTCAAGAGTTCTTCTTCCTCAAAGCAATGAACTCGGATTTTCAAAGCGCACTCGGATAGGCTCACTTCCATTTTCTCCACTCATGACGATTTTGGATGTCCGGATACAATGGAGAGTACATGATTACATCGTCTTCATCATCTCTCTTTGGCCCTCGTTTCCAGGTATTAAGGGTAGCGAGACTTTTTTGCTCGCCGACACCCTCGATTTTAGCCTCTGTTACAGGTGGAGAAACAACCCTGTCAACAGGTGATTCGGTTGTCTCAGCCATTCCTTGTTCCTCAGTTGTTCTGTCTACAGCTGGGTCTTCGAGTTGCCTCTGCTGATCGGCCTCAGCAGACTTGGCCGTTTCATCGATCACGTCTGGAGACTCTACTTCTCCAGTAGTTTCGGGTATCTTCTCCAGCTGAGTGGCTGACTCAGCCGGTTTCTCAAGCTCAGAACGCTTATAAATTCTTCTTCTTCTTTTTGTTTGTACAAGAGGGATTTCTGGTTCGGATAAGGTTTCTTCTGAGTCCTGGGTGGCGGGGGCCGATGATGTTGTCTTCTTCTGAGGAGCTGGCCGTCTTGGCTTATCAGTTCTCGTTTTCTTGACGACCGGAGAAGGTATTTGAGATTCCTTCTCCGCTACTGGCTGCAGGGCGGGAGACACGGCTGCGGGGCGGGTGACTCGGCTGCGAGGGGCGGGAGCGATTTCTTTTTCTTTCTGCAGGGCGTGATCTTCTTAGCAGTGCGGGAGCGCCTTTTTCTTTGGAGGAGAGAGAGAGACAGTTGTATCTTTGGTCGGTGATTCCCCTCACTCTTATCGGCTCTCTTAGCGTAGGCTCTCTTCGTGCGCCAGAGAGTTGCGAACATCCTTTTCTTTACATGGAACACCTTTCCATGTCGAAGAGGACTCCTTTTACCTCCATCGGTGACCAATCACCAGGCCGTATCTAGGGAACCTCCAAACGTTCCATCCTCCTTGAAGGATTTGTTCCCAACGTTCTGGCAGAGTTTGTTGTAGACAAACTCAGCCCGATTCACTTTACGTTCTTCAATGATCGCGGCCATTACGATCATCTTTGCTTTGGGACGGTGGTCAAAGCCGCCAAATTTGATATCTATGCATTTGGCAACGATCTCAAGCAATTTGTGGTAGTCCTCCTTGGCCGACTCTTCTTAGTTTGTGTAGACTACTTTCTCAAAGATAGTCGGACTTGGCTACTTCCTTCCAAGCAAGCAGTCAAGTCAACATCAGCTTCATTAATTTCTGACACTCCTTCCGCCGGTAACAAGCAGTGTTCTGCCAAATCCTTGGTAGTAATGATGAACTCCTTTCCATGAACAGAGGACTTGATGCCCCCATCGTGAACCTCAGCGTTCACGTAGAACTGTGCGACCTCTTCCACAAGGTCATCGGAAACTCCAACGTCGTAAAGCTTGATTTGCCCAGACATTTCCAATTTCAAAGCAATCTTCTTCACTAGGGTGTCGTCGGGCCCCTGTTTCATCATACCATCGAAATCCACAGTAGACCCGATGTGGATTTGCTTTCCTAGCTTGACAAAATCATGAGTGGATGCCATTTATCAGTATTTTACCGAACGAAACTTTAGAAAATGATCTGAGGATTGAAAGGGTTTTGAGCGAAAATTTTGCGTTTGCTTTCGAGAGAGAGGTGAACAGTTTTTGGTAAAGTGAGAGAGAAAGGACGAAATGGTTTAAGTATGGTTCATGAAAGGACGTGCGGGTGGTTTTTGAAATGTGGTCAAAATCAACGGCTTAGATCTTGCACGCCGATTTGCATTTAATGTCTCGTATTTAATGCGGCAAACATTTATATCCAATCATAAGCTTGGTGTGCGGCTTTTTGCCTATACACGTCATAATTATTATGCGTCATTCTTAAAAACATTCCCGCTTAGTAAAAGCATTGCGTTTTTGTCACTTTGCTCATAAATGACTCAACTTGTCCCTTAGTTGATTTAACTCTTCTCTCCTCGCATGTAAATACTCAAATTTGTCACCTAACTCGATACTGTTGTCTTTCCGATCTGGTGATTCACTAAGTGATTTAAGAGTTGACTCTTTTTCCTTTTTCTGTTTTCATTTCTTTTCTTTGAGTCTTCCAGTGTCAACTCACTCAATTAATCCTAACTCATGCTTGAGTTCTTCAAATCTTGACTCACATAATGGTTTTGTGAATATGTCACCTAACCGCGCTTATCGTTGAAATATATTCCAAGGTGATGTCCTTCTTTTCAACATGATCTCTTATGAAGTGATATCGACATCGATATGCTTTGTTCTTGAGTGCAACACGAGATTTTGAGTGATTTAATTGCACTTGTGTTATCACACATGATTGGAATTTCTTTTCTTCAACTTCATAGTCTCTCATTTCTTTGTCTCATCCATAGGACTTGGGCACAACATTTTGCCGCTATGTATTCCTTCACCTTTGTAGAGGTGGCTATTGAATTTTGCTTTTTGCTAAACCAGGAAATTAGCCTATTTCCAAGCATTTGACATGTGCACGAGGTGCTCTTTCTGTCAACTCTACATCCAAAGATAGTCGAGTCCGAATAGCCAATTAGCTTGAATCCACCTTCCTTTGGATACCATAAGCCAACTTCTTGGCTTCCTTTCAAATATCTCAAGATCCTCTTGGTTTGCGGTCATATGGCTTTCTTTTGGAGCGATTGAAATCTTGCACATACACCTACGGCAAAGGTGATGTCCGGCACCTGGCTTTGTAAGATAGAGCAATGATCCAATAAGTGCTCTGTATCTTGTTTGATCTGAGGCTTGCCATATGCATCCATGTCCATTTTCACTGATGTATTCATTTGTATTTTTCTTCAAGATTTCTCTTCCATACCAAATTTCTTCATTAAATCTCTGGTGTATTTTGTTTGACTTATGAAAGTTCCATCCTTTAGCTGTTTCACTTGGAGTCCAAGGAAGAATGTCAGTTCTCCCATCATGCTCATTTCGAATTTGCTTTGCATGAGGTTTGAAAATTTAACACACAGCTCTTTGTTTGTGGATCCAAAAATGATGTCATCCACATATATTTGAACAAGCAGTATGCTCTTCCTGTCTTGAATTCTGAAGAGTGTTCTATCCACTTTTCCTTTTGTGAATCCATTCTCAGTCAGGAATTGTGATAATGTATCTTACCATGCTCTGGGTGCCTGTTTCAGTCCATATAGAGCTTTCTTGAGTTTGTATACCTTATCTCCAAGAGTCTTTTGCTCAAATCCTGGAGGTTGTTCAACATATACTTCCTCTTCCAATAAACCATTAAGGAATGCACTCTTTACATCCATTTGATATACAATAAAATTCTTGTGGGCTGCATAGGCAAGAAACATCCTTATAGCTTCCAATTTTGCTACATGAGCAAAAGTTTCATCAAAATCTATTCCTTCTTCTTGGCAATATCCTTTGGCTACCAATCTTGCTTTGTTTCTTACCACAGAACCTTCCTCGTTCATCTTGTTTCTGAATACCCATTTAGTGCCAATAACATTTTGATGGGTAGGTCTTTGAACCAGTTCCCACACTTTATTTCTTTCAAACTGATTCAGCTCTTCTTGCATGGCTTGAATCCAATGTGTGTCATCCAAAGCTTGTGACACATCTTTAGGCTCTATTTGTGAGATGAAGCAGGTAAACATTGCTTCTTGTTGAGTTCTGGATCTTGTTTTGACACCTTCTCTTACATCTCCAATGACTAGTTCTCGTGGATGGTCTCTCGGCCATCTTACATCGAGTTGGAGTAAGTTAGTGGATTCAATCATCTTGCAAAATTTTGTGTTGCTTTGATCAGACTTTCTCATCATCACTTAGCAGATTTTCCAACTTGTTTTTGAGACTCGATTATCTCATCTTCATCCGGGTTTATAATTCCGGCTTGACAAAGAAGATAGGGACTCTTTTGCATGGTTGGTTGATTCAAACTTATCAACCGACTCTTCAATGTCTTCTCCATTTACATTTGGCTCATCAAACACCACATGAATGGATTCCTCTGTAACCATAGTCCTCTTGTTAAGTATTTCGTAGGCTTTGCTTTTCAATTTGAGTATCCCAAGAAGATACCTTCATCGACTTTAGTATCAAAAGCCTTTAAATTATCTTTGCCATTGTTATGGATGAAGCATTTACATCCAAATATTCTAAAATAAGCAACATTTGGCTTTCTCCCTGTCCAAATCTCATAGGGAGTCTTTGTCAATTTGTCATTTTATCATGCATCTATTTTGAGTATAGCATCTTTGTGTTTATGCTTGACCCAAAATCTTTTAGGTAGCCCCGCTTGACTAACATGGTCCTTGTCGCTTCTTTGAGAGTTCTATTTCTTCTTTCGCAACTCCATTCTGTTTGTGGAGTCCTTGCTGCGCAGATAATTCATGATGAATACCATTTTCAATACAACATTGAGTTATTATACTATTGACAAACTCGGTTCCTCTGTCGGATCTTATTTTGATAATAGTTTGACTTTTCTCATTTTGAATCCTCTTCATCATTTTGTGGTAGTTTTCGTAGAGTTTCTTTCTTCTTACACATGAATATTGTCCATGTATATCTTGAGTAGTCATCTACTACCACCAAGGTGTATTTCTTCCCACTTATGATAGCTGGTTCAACTGGACCAAATAGATCCATATGTAGCAGATGCAATATTCTTGTTGAAGATGGACATGTCTTTTCTTTGAATGATGATTTGATTTGTTTTCCCTTCTAACATGCATCACATATACTCTCCTTCTTGTATATTGAGTCTGGAAGTCCTTCCACAAGATTGCTTCTGGCAAGCTTGTTAATTGTTTTGAAATTCAGGTGACTCAGCTTCTTGTGCCACAGCCAACTTGATTCGGATGTGCTCTTTGCTAGTAGACAAGTGCTTGGTGTTGCAGTTGACCAATCTACCACATACATGTTCTTTTTTATCCGCATCCTTGCAACACAACCTCATTGGATTGGTGTTCTTGATTTGGCATGTACCCATGTTGAATCCAACATTGTAGCCTTTGTCACGAGTTGGCTAATACTTAGCGATTGAATTTGAGTCCTTCAACATATGCAACATCCGTGATTTCTAATCCATTTTTCTTGATGGATCCAATGCCTCTTATTTCTCCTGGAGCTTCATTTCCTCCAAATATGACTTTTGCACCTCGACTTCCTTGAATTTTGTGATTTTTCTTGTTTCTGTCATATGTCCGGAATGAGCCACTATCCATGTACCAGGTTCCTTGGCACTCATTGTTCCTTGAACCCGCAATCAAGGAAATTAAGTTTTAGGTACCCATACTTATCTCGGGTCTCCGAGGGGTTAGTATTGTAAAATGATCCAACCAACCTATAGCCAAATGATTTGACTCTAAGGGGTTGACATCTATTAGTGCCATAATCATAATTAATTTTGGCAAATTGCTTGGGGGTTCTAGGTTCATACAATTGTCTCTTTTGTCTGTATGCTTGTGTGTGTGCTTTAGCAATTGCCTTCTTTGGGTAGTTGTGATATCTCTGAGTGTAGTGCCTAGGTGCATATGTGTCTTTGATGAAAGCTCTTATTTAGTGGCCTTTTTGGAATGGTCTTTGCCATTTGGGCTTATATTCCATAGGTCTTTCTTTGATAGTTCACATTATTCCAATCAGCTTGGCTTGGGTACTTTCTACCATTCCCTTCATATGTGTTTCTTTTATAGAACTTCTGGGGTTTTTGGTAGCTCTGTTTCTTCTTTACAGAGTATTTCCTGTTTGGAGTTTCTTTGAGGAGCTCATTTGGATTTCTTCTCGTTGTCCTCTCAAAGACACTCAATGTTTGTTTTTTCCTTTTCCTTTATAACCAAGGCAGTTTGCTTGTGATTGTGCTTTGGAATAAATGTGTGTGCACCATTTGGAGTTTTGGATTTTTGAGATACTTCATTACTTGAAGATCCTTTTTCCAAAATCACTTTTGGAGCTTGACATAGCACAGAGGAATTAAATCCTAAGCATGTCTTGTCTCCACATTCTCTTTGACTCATAATAAGATCATCCAATGATTTAGATGCCTTAGTGAATGAGGCAATCACATTTTTGAGGTCATTTTCCCTCTTTTCTATAGCGATTATCTCTCGCTTTATTAGCTTAGCATTTTCAGTTTTAGACTTTCATTCTCATCAGCTACTTGACTTAGAGTACTCAGCTCCTTAGTCAGCTGTGAGTTTTAGTTCTTGAGTATGTTGTTTTCCTCATTTAGTAGTGTGTGTGAGGATTTGATGTGTTCAAAATCTTTCATCATTTTGCCTAATGAATCATAAAGATCAGTGGGTGATGAAGTGTGTGTGTCACAGTCACTATCACTAGAATCGAGTGTGAAGAATTAGAGTGTACCTCATCTTCTTGGTCGGGTTGGTCTTGTTCCTTGGCCATCAAACGGATCAAGGCTTCTTCTTGAGTCACTTGAGTAGTCGACTTCACTACTCTCTCGAATCAATTGTGTCTCTTGACTTGGCATTTGTCTCAAAGATTCTCTGCAGACCAACATTGCCTTTTTCTTTTCTTGTCTTCTTTCTCTCGAAGACCTTTCTTTCTTCTTCATTCATGTATTTGTTGACTACAGGATATGGGCAATCAATGGCATAGTGACCTGGTTGCTGCGGTAGCCCAAAGATAGATTTTCAACCTTTTGATCACTCTTTCCATTCTTGGATTGTCACCCCTTTGATATTCAACTTTTTGATGTTTTGCTCTCTTGGTTGGCCTATCTTCCCTTGACTTGGGGAGCCGAGTGTCTTCGGAGGATTCGCCCTTGCCTCTCTTGTAGTTCTTATTAAAGAACTTGTTAAACCTTTTAACCATCGGGGCTATTTCCTCTTGGTCAATGACTTCTTTGACCTCACCTCTCTTGCCATCCTTAAGAATTAGAGAGCGGTTTGTTTTGGGCACAACTGTCTCCTCGGTCGGTTTTCTTCTCGGCTCAAATTCGTAGGCTTTGAGATCCGAGAATAGCTCATGGTTGGATGTCTTGGATAGGTTCATGGAATGTCTTAGTGCCATGACCTTCATTTCCCATTAATTTGGGAGACTTCTTAGAATCTTTATACACATTTCCTTCTGTGTATATTCTTTTCCAAGTGCGAGATAGCTCGTTGGTAATTTACGTGAACCGAGCATCCGGTGATCCAAGGTCTCTCCCGCGAAGCATTTTAAAATTTTCAAATTTTTGTACAAAGAACATATAGTTTATTTTCCTTAATTTGCTCGAGCCTTCACAAATCAATGTTAGCTTGTCCTAGATTCCTTTTCATTTGTTTTGCATGATTTGACTTTGTTGAACATAGCTTTGTCAAGGTTTTGTAAAGAATGTCCTTGGCCACATTGTCCAAGTTATATCTTTTCTGTCATCATTTGTCCATTCGACTCTTGGTTTTTCAACCATAGTCCGGGAGCAAATCCTCTTCACCTTCATTTTGACTCTCCTTACAATGTGTTCACTTTTAAGATTTGCGGTGGCCCATCCTCTATCACTATCCACATCTCATCATGTAATCTTTGATAGATGAGCTCGCATACGAATTTTCCAATCATCAAATTCTTCAATTGTGAACATAGGGATGCGTGTCAAATTTGCTTCCATGATAATAACTTTTTTCTGGTAAAAAGAGTTTTGAGAGATCAAGTACTAAACACGAGACTTTGAAAAATTTGGAGATCTAGTTCAAGTAACGGTCACGAAGGCTCGGTGAACCAACCGCTCCGATACCACTTGTAGGTCCCAAGGGGTGTGAGTGTAAGGTTTAGAAGGGGGTTGAATAAACCTTGCCAACTTTTCAAATTAGTCCTTTTAAATATTCGAGTTAATACTTCACGGTTGTGTCCTTGATGGATAGCTAAGTTAGTTAATCAAACAGAGTTAGTCACTCAATAGACTCGATCGAGTTGTTGATAGAATAACTCAGTTGTTTTGACTAAAGACTTAACTCTCTTGTGATTTGTTTTTTGGAAGACTTAACACCCTTGAATTTGGTTAAGTTTGTTTTAATACTTGGTTTTAGCACTCGTTGATTATCAATTGGATAGCAAATTTATCGTGAGACAAAATAAGATGAGAAATTAAAGTCTTTGAAATGTAAATGACACAATAAGTTTTTATAGAGGTTCGAAGATGGGGTGATTCTTCTACTCCTCTCTTCTCCAACTCCCGGAGGAATCCGCTAAGTATTGATCAATATACTGAGTGGTTAACAGATTCGGATACAAGTCTTGATCACACGGTGACTTGATCCTTTGGGACTCGATCCGGAGATGCCTTGGTCACACGGTGGCTTCTCGCACGACTCAACTTCTTCACAGGCGTTGCGCTTGATACTACAACCCACTTGCTCAAGCTTCTTGGATTTGATCACGAAGCCCTCCAAAAACTTGAGACTGGTTCGACCTTGAACCTTCCTACAATCCTCCGTGGAATGTAGACCCCTTGATTCTTCAAAAATTTTCTCTTCAAGTGATTGAAGTTATCTTTCCTTCACAGGTGAGTGTTGGATTGATTTCCTTCGTAATGTAGGCTTGAGGATTGATCTTGAATGATTTGAGAATATCTTAGGTTACAATTCAAATGTTTGCTTGAATGCTCGTGGTTCAGGTAACCTTCTCTCATAATTATTCCTCAGCCTTTTATAGTGATCTTTCAAAAATCGCCTAGTTGAAGAGATAGCTTATTTTTGTAAGTCACTTGTGGTCGTTGGCTTGTCTTGTTGCGATCCTTGGAATTTCCATTTCCTCGTATGAATGATTCTTGACTTTTCGAGTTCGACATGGTGTGCGTGCTTCCCATTGGTTTATTCCTTTTGCACGCTCTCGAACCGAGCACTTCAAGAAAGGCAAGTATGGAGGCATTACTTGTTTAAGTAATTCTCTTGATTTTACGGCAACGGATCTCTTTCGATTGTCTTGACTTGACTGCATTTTCTTAACATCCCCAGGTGACTTCGAGTCGACTTCCAATCATTTGATGACTCTTTGTCACTTCAACTTGAGACTTGGTTGTCTTGAGTTGACTTGATCGATACTTCACTGTTGCATCTCATTTGCACCTTGATCGAGTTTCCGTCTTCTCTTCTTTGCCATACTCAGTGCCTCGCGGCAATGAGTCTTCCTTCTAGTCTCCAGTTGTCTTCTTGCATGTTTAGGCATAGCTGACTTAACTCAGCTCGACCAGCCCTATTTATTACAATGCAATTTACAACAAAAATGGGGTGCCAACTTCTATTCTAAGTTTTACATGGCATTCATCAAAATCTACAAAATAATTTCCCAACACTGATTGTTTGCTTCCCATAGATGGTGTATGTGGCTGATCTTTTAACAATTTTACCTTTTCTTCCGACACAAGACGTGATAAATTTGATAGTTTATCAATATTAACCTTGCGCTAGCCCAATGCACGGTGGGAAATCGGACCAAAGGTTGTTTAGTGCTAAAGCGGCCGTCTCCTCCGTGAATTGATAAATAACGGCCGTTTTTGTGTCGTTGTGTGATTGATGCGGACTTCATCCATCGCCGAGCCAATAATTCCCTAGGAATCTTCGGATAGTCCTTTAGGATCACAAAAGCATGACAACACAAGTAGGGCCTATTTGTTCAAACTGTTTGCAGCTACATTTTACCAATGTCTCCGTCTTATATTTCACGACATCAAATATGATATCCGTTTTGTCTTTAATTTTGTAGGAACACTTGGTGGCATCATCAATTATCTCTGTAATTGTGCAATCATAGAATGACGCTTCAATTTATGTGCTAACATCCGAAAATACTGTGTGCGTGTACACCGAAGATGCATGCTTCTCTATGGCTAGTCGTGTCTTGCACTCCGAAAAAGCTGTTTGGCACGTGTGGTCTAATTTATCGATTGTGTGGCGTTGGGACTCTATCGCACTTTGAAAGTGCATGAAAAACTCAACCAAATTCGAACCAGGATTTGTAAAATTTCCAAACCAGCTATTGGTGCTCTCTGACCGTGATGTAGTTTTTAGCAAACCAATCATTGGCACATCTTTAAAACATGCTGGTATCCACTTCTTTCTTAGCTCATACATGTTTATGAACCATGTATGCGATGTTAGACCGAAGTCAGACATAATATCATTCCATTGAGTCTCAAATTGTGTTGGTGAAATGTTGGTGTCCCACACAATTGAATTGAGCGATTTACAAATTGTTATCCTTGAGCAGTGTGACCGACCTTAACATTAACCTTCTCCATAATATGCCACATACACAACCTGTGTATCGCAGTTTTGAACACAGATTGTATGGCATTCTTCATTGCTGGATCTTGGTATGTCACTATGTAGTAAGGTTCGCGACCAACGACTCCTAAGAACTTTTAAACCCAAGTATAGGATTCTTCGTCCTCCTTTAATATAAGACCAGCTCCAAACGTGACACACCGGCGATGGTTATCTACTCCGGTAAATGGAGCAAAAACCATTTTGTACCTACATATGTTTGTACAGTAAGTATACGAATATAATAGTTGCTTTAATTTTTTGATAACAAACACAAATGACATTTTCTTAATTATGTTTTTACATGTAAGTTCTATACATTATATAATCGATTCAAGTAAATTAACTATACAATTTGCAAATGAATAAACTATATGATCATATTGCACCAAATATACAGTAAAACATAACTAAGTGTACAATTCCAATCCAATATTTATACAGATCCCGTCAACTAAGTAAACATGATTGTTTTGTAACATACAGAACTTTTTTATTTATTAAATATACATAAAATATCGGAACAAAAAATTATACAAATCATTAATTAAGTAAACATTATATTTTTGTAATTTTTTTGTAACATTTGCACTTACAATCAGCTTAGTATACTTATTTTTTCGACTAAGTATACATGGTACTTTGCAAATTTTCATAACTGTACAATTCTAGCAAATTTCCACAAGTGCACAACTCTAATCAGATAAGTATACATATCATTTCTATTAAGTATACATGCTTCTGCATAAATAGAAGGAAACCATAATGTTTTTACCTGTTAGTATTGTATGTAGCATCGAACGAAACTGCATCTCCAAATGTAGCGTAGTTCCTTATGGATTTTTGGTATGCCCAAAATAGACGCGTGACTTGTTCATCCTCGTCCACTGCGTATTCGAATGCCATTCCCTGATTTATTTCTTTTTGTTTGAATAATTTGTCTATCACCAACTGTGCATCTGTACCAAAAAAAAGGAAAGCTTTCAAGTCGCGTTTGAAGTTTTTAATATCAATCTTGAGTGCACCGACATGTGAAAATCCGCCAACCATTTCTCTGAATAATTCGTGTTGTTTTGAACTCCCTATATTTGCCTTTGTGTAATTCATAATAAATTGTTGGTGACCGAAGTTCAGATTTCTATTAACTTTTAGAAATTGCCTGAATGTACCGATTGCCATTGGGTGAGTGTGGTGTTCTTCAAAAATTTGTATTTTATATGCGCCTGCGCTGGTGTACTCGAATATACAGCGAGCATTGCACCCAACACGATTTGAAGTCCTCTTTCGTGACCCATGGGGCGGGCTGTTTTCGGCTTCATCTGTAGGCTCTATAGGTATGTTATTTTTTGTGTTTTTGAAGCCTTCTCTATTGCAAAGAACATAATGCAAACGAATTACTTACTTGAACCGCTTTGTCGTTCTTGAACCGCTTTGTGTCCATACTCCTTGTAAAAATTTATACGGGTTTCCAGCGTAGCGAAATGCATTCCCACTCGTGGTATCTTTTCTTGTTCTACCTCTGGTATCCAATACTTAGTTGAGCCTGGCGAAATTTCGAGCCGCTGACGTCCATTAAAATTGTTCGCTGGTTCTGTAATGTTTGACATCAAACAGGATAGAGCATTATAAAAACCAAATGGATGTATTTTATATACAACATGAAACCATATTCATACACATTATTATTACTAGTAAGAAATACGCGTACGTGACACACGTGATCCAAAAATGATTTCACAAAAATAATTTTATTGATTAATATTAAAATATTAAAAAGTGATAAATATTAATTAAATTTAAATATTACACAATATTTAATATATATTTTGCTTTACATTAATTATAGATCGATATGAATTGTTAAATAATCATTTTAAAGAACCCATCCCACAAAAAATTTTACAATTAGTATAACAACGAAATGATTTTTACATTAGCTTACGGTCACATTCATCGATCTTTTATTTCATTGTTATGGCTAGAAAAGTCTTCTCTCTTACATGATTTTCGAATTCTTTTAGCATTGGATGCATTTTACATAATCAGACGAATAATTTAGCTTATAAATCATAAGATAACAATTAGTAAATCATCGCATTAATAAAAAAAATAATTAAATTAAATATTATACCAAAATCCATCATAATATCATCATTTTATTTGTTATTGTTATTCAATTAAAATAAAATAAAATAAATGTTAGTCAAATTCGTATATTTTATGTGCTTACTTCTTTTATTCTATCTCAGTTCTTTGATTAAAGAAATGTAAAACAAAAACTACAATATAATATATATGTAAAAAAATCATATATTATTTTAATTCTAGTAACAAAGTCAATATTTTATCATTAACACTTAAACTTAAAGTTTGTAATCCTCCTATTTCCAGTGTCTTAAAAATAATAAATATTAACCTAATATATAAAAAAAAATTAATCCATTATTTTCATCGAGAGTCAGGTATTAAATAAAACTATGAAAAATGATAAGTCAAAATCTGAGTTTAGAAACTCTATTATGTTGCACAAAAATATCTTTATTTAATAAACAATAAAATCAAAGACAGTCTTATGAAAGAAAAAATAAGTTAACAGTTTTCACTTGTCAATCTTCAATAATTAAATATAATACTAATTAACTTTTATGTTTGAATTTCTTTTTGCATTCACTTACGTTTTTAAAAATTATACATAATAAACTAAAAACTAATGTAGTTTTTTAAATTTCATAAAGTTTTAGAGAGATACGTTATACTATTAGAGTTTTTACTTGCAATTGACTTTGGCTATTTTGGTTATATTAATATTTACATAGTTGTAAATTTTGTGAGTCGTATAGTTTTGAAAAATGCAATTATTCTTAATATACTGAAACTAATCTATATTTGTTTGAAGGGACTGTAAATTTAAAATTGATCTCATTTAATCTTATTTACAAAATCATATTATTTGTTGTAAAATATAATTATCAATCCATTTTAGTGCCCTTATTGAGAAAATAGTATATAGTACTTTAATCTTTATTTAAAATTTTGATTGAATTTCTGATCAAATAAGAAAATATAGTTGCCAAAAATTTAGACATCAAGTGTTTAAAAAAAACCCCTAAATATTCTCTTCCACCTCCTTATGCCCGAAATAATTCATATTACTTAGCACTAAACATGGTCACTTCACTCCAATTTATTATTATATAGTTTAACACAATAAATTTGATACATAAATATAATTTTGAGTATTTTGATTATTATATTGGTACCTAAATTAACATGTAATTTAAGAAATATTAATTTTTGACATCAATATCAAACTATTTCATATTAAAAAAGTTTATTTATTTATTTACAAAATTTCATATATATACAATGACTTTCCATTTCTGATTATTGTTTTCAAGTTTTTCATAATATTTGATTTTGTAGAAATTTGAATAATTTGTATCCAATTTTATAATAATTGTCTTTGTGCTTGAATATTTATAAGTAATAAAGGTGTGCTTTTAAAATGAACTGAGATTTTATCGAAAATATCAAATTATACATATTATATGAAAGCCATTTAATTTTTCTTTAGAATTCCCAGCTATGATCCACATTTTTTTTAACTATTTACTTTTATTTTTTCAAACCTTTATAATATGTTTCATTTGGTTTAATCCTAAACTATCTATATATGAGAGATTAACCCCCAAAATTATTTAGATCAATCTCAACTCATTAATTTCAAGTATAACCATTTAGTTTTGAATATTTTTTATTCTTACTTTTCACTCTTATTTGTTGTAATTATTTAATTTACTTAGTTTTTATGAATGTTATGTTAGTATTTGAACTAACATATAATTTGTAATATATAATTACTTTCTCAGTAGTCAAATTGTTACATATTAAATGAGTTTATTTATTTTTTCTTTTGCATAGAAGATATGATCTTTTAGACTAATCCAATTTTAGCTCATGTTTCACTATTTCACACCATTTTATTAAAATTTAATTATTTTGGTATACATTTTTATTATAAATATGTATCATATTGATATTTTAAACTTATAATTTTTAAAGGTGTAATTTTCAAACGTCATTCAAGTTTTATCATAAATGTCAATTTAATACACATGGATTTTTTTTATTAGGTTTGTCATCTTTTTTTTAAAAAATATAAATTTATATATACAACTTTTAACACTTTTTTGCACTTGTTCTTAAAATTTATAGGATATAAAATAATCGAAAGATTGAAATCATAATATATTAAAAAATAATAAATTAGAAACTAAAACTTATAATGTTATATACTGAAAATTAAGTAAAAGCCATATTAACACATATAGTTAACATTTAAAAGGTAACGTTTTTGTTCGACAAACTTGTTTTGGTTCTTGTTCCTTTTTTTTCATGTTAATCTTATTCCTTTTATCTTGTACTTTTTATTTTACTTATATGACTAATTAAAATGAAATATACATGAAATTGCAATAAAAATAAAATATGAAACTCTCTTGTTTTGAATATTATTTCTTTAACAACCATCAATAAATTAATTTTAAATTGCATATTACTAATTGAGGGAGAATGTTTCGACCATAAAGGAATTATCTATTTTCTATACTTTTTATTTAGCATCAAAACTACCTAAAATATTTTCTATTTTATTTTTTCTTATCGTGTGTATTGTAATTTGATCTTTTTCTGATAAATTATAATAGACATATTTAATTATTGTGAAAATTTAAAAGAATATAAGAAATATACAATTTTGCATCATACTAAAAGTTAAATAGTTAAAATTTTCTTCTATAACAACTTGTGTATATATTTAGAACATATATATAGTTGAAGATATTGAAACCTAGTTTAAATTTAAAATTGATTTTATAAGAAATTTAAAGTATTCTTAGTGTTATGATTGAAAAAATATATTTTCAGAGAAATATTTTTTAGCTATAATAAACATCTCTTATATAATTAAACAAAAAAGTTTAAATAAATAACAAAACTATAGAAAAACATAAATTCTTAATTTTAATAGTGTTGAATTTTATACTTTTAAAATTTTCTCACGTGAACTCCTTATATATGCTTATGACATATGGTTAGAAAGCTCTCGAAATCTAGTTTAATATGAAGCTAATATTATTTGAAAATTCAAAATATTTTAAGAGTTATAGTTGAAAGAAAAAATACTTTTAAATGTAGAATATAAAAGGCCACATTGTCTTATAATTGAACAAATAGAAGCTAAATATAAATATTAAATTACTTAGTTGTCCTAAATTTTTACTATGTTTAAAGGATATTTTTGTCCAATCAAAAATTGCAAGAAACATTCACACTTTTAAGATAGTATAGATTAGTAATTATGTTCATATACTCATCCATACAACATTTATGACTAGTGTATACAAGTTTAATATGATAAATAAACATACAAAACAGTTGTGAACCACTATGCAATCTATAGATTAGTTGTCAATATTTAATAAATAAATCTATAAATACAAGATATCTATACTAAATATACTTACATTTTTCTCTGCATATGCAGTAACTAATAGGACAATACATGCATGTTTATATTATAAATATACAACACTCATGACTATTGTATACAATTTAAAATGATAAATAAACATGCGAAAGCAGTTGCGTATAACTATGCAATTTCGGATGTATACAAATCTTGTACACTTTGAATATACACATTATGTATACTATGCATACAAATTACCAACCAAAACATACAATTGGTTCGATTAGACGTCCATTGTTGTTTAATGTTTTTTCCTACATTTTTTAACAAATATCTCGTAAGGAATTACCTTGGAAAGTTTCATCATTCGTTGTGGGAGGAAGATCTTCTGCCATTGTACAATTCATTTGCTTCGATGGATGAGAAATATTCGACATTTAACGAAAATTGATCTTTTCTTTTTTTGCCCGCAACTTGTATATTGTATAATATTTCCAGGTTGAAGATTTTGATTTGTTAATGGAGGTAGAGGATGTCGTGTGGAAGAAGGTGTGTTAATTCTGGAAGATATCCACTAATTATGGGACGTGATCACCTCAAGATAACGTCCCTATTTTTTCGCAATCAGTTACCAAATTGGTTTCGACAAATTCCTATTTTGCCCCCTCCTTTGTGTAGTTTCTTATGTAGTGTTGTATAGATTCATTTAGATCTTGGCCATTGATTTATGTTTTTGATGGTCTGGATTTGGTCTTATGGACTTACATAGGAGGGTGGTCTCACAGGATCCCCTCCCTATATATATATAGACAATTAATAATGTCTACTGAGTCACACTCGTATGTTCATGCAGTCATGCTTCGCACTAAAGGTGGTGTACTAAGAAATTTTAGCCATTTTTGAAAAATTAATTACGCACATATTGGATTTTATTGATTCTGAGATGTTCAATAGGAGTTGATAAAGTGTAAGATATATATCTCACTGTAAGAAAAAATCAATTTACCTAAAAAAATAGTAGGTAAGTACATGACATAACTATAAAGTTTAGGTAAAATCATTGTAGGTAAAATCATTGTAGGTAATATTTACTAACAAAACCTGAAACTATTAAATAGCTACAATATTTCTTCGATAAATTTAAAAATTATTGGTGATTTTTCGGTAATCAGTAGGTATAATTTTGAGAAAAATAATATTATTTATTCTATAGGTATTCTGTACGTAGGTAACTATAGTAAACTGGAATTTTTTTGTACTGTCCTTTTACATATTTTCTTTAAAAATAGTGTTGGGGGAAAATCATAATTATATTTTTTTTATTTAATTAAGCCATTATTTAATTATTAATTATTCACTCATGAATACTCATTATTGGGTCCGAATATTATCAATTGGCCCATGAGGCCCGAAACATTATTGAGCAGTCCATGAGGTTTAGTTCGCTATTTACGGCAAGAGGCCTACTATAGCCCTAGCTGCCTAGTTTATTGTATTAAGTCCATGCGGCCCATCATCCTTAGTATAAAAGATCCCTCCATGTGCATTTGTAAGTAAGTTTAATAAATCTGACTGGATTATTTTCCTACATCTGGATTCTTCTCTCTTACAATCACTGACTTAAGCTCGGAAGGGCCTCCCGGGGACAACCTCAAGGATTATCTAACCTTACTCTGTGTGTTGCAGGCTAGTTCCTACTCAAAGATTTCCTTAGCTTTGGAAGCCCAGCTCCTAGACTAGCTCAACTATTGGACAGAGGAGTGGAATTTGGATTGTAGGACCTAACTACCATGACTTAAAGTGATCTGCACTTTTTGGCAGCGTCATTTTGGCGCCATATGTGGGAACGTCCAAGACACGAGAATGAAGAAAAGTTCATAGGCACGCGAGGTCAACTCCCAAGCCGCCAATTCCAGAGCGAGGAATGCCAGACAAGAAGAAAGACCACCGAGAAGACGCGATGACAGTTCTCTTCCCCCTAGAGGGGCGCCACCTCCTTCTCCTAATGAGGCTCCACAAGATGAATAAGTCTACCTAGCTCAAAAAGCCCTTCAAGCTCTATTGAAAGAGGCCGCCCAAGACACCTGCGATAATAGGTTGTAACAACAGCTGTAGGAAGATCCCTTATAGTTTCACCAGCTACGGATAACCTTAACTTGATTGGAACGGAATAAAGGAACAACGGGCTGGAAGACAACCAGGAAACCAGAGAAACCATCACCCTGCTGGATAAGAAGCAGACATTGAATTCTAGCGAGGATACTCACAAGCTCATCTCCACACTTCAGCTGAAGGAGTCAAGAGCCATCAAGGCTAGTCAAGATAACTTTAGAATGAATAACTCCTTATAGAAGGACAAAACTCCCAAAAAGACATACTAATGACCCCAATCAACTAAAGAAAGCTTTATATACTCTTCGACCCTTCGAGATGTATCTCTCAATGTAGAAGAAGAGAGAAATGCCCAACTTTATAGGAAAAAATGCAGACTCCCAAGTCGAAGCAAGATGAACCACGAAAGAATCATCTGAAGGACCCGCCGTGCACGGGATAGGAAACAACTAAGCATCGTTCTCCCTCACACTAGCGCACTGACTTGCTAGCCACCCCTCAGATGTGCCGTTGAGAATTTCCAGCTGGCATCCCCTCTAGACAAAGGGCTTCCTCATATTTCCTCGGCTACATCGAGTTTCTACTCCAGTTACTCAAGAGAAATATATACATTCCCTGAGATTACTCAGGAGAGCCAAGCGCGGTTTGAAGCCCCAAGGCTCCAAAGTAAGAACACACTTCATTCAACTATACTAGTAAAATCACTCCCCGAAGAAGTCAAGACACAACTCCTGGAGAGCATAAAAGAAAGAGAGTCCCCAACAAACACAATGGCTAAAAAGCCATTCTCGATAGCTCGCATGAGGCAGGGCGCCTGTCTGTGCTTGGGCGCCCATCCCAGACTATCACGCGTGCCAACTATCCTCTCATCTTCGTTGAAGAATGTTAAGTCCTGAGAGAGAACTAGTAACCAGGCTCACCATCAAAGGGACCAATGAAGCTCATCATCTCATCTCCTTTCAACACAATACACGCCCCCGATGGAATGTTTTTACTAGAAATGTATCACTCACAGAGATTATCACCTCAACTAAGAGAGAAATTGCCCGCTCATCCAAGAGGCAACTGCCCATTCAGCTACGAGATAACAATCGCGCATGCAAAGTGAACCTGGCATTCATCTGTCAGTGGTAGCTCCGGCTATGCCGGATCCTTCAAGGCTTCATCCTAACATAAGCCCCGTAAGAGGTGGCTCCAAGACTCCCATGGCGGCTACTGTGTAAGTCTTATAAGTGGTGGCTCCTCGCCATTCCTGGTGGCTTCTCCTGTAAACCCAGTAAGAGGTGGCTCCACGCTATCCATGACATCTACTAGAGTAAGTTGTATAAACGGTGGCTCCTCGCTATCACTGGTGGCTGCTCTTGTAAGCTCAGTAAGAGATGGCTCTGCGCCATCCATCACATATACTAGCGTAAGTTCTATAAGTGTGGTGCATCTCCATCCTTGGCGGCTCCTCTTGTAAGCCTAGTAATAGGTGGCTCCACGCCATCCATAAAATCTACTAGCGTAAGCCCCAAAAGCGTGTCTCAACCCCATCCCTGGGGGATCTTCCTGTAAGCCCAGTAAGAGATGGCTCTGCACCATCCATGGAATCTACTAGCATAAATGCTATGAGTAGTGGCTCCGCGCCATCCCTAGCGGCTCCTCTTGTAAGCGCAGCAAGACAGGGCTCCCTGCCATCCATGGCATCTCCAACTGTAAGACCTATAAGCGGTGGCTTCGCGTCATCACTGATGGATTCTCCTGTAAGCCCAATAAGAGGTAGTTCCGTACCATTCGTGGCATCCCCTACGACTAAAGTCCTACGCGAGTTTGGTACGCACCATCCAAGTATCTCCCACAATGAAGTTCTCAAGCGTTCGCCCCTCTCCGTGAGGTGGTCGCAATTGTATACTCTCCTCTAGAGAATTTCTGCACTCCATGAGGAAGATTCACGCCTCTAGAGAAGCTTCGTGCTCCGTGAGGTGGTCGTCGTCCTTGTAACGAGGAAATTGCCAACTTCACCCATCTCCGCAAGGTGTTCACATTTGTATACTCTCCTCTGGAGAAGTTTTGCGCTCAGTGAGGTAGAGTCACTCCTCTGAAGAAGCTTCACGCTCCGTGAGGCAGTTACAGTCCTTAAAATGAGGCAAACACCAAATTTAACCCTCTCTGAGAGGTGGTCGCATTCATATACTCTCCTTTAGAGAATCTTTACGCTCTGTGAGGTAGAGTCACCCACCTACAGAAGCTACGGGCTCCATGAGGTGGTCACAGTCGTTAAATTGAGACAAACGCCCACTTATTCTAAAAATGTTTCATGCTCCATAAGGTGGAAAACACTTCTACAGACAAATAGTAAAAAGCACGTAAAAGCTAAAACATATGGGAGGACAACATAAAATGCATCACTCCAAATGGGAAAATTTTATTATGCCTCACGGAGGCAACAAATATCTCAAATGTAGATACTGAATATCCAAAAGCAAGTCCTAACAGGTGGGCTAAGATAAAAACTAGTATAACACTAGATAGAGCGATAAAATACTCAAGCCTGGGGGACTTCATCATCTTTCCAGTCGCCACAGTCACCAGTGACATCCTCCAAAAATCCTTGTGAGGCACATGCCTCGCCCTAATCATTAATTTGAGACTCATAAGTATAGCGAATCCACTAATTCCTTGGGATCCTTCTTGCTCTCCTTAAATGGATTTATGCAATGGCAAACAACCCATCAAAGAAAGTGGAGAGCTTCTCCATCAAATTTGGACAATAACCAACAACATCCCTGAAGGCCCACACATTAGTTAATCTAGCCATTGAACCTCCAGAGAGGACTTGAGACATTACTCTCCAATCTTAACCTGATAGTCATAATGCACCTTGACCCAATCGTGCGGCTTGGCTTACCGCTCGCTTACTCTCATGGTTGATCGAAGTTCTTCATCTCCCCCATGTCTTCTCTATTGTCACTACTCAAGCCAAGATGGGTCTACTCCAGCAAGCTACTCCTCAACTGGAAAAAGCTATCACATCCAAAAAGTAGTATTCTCACAAGAGTTGGCCATGCATTGTTCTGTGAAGAAGACAAGCCAAGCCCTATATGAGGTGCCTATGTGCCATTCATAGCACTCTCCAAGACTAAGTTTAATAACAGATAGCGACGCACTATCCAAAGCACTCATCAAGCATAAAGTCCTAAAAGAAGTGGGTTTAGGCCAGCCCGGGCAACTCTTATGAAGACTCTCCAAGAAAATTGGTAATTATAATGCATTACAAAATTCAATACGTTTGACGGCACCTAGATTAGATTTTTTGGGATTGCTTTGAAATCGAGCACATAGGCATACGACATGAAGAATATCGGGTCTACTTGCGGTTAAATAAAGTACACTACCTATCATCCCTCAATATTTTGTTTCATCAACCGGTTTACCTTTTTCATCCTTGTCTAGCTTAATGTTTGTTGCCATTGGAGTTGCAACGGTTCTTTCTTCTTCAATCCAGAACTTCTTTAAGATTTCTTTAGTGTACTTTGATTGAGATATGTAAATGCCTTCTTGAAATTGTTTGATTCGTAGTCCGAGGAAGAAATTTAGTTCTCCTATCATACTCATCTCAAATTCACCTTGCATCAACTTTGAAGATTTCTTGCACAAAGATTCATTAGTAGAACCAAATATAATACCATCAACATATATTTGAACTAATAGACTATCTTGCGCTTTTTCAAAAACAAAGAAAGTATTATCAACTTTACCTCTTGTAGAACCATTTGTAAAATAAATGAACTAAGTGTATCATACCAAGCTCGGGGTGCTTGTTTTAGTCCATATAAAATCTTTTTGAGTTTATAGACATCATTTGGTCTAGAAATCTTTTCGAACCCCGGAGGTTGTTTGACATAAATTTGTTCTTGAATAAAACCATTTAGAAAAGCAGATTTAACAATCATTCGGTAAAGTTTGAAATTTTTGAAAGAATAGGCAAGTAAAATACGAATTACATCTAAACGTGCTACAAGTGCAAAAGTTTCATCATAGTCAATACCTTCTTCTTGAAAATAACCTTGAGCTACTAACCTTGCTTTATTTCGGATGATGTTACCTTGATCGTCTAGCTTGTTCCGGAATACCCATTTTGTTCCAATGATGGTTTGTGATGGAGGACAAGGCACAAGGTCCCAAACATCATTCCATTCAAATTGATTAAGTTATTCTTGCATATCTAGAAACCAATCTTCATTATCTATGTCTTCATTTTCATTCTTTGGCTCTTTTTGAGATATAAAAGCTTTTTCGTTAAATTTTCTTTTAGTCATTACCTTGTCAAGTGGATCCCCAATTATAAGATCTTTTGGATGATCTTGTTTGAATTTTAGAGTTATGGGAAGATCCGAAGTATCACCCTTATCCTCTTGTTGGCCATTTGAGGTAAAAGGTTGATCATTTGAGGTAGAAGGTTGATCATTTGGAATAATTTGTCCAACTTCTTCTTCATCACTATCATCGTTCGATATTCTTTCCACGTCGGAGGCTTTATTGAATTTGTCGTGAATTGATTCTTCAACCACTATGCTTGTTTTGTTATAAACCCGATATGCTTTTCTTTTAGTCGAACACCCCATAAAAATTCATTCATCGGCTTTAGGATCAAGTTTATCCAATTCATCCTTAGTGTTCAAAATAAAACACTTGCAACCAAATATTTTGAAGTAGCTAATATTTGGTGTTCTTCATTTCCAAAGCTCATAAGGTGTTTTGTTCAACTTGGGGCGAAGAGATATCTGATTTATGACATAACAAGCGGTGTTGAGGGCTTCGGCCCAAAAGTACTTTGGAAGAGAAAATTCATTTAGCATAAACCAACACATCTCTTGTAATGTTCGATTTTTCCTTTCAGCTACACCATTTTGTTGAAGAGTTCTTGGAGCTGAAAAATTATTTGTATATCCTTTGGTTTCACATAATACTCGAAATTCACCATCAAATTCAACTCCTCGATCACTTCTTATGGTTTTGATAGTATCCTCTTTTTCATTTTCTAAAAGTCTACATAACTTAGCAAACTCATAAGAGGCATCACTTTTATTTGCAAGAAAAATAACCCATGTATATCGAGAAAAATCATCAACTATGACAAAAGTATAATATTTTTCACTTAGACTAGCAGTGCCAATATCCCCATACAAATCTAGCTGAAGAAGTTGTAGAGGTTTGGTTATGGAAATTTCATTATTGGGCTTAAAACTACTTTTAACTAATTTGTTCATTTGGCAAGTGTCACATAAGCCAAGATTTTCAAAATTTAATTTGGGCAGTCCTTTGATATGTTGATTTTTATAAATATTTTGCAAATTTTTGTATCCAACATGTCCAAGTCGCCTATGTCATAAATTCGTTAAATCATTGTTGGCGACAAGACAAGAAATATTTTGACTAACCAAATCACTTGTATAAATTTTATAAAGATTACCTCTTCTACTAGCTTCACAAATAGTTTTATCATTTTTAAGAATAAGACATTTTTCTTTGTTGAAAAGAACATCATAATCTAAATCACATAATTGGCTAACACTAATCAAATTAAACTTAAGTCCATCTACTAATAAAACATGATGAAGAGTGAAAGAAGAATTACTAATGTTTTCATTGCCAATGATTTTGCCCTTGCCATTTTAGAACATAACCATCCCTTCCACTTTGAGCTTGATGTTGGTAAAAAGTTATTCTCTTCCGGTCATCTGGCACGAACATCCGCTGACCACGAGCCATTTAGAATCCTCCGTAATTGTTATTGCCCCTAATACCTATATTAAAATTATTTTTAGGTACCCTAGAGTGTTGGGGTCCATGGGGTTAGTATTGAGACCTTTGTGTCTCCAAAAATAGCTATTGTTATTTCTAATCCTACAAGTGCTAGCAAGATGTCCATTTATGCCTGAATAAAAACAAGTAATAATTTTAAAATTATTAGCACGTATAAAAGTCGAAGCTTGGTTTTTGTTTTTAGAATCGGTTTGAAAAAGTTTGTAACCAAATCCTAATTTTGAATGCTCACTTCTTTGTGCACCAAGAATTTTAGTAATTTTATCGGTACTCAAGTTGAAATGTTGCACATCTTTTCTTAAATTTTCAATTTCTTTTGGGAGCATTTATTTTTTGGAATCAAGAGTTTTGATTTTGGCAAGAGTAATAGTATGAGCATGATCAATAGATTCATAAGAGGCAAATAATTTATCTTTCTATATTTTAACTCTTTGAAATCCTTTTTCAAACTCTTGTATTTACAAAGCATATCTCTAAATTTATTTTGTAATTCATCATAATCTCCTTGAAGTTCATCAATTAAAGACGAAGAAGAAGAGTTAGAGTGTACCTCGTTATTTTCATCGTCTATGGACATAAGTCCTTGCTCGACTTTTTCTTCATCATCGGACATTGCAAATAGCTTATCCCATGTTTTAACGTCCGCATTTAAGGCCTTCTTTTTCGGAATGAACTTTTTCTTCTTTTGTTCCTCCTCCGCCATTTTGGGACAATCGGCGATAAAGTGCCCGGATTTCCCGCATTTAAAGCATGAATTGTCTCTTGCCTTATTTTTATTTACGAATTTTGAAATTTTTTGTACTAAGGCAGTCGTTTCCTCATCATCTTCATCACTAACATAATATGAATTATTTGAAGTAGATGCTATGCCTTTAGGAATAGATTGCATACCCAGTTGAGAGATAGATGGTTTGGAATTCTTTATTTTTTTGAGATAAACTTCGTAAATAAGAAGAATTCCAATAAGCTCGTCAAACTTGAGAGTTTCAAGATTTTGAGCTTCCGTAATCGCCATCACCTTTTTGGACCAAGAACCGAGAAGAGCATTGAAAACTTTAGTTACTTTATCTTGTTTGAAGATGACTTTCATGAGCGCCATTAGAGGATTGACGACGTTGTCAAGCTTTCCACCATTTTTAATAGGCTTTCTCCTTCGAGCATTATGAAGTTTTCGAAGTCTTTAACAAGCATGATTTTTCTAGCTTGTTTAACTTTATTAGTTCCTTTATATATGCTTTCGAGTTTTTCCCATACTTCATGAGCGGACCTTAGTCCTCGAATCTTATTATACTCGGTAGCGGTAAGAGAGCAATGTAAAATATTTAAAGCTTTACCGTTTAAGGAGAAGGACTTTTTGTCATTTTCATCAAACACCTTGAAGCTTTTGAGGACCGAAGTTCCATCCTCCAATTTCTTGGTTGGTTGGGCTATTCCTACGATTACCACTTTCCAAATATCGAACATGCAACCTTGTAAGAAGTATTCCATTCGGTCCTTCCAAAAGACATAATTGTTGGCGTAGAATAGTGGTGGCTTGTTGGTTGAGGCGCCGGTGGTAAGGTAGCTTTCGTTCGTAGACATGGATCTTTTCTCTTTACTCGCAATGAGAAACAAGCTTGCCAAAGAGTTTGGCTTTGATACCACTTGTTAGTCCAAGTGACTACAAAAATCTAGATGGGGGGTGAATAGATTTTCTCGATTTACTGATTAATGCCCTCTTTATTGAATATGAAGATGGGGAAGAAATAGAAGTGCAAAAAATAAATCAACACACAATGACTTAAAGTGGTTCAACTCACCTAGAGCCTAATCCTCTACCACCCAGTAAGTCCGAATGGATTTTGAAAAGGAAAAAGGTTTATTGATACCAAACAAATACAATCTTTATGTTGAAGAGTACCACACTCTTCTTACAACACCAACTTAAAAGAGCACCAGACTCTTCTACACCTCTATGAAGAGCACCAAACATTTTAACACCTATTTATCAACAAAGTGTGCTTTTACCGCAAGAACACTAACAATGATTTCTTGTTTTTTATGATTTTACAATTAGAATCAAGATTACACTTTGAATGAAAATATTATAACTCAAAAGTGCAAGTGTAATCAAGAAGGAAAGCCTAATAATCAAGATGTGAAAGTGATAAACTTTAGGCTAACGCAACAAGAATATGAAAAGGAAGACTTAGAGAATTTGCTAATTTCTTGTTGTGCTTTTCTAGATTGAAGAGTTGTATTAATCCTTTAAACTATTTATTTAAAGGAGAGCTTCAAGATTTGATTTCCAACATAGGCTCCTCCATCTTCACTTTTGTCTACAAAAGAAGGATCAACAGATCTACAAAAATGGATAAGAATTGATAAAGTAGATCTTACTGATAAGTGGTTAAGCAACGGATAGAATTTGCTATCAATAATCCTAGGGCGACCAATCGCTATTTTGAAAATTCGAAAGTTTAAACCGTTGGATCGAGATTTGACATGGGTTGCTGTCAAGGGGGACCTGTCACAGTCACAAGGCGACAGGTTACTCTAGGACCCATCCCAGCTCTTTGTTTTGTTCTGTGTTTTGTAAACTTTCATGTATGGGTCGCCCTATAGGGCCGACCAGTCGACCTCAACACAGATAGGTTGTCCGATTTTTGTCAAAAATAAAGTTCAAGAAGTACTTCAAAAATTTAGTAAAAATCATTGAAAATATTTTGAAGTATTTGGACAATATTTGGAGATATTGTTTTGGAATAAAAACTCATTTATATAAAATCATCAAAATAATAATAAAAATATTTTTCTAACAGATCTGTCACCTATGGATTTAGGTGAATCTCCGATGTTTTCATAGCCGTTGATCCAAACAAGATGTTGGCCAGGGAAAAGATGAATATAAATTCATCAAAGGATCAAAATGACTTGAAATGTGATCGTAGTTATTAAGTCTATATAGGTTTTGAGTGTTTCATACCATTAACTTAATCGGGAGACTAGATGACATAGGGACTATATGTGCACGGTATTCGTATATTGAATAGGTTTGCTCGCTATTCACCTACAAGTAGGTAATCAGGATGCACTTGCTATATGTTTATCTTGATTAGTGAGGTTCTTAAAATTAAGGAGTCAATTTAAAGTGGATTAATTAATCAGAATATAGAATTTTAATAAGTTGCAAATATTACAAGCCCACACAAAAATGAGATGGAACTTTTCTAATCTTGGGATGATTCAAAGAGTTGGATTCAATTCACTTAGTAGGATGTACTTTCAGACATGTCAAGTTATCATAACTATCACATTTGAAAGTTAATTGATCTCCATAAGTTAATTCTAGGCCAATTAAATTAATCAATCATTTAATAACTAAATCAATTTAACTATTAAATTAATTTAGATCCTTCATATTTAATTAATCACGTTAATTAATTATTTCACTCCATCTAGGATTCTCTAATCAGATTAGGTTTAATTAAATAGTATTATTATTTAATCAACTGCTTTTCGTCTTTTGTATAGTAGCACCACTGACACAAAATCTTCTTTTGAACTTGAAGAAGTAAGGACTGGCTAATAGGAAACTTATTTTATTGATTTTGATGATACTTAAAAAACTTATAATGCCCAAAATATTGTAAATTTTGTACTGGTTTTTACTCTATAATAGATAGATATGAAGTCCACAACTTAGTTGAAGATCAAAAGACCCTCCTAAGAGTCATGGAAGAAGATTGAAGACTTCCAGTTGTGTAAACATGATCATCCATCGATCATATCGTCGAGATTTCTTTCTTCGTTGGAGTCTTGTTCCATGAGCAAGTCGTAAGAGATGCTCATGTTTCTGTGTTGTATTAGTGTAGCTTCTGCCAGGAGTTGATTTTTTTCTGCATCAAGGCTTTCAATCCAGGAGTTGTTCCATGATCTTTTTGTTTCGTCTAGTGGAGGCCACACGTTCACCTCATCGGCTCTTTATTTCATCTCATATGACCATGTTTGCCTCATCGACTCTTCATTTTGTCTCGTTCACCTTATCGGTTCTCTGTTTTGTCTCATTGAGCCACATTTGCTCATTGGCATTTCGCTTGTCTCATAGAGATCACGTTGTTTTTCTAGTTATGACAAGGAAGTACTAGCTTATCTTGGAAGAGAAAAGCCATAGAGTTCAGCAATGCTAATAGCATCACATATTTCTTGTTCTTTTTCATCAACAGTGCGAGATGCTTCACTAGGTTTGAAGAATGTCTCCATTGTCCATTCTACGAGAGCGTTTTGTTCAGGAGTATATTTCATTCCTGCTCCTTTAATTCCTTTTCAAACTAGCATATTTTCCATTATTTCTTTATTTATTTTATAGTTTGTTGCACTAGTCATACATAATCTCCTAATAAAACCAGTTCTTATCATTAAATTATCTTCTCCTTGTTGGAGTTGATATCCCTTTGTTTTAATTCCTATTTTGATATTTATAATAAATTCTTTTGGACACATTGTGAATTTTGGACAAAAATATATAATGGCTCCATTATCTTTGATCATATCTATTTCAAAGGTTCTAATGACTCCTTGTATATTTGTAAATCATTCATCATATAAGACAACAAGTGATGATACCCGAGCCGAGCTGGATAAAAATATATCCACGTGGCCATTCAGGTGATGATGACATAAGCCATCCAAATGACGTAGACCGACCAGGGTGACGTAAGAAGCCAACCTGATGACGTGGACCGAGCCGAGCTCGGCCCACTACAACAAAAACAAATCCAGTAAGTGCCCCACTCAACAAATCTCCCACTAAGTGGATCCAACACACCAGTGACAGACCAAAGTGTTACCTATCAACGAGTCAATGGGATAAGTCAACAAGCTCCTCTCAACACATGGCCAACATGCGCCCCATGCATGACAGTGAGACGGTAAGTGTCCCACTATTATCTTAATATAATGATGATTAGTCCACTAATTTTATTAGTATAAATAGATGACATTTATTAGGAAAAAGACAAGAGAGAAAATCGACTATATAGCTTGTAAAATTCAAACTAAGTGAAAAAAAACCTACCAGAGACACCCTCTGTTCGGTATTCGTAACAAAAAGGCAGAATTAGCTACTTTACATAATTTCCAGGTGTTTATTTTTATTTTCCAAATCATACATCTCAAGTACTTTTCTTGTTGATCCAAGAGTCACATCAACAAGTGTTTTTGTTCCTAGTTTCGATTTTTGTAGGCCTTTAACGGATATCATTATAGCTCTGAGGTGTATGTATTGAAAATTTTTTATTTCATACTTGATCTTTTCATCAACTAAGTTGAAGGAACTTTGTTGGTTTTCATCCGTACAACTTACGTTTCTTTCAGACATATATCTTAATATGTTTTTTTTTTCCAATGATGGATGGCTAACTCTCTACCATCCAATTGAAGATAAGATATGGGAATATTGTTGGTTTGATATTGGTCGTCGGATGGATTACCTAAATCTCGACCATCCAATTTAAAATTAAATGGGATTATCTTATTGATTTGATCTTGGTCGTCGGATGGATTACCCTAAATCACGACCATCCAATTGAATATAAGATATGGTAATCTTGTTGGTCGAGGTTTAGGGCAATCCATCTGACAACCAAGATCAAACCAACATGATTACCTTATCTTATCTTCAATCGAATGGCCGAGATGCAGGGCAATCCATCTGACGACCAAGATCAAACCAACAAAATTATCCTATTTTATCTTCAATTGAATGGTCGAGATTTATGTCAATACATTCGACGGCCAAAATCAAACCAACAAGATTACAATTTTTTTTTCAATCAGAAAATCGAGAGTTAGGGCAATCCATCCCACGTCCAAAATCAAATCATATCTTGTTATTAGTTATTTAAAGTTTTTTTTAGTACATATTATGGAAGGGGATAAGTAATGGGATTCGAACCTCAAACCATATGTTTGGGCCTAGGGTTCTTAACCATTCGACCACCATCTAATTCCTAGTGATTTAAAGTGATTAATGCAACATTGTTTAATAAAATATAAATTAGACATAATAATAAAATATATTCTTTAATTAACTTAATATATAATTATAAAATTGTGTTAATAAGTAATTGGTTTTTAATTAGATAGCTTTCTATTAAAATAATAAGGATTATTAGTACACAATTTGAAGTAGAATGGTTGGAGATGGATTTTTACGGCTTGTTTGGGAGCACTTTTGAAATGGACTTTTGGATCTAAAAGTCCATTTCAATAAATTTTCATGTTTGGCGGTTATTTTGGAATGGACTTTTGGATAAGTCACTCCTCCAAAAAGTCCATTCTAGAAAAGTGAGAATGATAGACTTTTGAAAAGTCCATTCTAGAGAAGTCCATTTTCTAAATGGACTTTTCCATAAGTGCCCCCAAACAAGCACTAAAATTTAATTAAGACATTATACTATTTTTGTGTAAATATTGTGTTAAATAGAATTATAGTTGGGGATGGTCTTAGGGTGTTTTTCAGAAAACAAAAAAAAAAAAAAAAAAAAAGAAAAAGAGTAATGCAAATGAGAATATACAAATGTAAAAGAGAAATTTCCAATAATATCATCTTTCCAAAAAAACAAAAAAGACATTGATTTACGCTTCCTTTTTTGGGTATTTTTACACTATCACCTTTTTTGAATATTTATACGCTTTATGGGATCTTTTTATTTTTTAACTTATTTTTACGCTATTTTTTGTATTTATGTTGTTTCTTATTTGTTTTTAGATCGCTATTTTTGGTATTTATGTTGTTTCTTATGTGTTTTTATACTGGGATCTTTTTTATTTTTTATTTTACTTATTTTTAGGCTATTTTTTGTATTTATGTTGTTTCTTTTTGTTTTTATATTGTTTATGTTGTTTCGATGTTATTTTACCTATTTTTATGCTCCTTTTGTTCACTTGTTGTTTTATATGTTGTTTTTATTGTTTGTGGGTTGTTTCTATATTATTTTATATGTTGTTATTTTGTTTATTGGTTGTTTCCATGTTATTTTCGATGTTTCAACGCAGACTTTACTTGTTTTTGTTCATGTGTTACTTTATATGTTGTTTATTTTGTTTTTTGATTGTTTCTATATTATTTTCTATGTTGTTATGTTGTTTCGATGTTTTCAATGAATTGGATCAAAAATTGAATTGTATTATCTATGTTCATGTGTTGTTTCATATTGTTTTATTGTGCGTAGGTTTTTTGTTGTTTCTAGGATTTCGATTATAAGATTGATTATTTAATAGTGACATAAATCTTTTTTCATTGAAATTGTATTAGCTGAAATATGTTTAAAACTTGTTTGAAACTACTTTGAAATAGTAGCGTCAAAAAGTCGGCGGAAAAAACACCGATGGTCCAAAAGTCCAAAAATGCGGGGACGTAAATTGCCTTTTCTCGCAGAATGTATGGTAATTGTGTCATTATCCCAATATAAATTGTGATATGGGGAAAAGTGGTATATAAACTTGTGTAACGTGGGTTTGTCAGATGTAAGGGCATCTCCAATGCCATCCATCTAAAAACCTCTAAAAACCTACTTTTTGGTGGGACCCATAATACCACATCATACAAACCTCAAAAAGAAAAAACCTCATCTTTCTCCCCACAATCCTAAAACCTCTAAATAGCTTTTTTGTGGACCCTACATTCTAACAATAAAATCAAATGACTTTTATTATATATATATATTATATAACATGTATTGTTACAATTTATATTAAAATATATATCATTTATATTAATTTTCTTTTTAATAGAAAGAAGCGGTACTTGCAAATGGATCGTACCGCTTCATGTCGGACAGGAAAAAGCTTGTGCCCACAATGGGTGAACTTTTTTTTGCATTCGGGTTTTTCAATTGAAAAACCTATCAAAAAAGCCCCCATTGTAGACACCCTAAGGGCAATTTAACTAAATAAGGTTATAAGGGGGTGAACTCAGATTATGTATAAGTATTAAATCAATTCAACTAATTAAAATTATACCATAATGAAATATAAACATACATTTTACAAGTACTATAGTATTTATCCTTGCTTTCCCTTCACATTTAACAAAAGTTTCTCATATTCAAATCTTCACAAGCTTTCCTTTCATATTCTCTTTGAAACCAAACAAAGGGAAATGTTCTCCTTAAATTTTCAGCGCTCATACCAAGTATACTAGGTAGCAAAACTGTATTTAGTTTTTAGGGAGTGTTTGCAAATACTTCTGTTTTTTTAAAAAGTGACTTACTGTAGTAGTAGGAATCTAAAAGATGAAAATATCAAAGTTGAAGTGTTTGAAAAAAATAGCAATTTAAAAAGACCCATATATGAATTATATGAGTATTTAGGAAGAGAAAGAGCAATTTTTGATTATGATAAAAAAACAAATTGATGATAAAAATATCAAAAATAAATTTCTTCTTATTTACAAAAATACCAACAGCACTTTTCGAAAATCAGAAGCAGCACACACCTAACTTTTAGATTTTGATTAAATGAAATAAAAGCAAAAACAAAAAAACTTGTATTTGCTAACACTAAAAAGTATTTTGTTTGAGCTAAATGTTGACAATGACTTCTTTTTAAGGGTGTTAAATATCCTTTGTTTGAAAATACCTTTTATCTTATCAAGCCACACTAATCTACAAACGCCAAAAGGCAAAAGCATATTTTAAAAGCACATGTGAGAATAAGATTGAAAGATTGTATTAGCGTGGGTGCTAAATTGCTAATACGCTTCCCTTATATAAGTTACATAACTAGCAGCACGCGGATAAATACTAAGGACCATACCTTCCCTTGAAAAGTTAATAGGTAATAAGACCTCCAAACTGTTGTTCCAACAAATAAGTGAAACAGGTACACTCCTCAACTTATTTCTGGTTCTTTATCCACTTTCAGCTTGTTTCCTGTGTCCTGCAAATGTATTCAAATAGTGGGCAACCTTAAATGTTCACTTTGGCTGGTGCTATATAATATTTCAGATTTCTATATTGCAGCAAACGATTCTCCAGAAAAATAGGTTCTGATCTGAAACTTGAACAAAAGGCATGGCTGTCCACTAAATACTAAAACTCCGTAATGGAAGCTGCTAAATAAACGTTGTGCATACTAATAATCAGACACCAATTCCAAATGACAACAATCAGGGAGTGTTTGCAAAAACACTTAGAAAAAGTATGTCAGCTTTTCGTTGAAAAATAAAACTAGTTTTTAGTGTTTTCAAATGACAACTTTGCTTCTTTTTTTTCATAATTTAATCTGAATCTAAAAATAAAGGGGGAGGTGCTTTAGATTACTAATTCTGCATCTAGTTTGACTTTTATACACAATTAAAACACACTTTTACAACTTATATCAATATTTAACTTTTATTTGCAACACCACCACCTTCTGATTCTCAACTATTTTTCGATTTTACTACAATGAATCACTTCTTCTAAAACCAGAAGTTTTTGCCAACAATTCTTCTAAAACCTTTTGATTCTCAACTATTTTTCGATTTTACACAATGAATCACTTGTTCTAAAACCAGAAGTTTTTGCAAACACTCCCTTAACACATGATATAGGAGCGGGAATATTATTTCTACGGTTTCATTTTTATTGCTGTTTTACAAGTCTTTCCTGGTACTGAGATGAATGGGAAATCTCACTTTTCCAAGTAAGAATAATATCCCAGTCAGTTATATCCTTTGTTCATGGCCTGAACAAACTATTGAAAAAAGATCTACCCTTTTAGCCAACTAACATGTTCATCCTGCAGTTCTTGTTATTCAAATATTGCCCCATTGGCTATTACAGTCCAGCAGAAACACATAAATACTAGTAAGGGTTAATTACAAAAACTACCCTAAACCTAAACTCATTCCAAAAAAACCTCAGTTATCTTTCAAAATTACAAATACTCCCTTGACATTTATTTCCATATTACAAATTGCGTCCTCAAGAAATGAGTATTTATTGGCTAAATACAAACCTTAGGAGGGTGCTTGTAATACTTTAAGTGTGTATTTGTAGTATTTTTACTAAACCCATGGGTAGTTTTTGTAATTATCCCTAGGAATTATACTCAACACCCACCCTATAAAAATTCAACTAAATTTATGCCTCAGTTTCACCCTATGAGACTCAACATTTAATCAGACCCAAAAATTCCAGACTTCCACATACCTAAGCGATACTAAAAGATAAAAAATAAAACACACAGTCACACACACACACACACACACACACACACACACACACACACACACACACATAAAGGGGATAGTAAAGCGAACAGCAAAAATACAATTTTCCCAACATAACGATTTCTAACTTAGCAATCGAAAACAAATAAAATAATAAAAGGGTCGCTAAACTGAGTTAATCCGCTAAAAATTGAAGAGCTATTGAAAAAAAAAAATATTACTGAATTTCAGCAGCCTCTTCTTCTTGATTAAGGTCCCCAAACTTCTGCTTAAAGGAATCTTGTCTCTGCATCCACATCATATGCCCCTGTAATTTTGATAAATAAAATAGAATCAAATGAAAATATAAAAACAATTCTCATTTTTTTTTTGAAGTATGTAATTTGTGGAAAAACCTGGAGAGCGGCGGCCCAGGCAATGAGGAAAGAGGCGACCCAAAATCTTTTGTCCTTAAGAAGCTGTCGAGCTTCAATTTTTCTCGTTTCCATATCTGCCTGATGAATTACCTTCAACCTCCAACTACCGAAACAGAGTCGATTCCAATTCGCCGGAAAATCTATTTGGGTTTTCGAATAAAACTCCTACGAGGCTACGACTTGTCGCTATTTGCTTATTCTCGGGAGAACTGGGCTGTGAAACTAAAAACCAGGATGCAGCCCAACACCTAGGATCAATTTATGGGAAAATTACATAAAATACACTCTTTTTAGTGAACATACCACAAAATACGCTTTTATCACTTTTGTACCTATTTTTTTCTTTTTGTACCTACTTTTTTTTATACGCTCCTACATATTTTTTACTTATTTTTATTTTTGTTTCGTTTTTTTTGTTCCTGTATTGCTTTATATGTTATATATATTGTTTCGATTTTGTTTAAATTTGTTTCTTTGTTATTTCTATGTTGTTTCTATGTTTCAAACAATTTTTACCTATTTTTTATGCTATTTTTTATTCATATATTATTTTGTACAATGTTTCTAAGTTTCGGTGTTGTTCTATAATATTTTTAATGTTGTCTAATAATGTTTTTTGTTGTTTCTATACAGTGTTCAATGTGTAAATATAATTTTTACCTATTTTAAGCTATTTTTATTCATGTGGTGTTTTTAATATTTTTTACGTTGTTTTTGGGTTGTTTCCATACCGTTTTTAATATTGTTCCAATGTTTCTTTGTTGTTTCCATGTAGTTTTCGATGTTTAAATACAATTTTTACCTATTTTAACTCTTTTTGCTCATATGGTATTTTGTATTTTGTTTCTGGTTTGTTTATATATTGTTTCTTGGTTGTTTCCATGTTTTTTATGTTTTCATGCATTGGATCATAAATTGAATCATGTTGTTTCTATAATATTTTAAATTTATTTGGTTTTAAGATGTGTTGTTTTATATGTGTATTTCTTAATTTTTTATGAGACTTCGAGTATAAGATGGATTATTTAACGAGGGCAAATTTTATTTTCTCACTGAAATTTTATTAAAAGAAATATGTTTGAAACTTGTTAGAAACAATCTTGAAACAAAGCGTAAAAAAGTCCAGAAATTTTCGCGGGAGCGTAAAGTTGTGTAAAAATTAAAAAAAAGAGCGAGAGCGTAAATTTTAGGTAAAATAGTACCGGGAAGAGTAAAAGGCTGACATTGTCTCAAAAAAGTAGGGCATTTATGTCAATTGCCCTCAATTAATTATGGAGGAACAAGAGAAACTTTTGGGTTTGGGTCTGTAAGTACCCAATACCACGGTTTTATTCAAGTACCTTGATTGACAAATTGCGAAGGTTACCCGAGTTTATGAGAAAAGTTTCACCATTTACCTCACCTACGGGATGTCAGGAATGCTCGGTCGGGTAGCTCGGTAGCATCCTAGCTCTGTTAGCTCAGTAGCTGCAGGAGCTCGTTAGCTACTACTATGCTCAGTTCCTTTAAATACGCTCCTGGTTGACTTTTTAACTTTTTTATGCTCCTGCATATTTTTTTGGATATTTTTACGTTTTTTCAAACAAAATTATGTTCTAGTATTGCTTTATATGTTATTTATGTTGTTTCGATGTTGTTTCTATATGTTTCTTGGTTGTTTCTATATTGTTTCAATATTTCAATGCAACTTTTATACCTATTTGTTTGCTCTTTTTTGTTCATGTGTTATTTTATATATTGTTTATGTTGTTTCGGGGTTGTAATATAATGTTTTTAATGTTGTTCTCATATTTTTATGTTGTTTCTATGTAGTTTTCAATGTACAAATACAATTTTTACCTATTTTAAGTTCTCTTTTTATTCATGTGGTGCTTTTTATATTGTTTACATTGTTTCTGAGTTGTCTAAATACAGTTATAATGTTGTTATCATGTTTCTTTATTGTCTTCATGTAGTTTTCCATGTTTCAATACAGTTTTTACCTATTTTTAAGCTCTCTTTATGATCATATGTTGTTGTTTTTTTATTGTTTCTGAGTTGTTTCTATATAGTTTGTAATGTTGTTATGTTGTTTCTTGATTGTTTCCATGTTTTTGAAATTTTCAATGCATCAGATAAAAAAATTGGATTGTATTTTTTATTCATGTATTGTTTCTACACTATTTTCAATTTGTTTGGTTTTAATATGTGTTGTTTTATATGTATATTTATTGATCTTTTATAAGATTTCGAGTAAAAAATAGATTATTTAATGGGGACAAAAATTATTTTTCACTGAAATTTTATTAGATGAAACATGTTTGAAACAACCTTGAAACAACAAGGTAAAAAATTCCGGAAAAATTGGGGGGTGCGAAAAAATGTCCAAAAAAGGCGCTGGAGCGTAAAAAAGTCTAGAAAAAGTCCGAGAGCGAAAAAGTTGTCCTTTTTTCTAGATTGTGGGGGTAATTGTGTAACTCTAATTGATTTGCGAGTTAATTCCAAAAATACCCAACATTCTGGGAGAGAAGACATTAAATACTCTCCCCGCTCTTTTTTTGGATATTCTTATGCTCCTACACTTTTTGTTTTGGATATTTTTACGCTTTTTTTGCTTTTGTTTTTCCCTAATTGTTCTCTATGTTATTTCTGTTGTTTCGTATTTGTTTCTATGTTGTTTATTTTGTTTCTTGGTTGTTTTTGTGTTCTTTCGATGCAACTTTTACCTATTTTTTACGCTTTTTTTATTCATATGTTGTTTTATATATTGTTTCTATTGCTTATGGGTTGTTTCTATACTTTTTTTAATGTTGTTTTAATTTTGTTTCTATATGTTTCTTGGTTGTTTCTATGTTGTTTCAATATTTCAATGCAACTTTAACACCTATTTTTTTCGCTCTCTTTAGTTCATGTGTTGTTTTATAAATTGTTTATATTGCTTCTGGGTTGTTATATAATGTTTTTAATGTTGTTCTCATATTTTTATGTTGTTTCTATGTAGTTTTCAATGTATATATATACCTTTTTTTTTTACCTATTTTAAGCTCTCTTTTTATTCATGTGGTGCTTTTTATATTGATTACGTTGTTTATGGGTTGCTTAAATACTGTAATAATGTTGTTTTCATGTTTCTTTATTATTTTTCATGTAGTTTTCGATGTTTCAATGCAGTTTTTACATATTTTTAAACTATTTATGATCATATGTTGTTTTTTATATTATTTTTGGGTTGTTTCTATATAGTTTTTAATGTTGTTATGTTGTGTTCTTTGATTGTTTCTATGTTTTTGACATTTTCAATGCATTGGATAAAAAATTGGATTATGTTTTTTTATTCATATATTGTTTCTACATTATTTTCAATTTATTTGGTTTTAATATGTGTGGTTTCATGTGTATATTTCTTGATTTTTAATAAGATTTCGAGTATAAAATTGATTATTTAATGAGGAAAAAATTACTTTTCACTGAAATTTTATTAGATGAAACATGATTGAAACATTTCTGAAACCACCTTGAAACTTCAAGAAAAAAAATCCTGAAAAATTGGGGGTGTGGAAAAATGTTAAAAAAAAGCGTGGGAGCATAAAAAAGTCCAGGAAAAGTCTGGGAGCGTCAAAAGTTTTCCTTTTTTCTGGATTGTGGGGCTATTATATCATTAACCCTAATTGATTTGTGATTTAATTCCAAAAATACCCAATATTCTGGGAGAAAAGATATTAAATATTCTCCCCGCTCTTTTTTGGATATTTTTACGCTCCTGCACTTTGTTTGGACATTTTTACGCTTTTTCGCTTTTTTTCTTTTTGTTCCTTGAATGTTCGCTATATTATTTTTGTTGTTCTATACTTTCTTTCTATGCTGTTCATTTTGTTTCTTGGTTGTTTTTGTGTTGTTTCAATGCAACTTTTACCAATTTTTTACACTCTTTTTTGTTCATATGTTATGTTATATATTGTTTCTATTGCTTATGGGTTGTTTCTATACTGTTTTTAATGTTGTTATGATGTTTTTTATTGTTTTTGTGTTGTGTTTGATGTTTCAGTGCAACGTTTTACCTATTTTTAAGCTCGTTTTGTTCATTTGTTGTTTTTCATATTGTTCCAGAGTTGTTTCTATACAGTTTTTAATGTTGTTCTGTTGTTTCTTAGTTGTTTCTATGTGCTTTCGACGTTTTCAATGCATTGGATCAAAAATTAAATTGTGTTTTTCTGTTTATGTGTTGTTTCTATATTATTTTCAATGTGTTTTGTTTTAATATGTGTTGTTTTATGTGTATTCTTCTTGATTGTTTATAAAATTTCGAGCATATAATTGATTATTTAATAGGGGCAAAAATTATTTTTCACTGATTTTTTTTAGTAGAAACAAGTTTGAAACAACGTCGTCAAAAAATCCGAAAAATTCGGTGGGAGAGTAAAGACAGGAGCGTATAAATGTCCTAAAAACAGGATTGGGAGCATAAAGGTGCCCATTTTTTAGGAATATTGGGTACTTTTCCTTATCCCTTAGTTTTGTCTATCAAATAATTGTGGGTAATATTTTTGTGTATGTAGGTCCCAAGGGGTGTGAGTAAAGTCTAGAAGGGAGGGGGGTTGAATAGGCTTACGAAATTTTCAATTCTAAATGAAATCAGAGTTTTACAAGAAAACAATGAGTCTTTTGAAAGACAGCTGAGTTAAGCTTCAGCAGAAGAGTTAACCACTCAACAGACTCTGAGAGAGCTGTTGATAGAGTAACTCAGTTGAATGAAGTTAATTTTTAGAAATTTGGTTTTCTTGAATAACAGAGAAAGTCTTAAACCCTTTTTAAAGTTGGTTTATCAACACTTATACTTTTGGATTGGTTATTATTAGTTGGATAGCAAATATAGCAAATAAATATAATTGCAGAAATTTAAAGTGCAGAATTTAAAATGACACAAAATTTATAGTGGTTCGAGGATTGATCACACAGTCTTCCTTAAGATCTGAATCTAGTTTGATCTTGAACCTCACTATATTCCCTTCCTTTCTTGGAAATATAGACCCATTTGCTTTATCAAATATTTTCCTCTTCAACTTAGAAGAACAACTTCTATCATCCACGTGAATGTGTTGGATAAAGTATCTTCAAATTAGGCTTGAGGATATGAGAAGTTTTGCTTGAGAGAGTATTTGCTAGATATTGCTTGAATGCTTCTAAGTTCCGTGTCTTGCTTCGAGTGATTGCTCGCTTACTTGTCTCTGAAAATTTCTCAGCTTTTTATTGTAGAGTTCAAATTTTGTCCATTGAAGAGATAGACAAAATTCAAACTCTTAATATTTGTTTGTTGGCTTGTCTTATTTTTGTAGCCTTGATGTTGACCAAACTTTTGAAATCTGGTATTATAGGTTGCTAAAAAGAGGTTCAGAGTTCTGTAGGCTTCTCATTGGCTTAACCTTTTTGCACTCTTTCAGCAAGAATATGTTAAGGTTGCAGGTTTGCCTCCATTACCAAAACATATAAGTCTTTGACTTTCAATACAACGGACTTCTTCAGTTGTCTTGAGTCATTCAGCTGCTTTAGCCTTTAAATTGAGTCATCTCCATCATTCCTTGGTTGACTTTGTTATAAGTCTTCTGAAAGACTTAGCTGATATACTTACTAAAGGTGTTCTAATCCACTCAGCTGCGACTCAGCTGATTCATTTCTGCATTCTTCAGCAAGTCTTATGCATACTTCTACTTAGTTGTTATTTAACTCAGCTAATATTTCTTACTATTACATAGTAAATTTACATACAGAATTGGGGTGCCAACTTTCTAATACAAAGTTTTGTAAGCATCATCAAAATCTATATAACAAATTTTCTAACAATTTTATTCATGAACATTCAACACTTATATTATTGTATGTATATCTCAATTATATTGTAAAAATACAAAATTTTCTGACAGCTATCTTCTCGTCTCTTCTGTTGTCTTCTTGTTCTTTTCTCTTCTTCAACTCTTCTTTTTTCATTCTCTTCATCTCTTCTTCTCCTTCTTTCTTCATCCGCTTTTCTTCTTTCCTCTTCTTCTATCATTCTCAGTCGCAGTTCATCCATCTCATATTTCCGTTCCAATTCATTGGCTCTACGCTAATCTTCTCTGCGCTGAGCTTCACAAAGACCTATCCAATATAGAGCATCCCTCTTTAATGGATTAATTGACATGATTCCACTAACTATTTTTGGTGAGAGCCTCTACTTCTCCCACCAGATTGTGAATCTCTGCCTCTTCCTCTTTCTGCGCTTCTTCCCCCTGCATGGTTGCCCCATCTAGATATTTGGTTGCTGGGTGGTTGCTGACTCTTAGAAGTATGCTGACTCTTGGTTTTCTTCCCTTGCGTCAGATGCTTCCTTGGCTCTTCAATATCTTTCAAGTTCTTTGCCCAGTACAGATCCCAAGCATCAGTGATGTCCATCCCTGCATAGTACTATTCTTATAAAAGAGTATCGAACTCTTCATTTGATCGTTATTCCAAGGGAACTGCTGGTGGAGTAACATCTCTTGGGATCAACCCTGTTGGTGGACTGCCATATTGTTTCTTTAGCTTCTTAATCCTTTCCTCCTGGTTTTTGTCAAGCTTGGCAATTTCTTTCTTCGATTTCTGAAAGGCTAACTCTTAAGTCTGCTGTGAGGGTGGCGTCTCTGTTGTCCAACTGCATGTCGAGAGAGGCTTGGTGCCGTTCAATCTTCTCAATCTCTTCACAGATTTTCTTGAAGATGTTGCGCATCTCAGCTATTTGACTTGAGTCAGCTACCGGCCACTCTGCATCAAAATTGAAATCAACTGGCACAATCGTATCAGTAGGAATTATAGGGTCTTCTTGGACGGTGTAGAGCCTCTGCTCTCTTGCAGTTTCTTCTTCAAGTACGGGCAGTTCCTGAGAGAAAGCGAAAACTTCTTCATAGGCATCTCTCGCACTTGAGATATTGTGCGCGAGGTGGTCTCGCTGCGACTCGGAAGCTCGCGATTGATTGATCGTGATTCAGTGGGGCCTTTGATTGTATTGACCCGGTGGTGAGCCTCACTGTCTTAATGACTTCTTCGGTCATAGATGGTTTTTCCATTTGAGTTGACTGTTCCTCGGCCGTATCAGTAGCGTCATCGGAAGATGATGAGACTTTAGGATTTGGCTCATCATCAAAATTGAAAGTTTGTCGAGCAGCCTTGAATTCTGGCTTGCTCGTACTTGGTGGAACATCCTCAGCTGAATCTTCTTGAGCAGGGGTTGATTCAGCTTCATCTGCGGATCCCAGGAATGTTGTATCAGGATCATCCTGGGAGTCATGAAGAGCGCTAATTTCCTCCTCTAAATCAACAATAATGTTCTGAGGAATGCTCTTATCTCCTTGATTTTTACCTAGGGAAGTCTCAACCTCCCTCAGGTCTTCATTGCCTCCTGTAGTCTCAACTGCAGCGGGGCCTTGTACAATCCATTCGACAGACGCAACTGTCTTGGGGTTTTCTACAGTGGCATCCATAGGAGTCTCAACCCCTTGGATTGCACTTTCATTGCCCAGAGTGTTAACTCCCGGGGCAGAACCATCCTGTGCCTCGATCGCATCGAAAGCATCCTCGACTGAGTTGTTGGTACTTCGGTGAGACAGATTCAATCGTCCGAGCCGTTAGTGACAACTTCTTTGTGTTTTCTTTTCTTGTTCCTTTTCCACTTCGCCTCCTAGATTCGGGGTGGAGTCACCTGCAGACATCCTCCGACCTAGCCGCGGTGGAGTGAGTTTTCCCCCGGTGGCTCACTGGCGAGTGACTTATGTTGGGGTTAATCGCTCCGGACTCCGACTTTGTCAAATGATTGGTCACCGCAGGGCGGTGGTAAGACACCTTCGGCGGGGTTGGCTCAACTTGGGTGCCCAAATTCCCGGTGTCATTGCGGTTCCTTAGATCCATCTTCGAACGAGCGAGTGGGGAAGTGGTTGCGGCAATAATGATGGCAATCTCATTGTACCACTCCCAACGGATCAATTTCCAACTGTGTTTTGGAAGACTCTCCTGGTCCTTCCATCAGTTCTTTCTCATGCATCAGTGTGGATTCCCGCATAGCTTGCTGCATGTCCAACTTTTCTTGTGCAGCAATAGGGTCCATGTCCTCATCAGCATCGAGAGTATGTCAAGATGAGGATGAGTATGGTCGTTGGTTCAGTTAGAGGACAAATGTTGGCTTTCTCATGAGCTCTGCTTCCTCTCACCGCTCTTGCTTGTTCGTTTTCCTTCCGAATTTAAGCATATTAATACAATTATCCTCATCCAGGGCTTGCAGCACTGTATCAACTTCAAGAAACCTGAAGAGTTCCTCTTCCTCATCAATAAACTCTGGATGTTCAAACTGCACCTTAGAGTGACTTAGCTTCCACTTCCTCCATGCTCTTAGACGATTACAATGGGGAGCATATGATTACATCATCATCTTCATCCTCTCCCTGTTGCCCTTCCTTTTCAGGAATGGAGGGTAGCAAACTCTGCTGCTCTTCGCCCTCTCAAATGACATCTGCTTTCTTCATCTGTTTCTTGTTCTTGTTGTTTCATGCTCGTCATCCCACATTTGGATCTTGATTGCCTCTCATTTTGATCGGCCTCGTGCAGACTTGGCTGTTTCATCAATAATTTCTGGAGACTGCACTTCTTCAGTAGTCTCAGAGATCTTTTCCAGTTGAGTGGCAGACTCAGCTGTCTTCTCAAGCTCTGAACGCTTGGTGAGTCTTCTTCTCTTTGTCCTTACCAGGGGAATTTCAGGTTCGGATACGGCTTCCTCAGATTCCTTGGCGGCGGGGGCCGGTGCACCTTTCTTTATCTGAGGAGCTGCCTTTCTTGGCTTGGCAGTCCTCTTCTTCTTGATGATTGGAGAAGGTATTTGAGGTTCCTTCTCTGCCTCGGCTGCAGGGGCAGGTGACTCTTTTTTCTTTGCTGCAGGGGCAGCTATCTTCTTTGCAGCTGCATGGGCAACTTTCTTCTTGGGAGGGGAAGTAACAACTGTTTCTTCAGGATCAGCTGATTCCCCCTCGCTGGTATCCGCCCTCTCAGCGTATGCTCTCTTCTGGGCTTCAGACAAGTTGGCCCGAAACATCTTCTTGTTAACATGGAAGGATTTTCCATGTCAAAGGGGAACACCCTTCACCTCCATCAAGTGGCCAATTACAAGGCCATACCCCAGAGATCCTCCAAATGACCCATCATCCTTGAAGGACTTATTTGCAACATTCTGGCAGATTTTGCTGTAGACGAATTCTGCCCAGTTGATTTTCTTCTCCTCCATGATCGTAGCCATGACGATCAACTTGGTTTTGGACAGCTGATTAAATCTTCCAAATTTCATGTCTACACATCAACGATATCTATAAGCTTATGGTAATCCTCCTTCAGCAGCTTCTTCTCAGCTGTGTAGACGACTTTTACAGCACACTCGGGTTTGTCCACTTCCTTCCATGCAACGACCAAATCAACGTCTGCTTCATATATTTCCGGCATGCCCTCCGACGACAATAAACAGTGCTCCGCAAGGTCCTTTGCAGTGATTAGAATGTCCTTGCGGTGGACGGAGGACTTAATCCCTTCGTCCTGCACCTCAGCGTTTACGTAGAATTGGGCGACCTCCTCTACGTATGTCATTTGGTATTCCAGTGTGAGAAAGGGTTTTAGCCCGAATTTCTCAATTTTATCAGCTATCTTCTTTACAAGCGTTTCATCGGAACCCTGCTTTATCATCCCTTCAAAATCCACGTTTGATCCGGTGTGGATTTGCTTTGCGAGCTTGGTAAAATCATGTGCTGGTGCCTTTTCAGAGATTTTATCGGACGAAACTTGATGAACTTGCTTTGAAGATTGGTAGGGTTTTGAGAGAAAAGATATTTGCTTTCTTGCTTTGGAAAGATGAACAGTTTTTGAAGTGAGAGGGAAAACTGAACAAATGGGTATATAAGGGTTATGAAAGGACGTGTATTTGGTTTTTGAAATATTGATCAAGATCAACGGCTCAGATTTAGCACGTCTCATTTGCATTTAATTGCTCGCATTTAATGCGGCAGCATTTATATCTAATCATATGCTTGTTGTGCAGCTTTTGACTGTGCCTGTCATTATTACGCTGACGTCATCCTTAAAACATTTCAGCTCATTAAAAACGACTGTATTTTTGTCACTTAGCTCATAAATGACTCAACTTGTTCCTTAGCTGACTCAATTCTTCTTCTCTCTATACGTATAGTGACTCAGCTGTCAGCTAACTCGATACAGCTGACTTTCCGATACGGCTAATTCACTTGGCTGATTCAAGAAATCTGCTCAATTTTCATCTTTTCAAGTTTCATCTCTTCTCATTGAGTCTTCTGAGTGTCAACTCAGCTCAAATAACCCTAGCTCATGCTTAAGCTCTTCAAATCTTGATTCACATAATGGCTTTGTGAATATGTCAGCTAACTGTTTGTCAGTTGAGATGTATTCCAAAGTGATGTCTTTCTTTTCAACATGATCTCTTATGAAATGATATCTGACATCAATGTGCTTTGTTCTTGAATGCAACACAAGATTCTGAGTGATTGCAATAGCACTCGTGTTATCACACATAATTGGAATTTCTTTTTCTTCAATTTCATAATCTCTTAGTTGTTGTCTCATCCATAAGACTTGGGCACAACAACTTCCCACAACTATGTACTCAACTTCAGTTGTGGATGTGGCTATTGAGTTTTGCTTCTTGCTAAACCAGGAAACCAACCTGTTTCCTAGCATTTGACATGTACCTGAAGTACTCTTCCTGTCAACTCTACATCCAGCATAGTCAAAGTCTGAGTAACCAATTAGCTTGAATCCACCTTCCTTTGGATACCATAAGCCGACTTCCTGGCATCCCTTCAAATATCTTAGGATTCTCTTAGCTGCAGTCATATGGCTTTCTTTTGATGCAGATTGAAATCTTGCACATACACCTACTGCAAAGGTGATGTCTCACTTCTTTGTTAGATAAAGCGTTGATCCAATAAGTGCTCTGTATCTTATTTGATCCACAGGCTTGCCATCTACATCCATATCCATCTTGACTGATGTATTCATTGGTATTTTTACAGAAGACTTCTCTTCCATGCCAAATTTCTTCATTAAATACCTAGTGTATTTTGTTTGACTTATGAAGGTTCCATCCTTCAGCAGTTTAACTTGAAGTCCTAAGAAGAATGTCAGCTCTCCCATCATCCTCATCTCAAATTTACCTTGCATGATGTTTGAGAATTTATCACACAGCTCTTTGTTTGTGGATCCAAAAATAATGTCATCCACATATATTTGAACAAGCAGTATACTCTCTCCATCTTGAATTCTGAAGAGTGTTCTGTCCACTTTGCCTTTAGTGAATCCATTATCTGTCAGAAATTGAGATAATGTATCATACCATGCTCTAGGTGCCTGTTTCAATCCATATAGAGCTTTCTTGAGCTTGTACACCTTATCTCCAAGAGTCTTCTGCTCAAAACCTGGAGCAACATAGGCAAGAAACATATACTTCTTCTTCTAATAATCCATTTAAGAATGCACTTTTCACATCCATTTGATATACAATGAAGTTCTTGTGAGCAGCATAGGCAAGAAACATCCTTATTGCTTCTAATCTTGCAACAGGAGCAAATGTTTCATCAAAATCTATGCCCTCTTCTTGGCAATACCCTTTGGCTACCAATCTTGCTTTGTTTCTTACCACAGATCCTTCCTCATTCATCTTGTTTCTGAAAACCCATTTTGTGCCAATAACATTTTGATGGGTTGGTCTTTGCACCAATTCCCAAACCTTGTTCCTTTCAAACTGATTCAGCTCTTCTTGCATGGCTTGAATGTAATGTGTGTCATCCAATGCTTGGGACACATCCTTTCGTTCTATTTGGGAAATAAAACAAGTGAACATTGCTTCTTGTTGAGCTTTGGATCTGGTTCTTACACCATCTCTTACATTTCCAATAACTAGCTCTGGTGGATGGTCTCTCAGCCATCTCACATCAGGTTGGAGTAAGTTAGTTGGATTCAGGCGTATTGTAGCTGTGTTGTCTTGAGCAGCTCTCTCATCATCACTTAGCTGCAGATTTTCCAGCTGTCTTTGAGATTCAGCTATCTCATCTTCATCTTGGTTGATTGCTCCAGCTTCAGCTTCAACATAAGGACTCTTCTGCATAGTTGGTTGATTTAGCTTATCAGCTAACTCTTCAATGTCCTTTCCATTTACATTAGGTTCATCAAAAACCACATGGATAGACTCTTTTGTGACCATAGTCCTCTTGTTCAACACTCCGTAGGCTCTACTTTCAGCTGAGTATCCCAAGAAGATACCTTCATCAGCTTTAGCATCAAAAGCCTTTAGATTATCCTTGCCATTGTTGTGGATGAAGCATTTATATCCAAATATTTTAAAATATGCAACATTTGGCTTTTTTCCTGTCCAAATCTCATAGGGAGTCTTTGTTAGCTGTCTATTGATCATGCATCTATTTTGAGTATAGCATGCAGTGTTTATGGCTTCAACCCAAAATCTTTTTGGCAATCCAGCTTCAGCTAACATGGTTCTTGTAGCTTCCTTGAGAGTTCTGTTTCTTCTTTCTGCTACTCCATTCTGTTGTGGAGTCCTTGCTGCAGATAATTCATGAGCAATACCATTTTCAACACAATACTAAGTTATTATTCCATTGACAAACTCAGTTCCTCTATCAGATCTTATCTTTATAATAGTTTGACTCTTCTCATTTTGAACTTTTTTCATCAGTTGAGGTAACTTCTGCAAAGTTTCCTTCTTTTTGCACATGAAGATTGTCCATGTATATCTTGAATAATCAACCACCACTACTAGAGTGTATTTCTTTCCACTTATGCTGGCTGGCTCAACTGGACCAAACAAGTCCATATGCAACAGATGCAATATCCTTGTTGAAGATGGACTAGACTTTTCTTTGAATGATGATTTTATCTGCTTTCCCATCTGGCATGCATCACAAACACTTTCCTTTTTGTACACTGAGTCTGGTAGTCCTTCTACAAGATTACTCCTTGCAAGCTTGTTAATTGTCTTGAAATTCGGATGACTAAATTTTCTTGTACCTGACCCAACTTGATTCTTTTGTACTCTTTGCTAGCAGACAGTGCTTGGTGTGGCGGTTGACCAATCTACCACATACATATTCTTTTTGCGGATCCTTGCAACACTACTTCATTTGATTGAGTGTCTTTAATTTGGCACACTCCCATATTGAATCCAACTTTATATCCCTTGTCACGAGTTGGTTGATGCTTAACGAGTTGAAGTTGAGGCCTTCAACATATGCAACATCCGTGATTTCTAATCCATTTTTCTTGATGGATCCAATTGCCTCTTATTTCCCCGTAGCTTCATTTCCTCCAAATACGACTTTTGCACCTCTAATCTCCTTGAATTTTGTGATTTTTCTTGTTCCTCGTCATGTGTCCGGAACAACCACTCTCCATGTACCAGGTTCCTTGGCACTGTTTTGTCCTGAACTCCGCAATCAAGGAAATCGTTTTAGGTACCCATACTTGCGTGGGTCCCTGAGGGGTTAGTGTTGTAAGATGATCCAACCAACCTATAGCCAAGTGATCGACTTTAAGAGGTTGCCATCTATCTCGTGCCATAATCATAATTCACTTTGGCAAATTTCTTGGGGGCTTTAGGTTCATACATTTTGTCTCTTTTTTGTATGTATGTGTGTGTGTGTTTTAGCAATTGCCTTCTTTGGGTAATTGTGATATTTCCGAGTGTAGTGTTTGGGTGCATATGTGTCTTGATGATAGCTCTTTTGCCTTTGGAATGACCTTTCTTTGGAATTCTAGGCCTTTGCCATTTTGGCATCTATTCCATAGGTCTTTCTTTGATATTTCACATTATTCCAATCGGCTTGGCTTGGGTAGTTTCTACCATTCCCATCATTTGTGTTCCTTTGATAGAACTTCGGGGACTACGGTAGCTCTGTTTCTTCTTCTTCACAGAGTACTTCTGTTTGGAGTTTTTGAGGCACTGCTTTGGATTTCTTCTCGTTGTCCTCTCAAAGATACTCAATCGGCCGTTTTCCTTTTCCTTTATATCCAAGGCCAGTTTGTTTGTGAATGTGCTTTGGAGTGAATGTGGGTGCAACATTTGGTGTCTTGGGTTTTTGAGATGTTTCATTACTTGAAGATCCTTTTTCCAAGATCACTCTGGGAGTTTGACTGTGCACAAAGGAATTGAATCCTATGCCTGTCTTGTCTCCACATTCGTTTTGGCTCATAATAAGGTCATCCAATGATTTAGATGCCTTTGTGAATGAAGCAATCACATTTTTTAGATCATTTTCTCTCCTTTCTATAGCAACTATCTCTGCTATTAGTTTAGCATTCTCAGCCTTCAGCTCTTTATTCTCATCAGTTATGTGACTTAGAGTACTCAACTCCTTAGTTAGCTGTGAGTTTTGGCTTTTGAGCTGGCTGTTTTCCTCATTTAATAGTGTGTGTGAGGACTTAATGTGCTCAAAGTCTTTCATCATTTTGCCTAATGAATCATAAAGATCAGTGGGTGATGAAGTGTGTGTGTCACAATCACTATCACTAGAATCTGAGTGAGATGAGTTAGAGTATACCTCATCTTCTTGGTCAGGTTGATCTTGTTCTTTAGCCATTAGACAGATCAATGCTTCTTCTTCAGAATCATTCGAGTAGTCAGCTTCACTACTCTCTGAGTCTGCTGCTTCCTTTGACTTAGCTGTCTCAGCAGTCTCAGCAGCCAACATTGCCTTTTTCATTTCTTGTCTTCTTTTCTCTGAAGACTCTTCTTTCTTCTTCATTCATGTATTTATTGACTACAGGATATGGACAGTCAATAGCAAAATGTCCTGGTTGTCTGCAATTCCAACACATGTTTTCAACTTTTTGATCAGCTCTCTCAGTTCTTGGGTTGTCAGGTCTTTGATATTCGACCTTTTAATACTCAGCTCTCTTTGGTGGCCTATCTTCCCTTGACTTGGATGGAGCTGAATGTCTTCTGAAGGATTCACCCTTGTTTCTTTTATAGTTCTTGTTGAAGAACTTGTTGAATCTTTTAACCATCAAGGCAATTTCCTCCTGGTCAATGGTTTCTTTGGTTTCAGCTCTCTTCCCATCATTGACTATAAGTGCAGCTGTTTTGGGTACAACTGTCTCCTCTTGATCTTTTCTCCTCAGCTCGATCTCGTAGGCTTTGAGGTCTGAGAATAGCTCATGATTGGATGTTTTTGATAGGTCCATTGAGTGCCTTAGAGCCATGGTTTTCATTTCCCACTCAGCTGGGAGGCTCCTTAGTATCTTCATACACATTTCCTTTTGTGTGTATTCCTTTCCAAGTGCTGAGAGCTCATTTGTGATTTCAGTAAATCTAGCATCCAGCTGATCCATTGTCTCACCTGCAAGTATTTTAAAGTTTTCAAATTTTTGAACAACAACAGATAATTTGTTTTCCTTAATTTGTTCTGATCCTTCACAAATTAAGGTTAGTTTATCCCAGATTTCTTTTGTTGTTTTGCATGATTTGACTTTATTGAACATTGCTTTGTCCAGAGTCTTGTAGAGAATATCCTTGGCCACATTGTCCAAGTTGTATCTCTTTCTGTCATCATTGGTCCATTCAGTCCTTGGTTTTTCAACTAAGGCAGGCCTTGCTTCAGCTACGGCTTCTTCACCTTCAGCTGCAGCTGCTCTTCTTACAGTTGTGTTCACTTTCAATATTTGCAGTGGCCCATCCTCTATCACTAGCCACATTTCATCATGTAAAGCAGATAGATGAGCCTGCATATGAATTTCCCAGTAATCAAATTCCTCAATAGTGAACATAGGGATGCGTGTCAAATTTGCTTCCATGATAATAACTTTGCAAAAAAATGGCTTTTGAAAGAACAAGTGTTAAAAAAAACTTCTTTGAAAGATTGGAGATCTAGTTCAGTAACCAGTGCGGAAGGCTCAATGAACTAACCGCTCTGATACCACTTGTAGATCCCAAAGGGTGTGAGTAAGGTTTAGAAGGGGGGGTTAAATAAACCTTACCAACTTTTCGATTTTAGTCCTTTTAAAATAACAGAGTTAATTTCACAGCTATGTCCTTGAGGGACAACTAAGTTAGTTAACCAGCAGAGTTAGCCACTCAACAGACTCGATTGAGCTGTTGATAGAATAACTCAGTTGTTTAGTCTAAACCTTAACTTGGATGTGATGAGATTTTCAGCGGAAGACTTAACACCCTTGAATTTGGATTAAGTTTGTTTTAACACTTGGTTTTAGCACAATGTAAATTATCAGTTGGATAGCAAATTATCAGCAGATATAAAATGATATGCAGAAATAAAATGCTGAAATGTAAATAACACAATAATTTTTATAGAGGTTCAAAGCTGGGGTAATTCTTCTACTCTTCTCTTCTCCAACTCCTGGAGGAATCCACTAAGTATTGATCAGTACAAAGTGGTTATCGGTCGGATACAAGTCTTGATCACACACACGGTGACTTGATCCTTTGGGACTTAGTATGGAGATGCCTTGGTCACACGGTGGCTTCTCGTCCGACTCGAAACTTCTTCACAGGCAATTTGCTTTGCTACTTGACTCACTTGCTCAAGCTTCTTGGATTTGATCACGAAGCCCTCCAATAACTTAAGACTGGTTCGACCTTTAACCTTTCTACAATCCTCCTTGAAATGTAGACCCCTTTTGATTCTTCAAAAGTTTCCTGTTCAACAGTTTGAAGTTGTCTTTCCTTCACAGCTTGTTGTTGGATCGATTTCCTTCGAAATTTAGGCTTGAGGATTTGCTTGAATAACTTGAGAATATATTGCAGGTTACAGTGTGAATAATTTCTTGAATGCTCAGGTATGCAAGGTTAACCTTTTCTTAAAGTGATTCCTCAGCCTTTTATAGTGAACTTTCAAAAATCTGCCCGTTGAAGAGATAGGCTAATTTTCAAAAGTCACTTGTGTTCGTTGGCTTGTCTTGTTGCAGTCCTTGATGCTGTCATTTCCTCGTATTAAATGAATGTACAACTTTTCAGAGTCTGACACGAGGTGTAGTGCTTCCCATTGGTTTATTCCTTTTGCACGCTTCTGGGACTGAGCACTTTAAGACATGGAAGCATGGAAGTATTACTTATTTAAGTAAGCTTCTTGACTTCTGTGCAACGGATTCTTTTTAGTTGTCTTGACTTGACTGCGCATAGCTTCTTCTAACTTCCCAGGTGACTTGAGTTATCTTCCAATCAATGGATGACTCATCTGTCACTTCAACTTGAGACTTGGCTTCTTGAGTTGACTTGACTGACACTTCACACTGCTGTATCCCAGTTGATACTCCTTCAGTTGAGTTCTTGACTTCTCCTTCTTGCCATACTCAGCTGTTTCACAGCGGAGTCTTCATTTCAGTCTCCAGTTGACTTGTTGTATATCCAGGCATAGCTAACTTGACTCAGCTGTTACAACCCTATCTATTACAATGCAAATTACAAGGAAAAAAAGGGTACCAACTTTCTAGTCAAAGTTTTACATGGCATTCATCAAAATCTAAACAATAAATTTTCCCAACACTGTTGATAAGACTCAGTTGTTCAGTTGACTCAACTCTGTTGAACGTCCAATTTGGCTGATTTACTTAGCTGAAACTGCATTGTTCTAAAAAGTGTACTAATGTTGAAATATTTGTTTGAGAAGTTGAGGGTGGACTCGAATTTTTGTCAATTTTTAGGTGACCAAAGCTTGAACTCGGGAGGAATAAAATGGCAGATTCACAATCTATGTTTCAAGTAGATACGCATAATATGGTCAACTTCCAAAAACTAATATGTAGTCAGTGAGAAATTGATTAATAAAGTGGTCACACTGAAATATGTATCTCAAAGGTTGGGAATATGGAGAGTCACATCCCATATGGAGGATTCAATCAAATCTAAGATGTTTTATAAACCTGTTGTGTTGAGGTGAGTGCAAATCACCTAAGACTATGCATTAGTTGTTGGACCAGGCAAAGCTCTAGCTCGGCCTTAGTCCATAGTACACTATCCTGACTTGACTAGACTATCATTTTGCTCCGTGGTCGGCTGTTGTTTGAAAATTGTTCGAAGAACAATATGAGAGAACTTTCATATACACATATGAATGTGGATGAATTTGTGTCCAAGTGCATAGCGGTCATAAGAAAGTGGCTTGTCGATTACTGATCTCAGTGATGGACAAGGTCATATTCTGATAGTGGTAGTTATAAATCATTAAATGGCCATTATGTGGTAATAGGCTCTGTTCAAAAGGAAGATTACAAAATTGATTGAATAACCATTATATGGCATGACTGCCCAAGTACTTGGCTCTTTTATAAGAGCAATAACCCCCATGATGCAAAAGGCCTCCATAAAGGTCTTAGGCTTTGAATCACTTCATATTGGAGAGAGAACATGATGCAAGTGGAAGCTACGAACAAATGAACAATGAACAAAAGTAATATAAAAAAATCCGTGAAGAAACGTAAATTGCAATGAAGAGAGATAAACCTCAGGTTTTTAATATCAATTCAACCACCTAAAAATAATAACAAAATAATTATTTGTAAGATTAAACATATACCATAACAAAACTCCAAACTTAACTAGAAAAATTACAAGATAAACTAAAATAGAAGATTCCTAAAAAAATGCACAAATCATTTCCTAAAATACAAGATATTGTGAAATCCTAAAAAGATAATAAAACATGATATCATATCTCCACCAATTTCCTGATTGACAAGTCTGAAAAACCCGTGTGACTTAGGAACAATGGTTAAATCAAGGAATGTAATATTCTTGAATATTTATCATTGTAGAGAAAAAATATAAGTGAGTTGGAACAAGAGAATGCAAGAAACTACAAGTTGTTACTCACATAAAGATATTGAACGAATGCACAATAAAAGGACCAGAATAGACAAACCATTTGGTTTTGACTATGGAACGTACTTGTTGAATGATGAGCCAAGAACGATTCAAGAGGCTCTATTTGGTACAGATGCACCGCTATAGAAAAAACCATATGTAGGTCCCAAGGGGTGTGAGTAAGGTTAAGAGGGGGGGTTGAATAAGCCTTACCAAATTTTTGATTTTAGTCCTTTTTTAAATTACAACAGAGTTGACTCAAACAATTGTGTCCTTGAGGGACAACTAAGTTGGTTATTCAGCTAAGTTAGCCACTCAACAGACTCGATAGAGCTGTTGATAGAATAACTCGGTTGTTTAACCTAAACTTACCTTGGCTGGTTTGGCTTTATCAGCGGAAGACTTAACACCCTTGATTAGATTTTAGCTTGTTTTAACACTTGATTTTTAGCACTTGGTTATTAATCAGTTTGGTAGCAAATATGATTCTAACAGCAGATATGATGTAAGTATGCAAGAAAGTAAATGTGCTGAAAGTAAATGACACAAATATTTTTATAGAGGTTCCAAGATGGGTTAATTCTTCTAATCCTCTCTTCTCCAACTCCTGGAGGAATCCACTAAGTAACAGATCAGTTTACAAAGTGGTGAACAGTCTGGAGACAGCCTTGATCACACAGCTGGCTTCTCTTGCGACTCAGCTTCTTCGCAGGGCAGCTGCCTTGCTACTTCAACTCACTTCTCAAGTTCTTGGATTTGATCACGAAGCCCTCCAACAAACTTGATACTGGTTCGACCTTGAACCTTCCTACAATCCTCCTTGGAAAGTAGACCTCTTTTGATTCTTCAAAAGTTTCCTCTTCAACAGATTTGAAGTTATCTTTCCTTAACAACCTGTGTTGGATCGATTTCCTTCGAGTTTCAGGCTTGAGGATTTGCTTGAATGTACTTGATAATATTGCAGGTTAATCGCTTGAATATTGCTTGCTTGTTGGTGGTTCAGGTTATCAAGGTAACCTCTTCTCAATAAATTCCTCAGCCTTTTATAATGCACTTTTGAAATTTTGCCCGTTGAAGAGATAGGCTAATTTCAAAAGTCACTTGTGTTTGTTGGCTTGTCTGCAGTCCTTGATGATGATATTTTCTCATATTAAATGTTTTGCACCATTGCAGTTTTTCTGACACACGATGCAATGTTTCCCATTGGTTTATTCCTTTTGCACAATTCTGGGACTAACATTTTACACCTGACAGCTTTGACATGTTACTATTCTGAGTAACATTCTTGACTTTAATCAACGGATCTAAGTCAGTTGTCTTGACTAGAGTGTTGTCTTTACCCCAGGTGACTTGAGTCAGCTTTCCAGTCTTTGGATGACTCAACTGTCACTTCAACTTTGAGACTCGGCTTCTTGATATAACTTGACTGACATTTCTTACAGCTGTTCCTCAGCTGACACTCCTTCAGTCGAGTCCTTGACTTCCTTCATACTCAGCTGACACACAGCAGAGTCTTCAATCCAGTCCGCAGTTGACTTCTTGTATTCCTTGGCATACCTGACTTGACTCAGCTTTTCCAGCCCTATCTATTACAATACAAATTAAAAGGAAATTGGGGTGGCAACTTCCTAGTTTTAGTTTTACATGGTATCATCAAAATTTACTAAATAAATTTCCTAACAATTTCCCCCTTTTTGATGATACCAAAACTTAAAAACATTCAACAAAACATAAACAACAAAGATACATACAGACAATGCAGTAACAAAGAATGTACGCTTAAAATAGATCGTTTTATTAATCATAGCATTCTTGTCCTTTACACAGCTGTTTACATTTGGTATCAGAGCATTCTTTATCAGAGCAATATACATATCTAAGCTAAGATACAAGAATACGTACAAAGTGAAAAATTACAGTAAATTCACTAAGTATATTACAGACGACTTACATGAATTTATTTACAATAGTAATACATGAAGGGTTTGCAGCAACACTTCAACTCCTTTGCTGTTTCCTTCCTCTTTCTTCTTCAGCTCTCTTGCGCTCCTCGTCGTCATCAGCTCTTTTTCTATTCTTCTCTTATTCTTCCCTTCTTTTCTTCTTTTCATAGGCCCGTTTGGAAGCATCATCTCTTTGCTTCCTCGCAAGCCATTTTCGTGTTTGCCTTTCATTCTCTTCTTCTTGTCTTCTTACTGCCTCAGCGTTCTTCCTTGCCACTTCTTGGTTGGCTAGGTGATCATATCCAGCCCAGTAGATCAAGCCTTTCTTATCAGGATCTACGTATTCAACGTCCTTGGGTTTTGGTCGAGGTAGTGAACCTCTTCCACCATCACTTCTTCCTCTTCCTGACTCAGCTCTTCCGCCTCTTGGAGTGTACTGCACTAGAGTATTCTGCTTTCCAGCTGAGTGACTGTTGGAAGATTATTGCTTATCAGCTTCTTGACATAGTGCTAGCCCTTTCTCCCAATACAAATCCCAGGCTTCAGCCAGAGCCATTCCTTGGAAGTAGACTCAGCTGCTTCTTTCTCCTCAACTGTCTTCCTCACAGCTGGGTCTTCGACTGATATATGTTGATCACCATCAGCAGACTTCGCAGATTCATCAATAACTTCAGGAGACTGCGCTTCTTGATTACCAGCAGTCTCGGCTTCCTTTTCCAGCTGAGTAGTAGACTCAGCCGTCTTCTCAAGGTCAGAATTCCGGAATAGCCTTCTCTTTCTTGGACGAACCAAAGGGACTTCTGGTTCTGATTCAGTAGATTCATCAGTGGTGGGGGCTAGGGTACTCTTATTAGCAGAAGCTGCCTTCCTCGACTTGGCAGTCCTCTTTCTCTTTGCGACTTGAGAAGGGAGTGAGGGTTCCTTCTCAGTCTTAGCTGCATAGGCAGAAGTCTCAGCTGCTCGGGCAGGTGACTAGCTGCGCAGGGGGGTGTGCTTTCTTTGGCTTCACTTCTGGGGCAGCTCTCTTCTTCAGGGGAGGGGTCACAACTGTGTCTTCGGGGTCAGCTGATTCCCCCTCACTGGTATCAGCTTTCTTCGCGTGATTTCTCTTTTGGGCACCGAAAAGGTTTGCCCGAACATCTTCTTATTTATGTGAAAGGGCTTGCCATTTCGGAGAGCAACACCCTTCACTTCCAGCAAATGGCCAATCACAAGGCCATATCCAAGTGAGCATCCAAAAGACCCATCTTTCTTAAAGGTCTAATTCATCACATTCTGGCAGAGTCTGCTGTAGACAAACTCAGCCCAGTTAACCTTGTTCCCTTGCATGATCGCAGCCATGACGATCAACTTTGTCTTGGACAGCTGATTGAACCTGCCAAACTTCATGTCGACATATTTCGAGACGACATCCATCAGTGTGTGATAGTCGTCCTTTAGCAACTTCTTGTCAGCTGTGTAAACCACTTTAGCAACACACTCGGGTTTGGCCACTTCCTTCCATGCAGCAGCCAAGTCAACATCAGCCTCGTGTATTTCTTTCATGCCCTCCGAAGGCAACAAACAGTGCTCTTGAGACCAGACTTTTCCAACATCTCCGCTATTTTCAGAACCAGGGTCTCATCAACACCCTGCATTACCATTCCATCAAAATCCACTGAAGAACCAGTGTGGATTTGCTTCGAGAGTTTCACAAAATCGTACTTTGGAGCCATTTCTAGAGATTTTTACCAAACCAAAAGTGAAGAACTTGCTTTGAGAGACCTTAGGGTTTCACAGAGAATTTTTCCTTTGCTTTGAAGATGAACAGTTCGCGTAGTGAGAGAAATGCAAATTTCCGTATATAAAGGTCGTGAACGGACACATTTCGGATTTTGAAATTTTTGATCAAAATCAACGGTTAAGATTGAAACGTCAAAACCACATTTAATTCCTCGCATTTAATGCAACAGTATTTATATCCAATCATATGGTTTATTGTGCAGCTTTTATTGTGACCATCATTACTACGCTGACGTCATCCTTAAAAATATTCCCGCTCATTTAAAACGACTGCGTTTTCGTCACTTAGCTCATAAATGCTTCAGCTTATGTCCAAAGTGACTTAACTCTGCTTCTCTCTCCTTATGAAGTAACTCATTTGTCACAAAACTCGTCTGGTGACTTCCCGACAAAAAGGTTGTTTTCACTTCATTTGAAACATGAAACCTTATCTTTTTCAAATTTCTCATCTTTTATCTCTGTTGATTGAGTCTTCTGAATAAACTAACTCAACTCAATTAACCCTAATTCATTTTTGAGTTCTTCAAACCTTGATTCACATAGAGGCTTTGTGAATATATCAGCTAACTGCTTATCAGTTGAGATATATTCCAAAGTGATGTCTTTATTTTGAACATGATCTCTTATAAAATGATATCTGACATCAATGTCCTTAGTTCTTGAATGCAACACCGGATTTTGGGTGATTGCAATAGCACTAGTGTTATCACACATAATTAGAATCTCTCTTTCTTCAATCTCATAGTCTCTCAGCTGTTGTCTCATCCATAAGACTTGGGTACAACAACTGCCCGTAGCTATGTACTCTGCTTCAGCTGTGGATGTGGCTATTGAATTTTGTTTCTTACTGAACCAAGAAACCAATCTATTTCCAAGCATTTGACATATACCTGATGTACTCTTCCTGTCAACTCTACATCCAGCATAGTCTGAGTCTGAGTAACCAATTAACTTAAATCCACCTTCCTTTGGATACCATAAGCCAACTTCCTGGCATCCCTTCAAATATCTTAGGATTCTCTTAGCTGCAGTCATGTGGCTCTCCTTTGGTGTAGATTGAAATCTTGCACATACACCTACTGCAAAGGTGATGTCTGGCCTGCTGGCTGTTAGATAGAGCAATGATCCTATGAGAGCTCTATATCTGGGTTGATCTACAGCTTTGCCATCCGCATCCATGTCCATCTTGACTGATGTGTTCATTGGAATTTTCACAGAAGACTTCTTTTCCATACCAAATTTCTTCATTAAATCTCTGGTATATTTTGTTTGACTTATGAAGGTTCCATCCTTCAATTGCTTGACTTGAAGTCCTAGGAAGAAAGTTAGCTCTCCCATCATGCTCATCTCAAATTTACCTTGCATGAGGCTTGAGAACTTGTCACACAGCTCCTTATTTGTGGATCCAAAAATGATGTCATCCACATATATTTGAACAAGCAGTATACTCTCTCCATCTTGAATTCTGAAGAGTGTTCTATCAACTTTGCCTTTTGTGGATCCATTGTCAGTTAGAAATTGAGACAATGTATCATACCATGCTCTTGGTGCTTGTTTCAATCCATATAATGCTTTCTTGAGCTCATATACCTTATCTCCAATAGTTTTCTGCTCAAAAACTGGAGGTTGTTCAACATAGGCTTCTTCCTCTAACAGTCCATTTAGAAAAGCACTCTTCACATCCATTTGATACACAGTGAAGTTCTTATGTGCAGCATAAGCAAGAAACATCCTTATTGCTTCCAATCTTGCAACAGGAGCAAATGTTTCATCAAAATCTATGCCCTCTTCTTGGCAATACCCTTTGGCTACCAATCTTGCTTTGTTTCTTACAACAGATCCTTCCTCATTCATTTTGTTTTTGAAAACCCATTTTGTGCCAATTACATTCTGATGGGTTGGCCTCTGCACCAATTCCCATACTTTGTTTCTTTCAAACTGATTCAACTCTTCTTGCATGGCTTGAGTCCAATGTGTGTCATCCAATGCTTGAGACGCATCTTTAGGCTCTATTTGGGAAATAAAATAAGTAAACGTAGATTCATGTTGTGCTCTGGATCTGGTTCTTATGCCATCTCTAACATCTCCAATAACTAACTCTGGTGGATGGTCTCTTAGCCATCTCACATCAAGTTGGAGTAAGTCATTGGATTCAAATTGTAGTCTCATGACTAAGTTGTCTTGAACAACTCTTTTATCTTCATTCAAATTTGCAGACTTTCCAGCCTATCTTTGAGATTGACTATCTTATCTTCATCTGGGTTACTTTCTCTTACTTCAGCTTCAACATAAGGACTCTTCTGTATAGTTGGCTGATTTAGCTTATCAGCTAACTCTTTAATGTCTTCTCCATTTACATTAGGTTCATCAAAAACCACATGGATAGAGTCTTCTGTAACCATAGTCCTTTTGTTCAGCACAATATAGGCTTTGCTCTCAGCTGAGTATCCCAAAAAGATACATTCATCAGCTTTAGCATCAAAAGCCTTCAAATTATCTTTGCCATTGTTATGGATGAAATATTTACATCCAAATATTTCAAACATCCAACATTTGGCCTTCTCCGTCCAAATCTCATAAGGAGTCTTAGTCAATTGCATGTTGATCATGCATCTATTTTGAGTATAACATCTTTGTGTTAATGGCTTGACCCAAAATCTCTTAGGAATCCAAACCAAAGAATCATGGTCCTTGCAGCTTCCTTGAGAATTCTATTCCTTCTTTCAGCCACTCCGTTCTGCTGTGGAGTTCTTGCTGCAGATAACTCATGAGCAATTCCAAGGTCCATGTATATCTTGAGTAGTCATCTACCACTACCAAGGTGTATTTCTTTCCACTTATGATGGCTGCCTCAACTGGACCAAATAAATCCATATGCAACAGATGTAATATCCTTGTTGAAGAAGAACTTGGCTTATCCTTGAATGAAGACTTTATTTGCTTTCCCATCTGGCATACATCACGTACACTTTATTTCTTGTACACTGAATATGGCAATCCTTCTACAAGATGACTCCTTGCAAGCTTGTTGATTGTCTTGAAATTCAGATGACTCAACTTCTTGTGCCACAGCCAACTTGATTCTTTGTGCTTTTTTTTGCCAGACAAGTGCTTGGTGTAGCAAAGAGACCAATCTACCACATACATATTCTTTCTGTCTTGATCCTTGCAAAGACTATTTCATTTGATTCAACATCTTTGATCGGCACACTCCCATGTTGAATCCAACATTGTAGCCTTTATCACGAGTTGGTCGATGCTTAACAAAGGTTGAAGTTGAGGCCTTCAACATAAGCAACATCTGTGATCTCCAATCCATTTTTCTTGATAGATCCTGTGCCTTTAATTTCCCCTTGAGTTTCATTTCCTCCAAATATGACTTTTGCACCTCTACTCTCCTTGAATCTTGACAGGTTTTTCTTGTTTCCTGTCATATATCTGGAACAGCCACTATCCATGTACCAGGTTCCTTAGCACTCAGCTGTTCCTTGAACATGCAATCAAGGAAATCAGTTTTTAGGTACCCATACTTGCCTGGGTCCTGAGGGGTTAGTGTTATAAGATGATGCAACAAACCTATAGCCAAAGGACTTGACTCTAAGAGGTTGCCATCTATAAGTGCCATAATCATAGTGCACATTAGCAAATTGCTTGGGGGTTTTAGTTTCATACATCTGTCTCTTTTGTCTGTATGCATGTGTGTGTGTTTTAGCAATTGCTTTCTTAGGATAGTTGTGATAATTCTGAGTGTAGTGCTTGGGTGCATATGTGTGTTGATAATAGCTCTTTTGCCTTTGGAATGACCTTTGCTGAGTTTTAGGTCTTTTCCATCTAGGCTTGTATTCCATTGGTCTTTGCTGATGTTTCACATTATTCCAATCAGCATAGTTTGGATAGTTTCTACCATTCCCATCATGTGTGTTTCTCTGATGAAACTTCTGGGGTTTTTGGTAGCTCTATTTGCTTTTCACAGAGTATTTTCTGTTTGGAGTTTGCTGAGAAACTCGGCTGGATTTCTTCTCAGCTGTCCTCTCAGCATACTCAACTGGTTGTTTTCCTTTCTCTTTATATCCAAGGCCAGTTTGTTTGTGATTGTGCTTTAGAGTGAACGTGGGTGCAACATTTAGTGTTTTGGATTTTTGAGATGCTTCATTACTTGAAGATCCTTTTTTCCAAAATCACTCTTCGAGTTTGACCGTGCACAAAGGAATTAAATCCTATGCCTGTCTTATCTCCACATTATTTTTGACTCATGATAAGATCATCCAATGATTTGGATGCCTTTGTAAATGAGGCGATCACATTTTTGAGATCTTTTTCCCTCTTTTCTATAGCAGCTAACTCTGCTATGATCTTAGCATTCTCAGCCTTCAGCTTAGTGTTCTTATCAGCTATGTAACTCAGAGTTCTCAGCTCTTTAGTCAGCTGTGAGTTTTGGCTTTTAAGCTGACTATTTTCCTCATTTAGAATTGTGTGTGAGGACTTTATGTGTTCAAAATCTTTCATCATTTTGCCTAATGAATCATAAAGATCAGTGGGTGATGAAGTGTGTGTATCATAGTCACTATCACTTGAATCTGAATGAGATGAGTTAGAATGTAGCTCATCTTCTTGATCTGGTTGATCTTGTTCTTTAGCCATGAGGCAAATCATAGCCTCTTCCTCAGAATCACTTGAGTAGTCACCCTCACTACTCTCTGAGTCTGCTGATTCTTTAGACTTGGTTGTCTTAGTAGTCTTAGCAGCCAACATGGCTTTCTTCTTTTCCTGTCTTCTCTCTCTGAAGACTTTTCTTTCTTTTTCATTCCTATATATGTTGACTGGTGGATAGGAACAATCAACTGCAAAATGTCCAAGTTGTCTGCAGTTCAACACAGGTTCTCAGCCCTTTGATCAGCTCTTTCTGTTATTGGGTAATCAGCTCTCTGATATTCAACCCTTTGATGCTCAGCTCTCTTGGGTGGTCTATCTTCCCTTGACTTGGAGGGAGCTGAATGTCTCCTGAAGGTTTCACCCTTGTTTCTTTTATAGTTCTTACTAAAGAAATTGTTGAATCTTTTAACCATTAGGGCAATTTCCTCCTGGTCTAGGGTTTCCTTGGGTTCATCTCTCTTTCCATCCTTGGCCATCAGTGCAGCGGTCTTGGGTACAACTGTCTCCTCTTGCTCTTTTCTTCTCAGCTCAAACGCATAGACTTTGAGGTCTGAGAATAGCTCATGGTTAGATATTCTTGAGGGGTCCATGGAATGTCGCAGGGCCATAGTCCTCGTTTCCCATTCATACGCATAGACTATTAATACTTTTCACAGGGACGACTTATACTTTTACTTGAAAAACTACTACTTCTTAGGGAGACTATTAAATATTTTCAAATGAACTACGTACTAATACTTTTCAGATGAGCTGCCAATACTTTTCAGATGAAAACCTAATACTTTTCAGCTCTCTCGTGATACTACGTCACTGTCCAATATTACAAAACTGATATTTTCAAGTGAGCTATATAATAATATTTTTTAGAGAGACTGTTAATACTTTTGGGCTTTTGACACAATTGCCCCACTTTTTCGAGACAATGACAGCTTTTTACGCTTGCTGGTACTGTTTTGGACTAATTTACGCCCGCCCTTTTTTTACACAAATTTACGCTACCGCCAAAATTTACGAACTATTTTACGCTGTTGTTTCAAGATTGTTTCGAACATATTTCATACATTTTCCTTTCAATAAAATTTCAGTTAAAAATAAATTTTGCCCCCGTTAAATAATCCATTTTATACTCGAAGTCTTATAAAAAATCAAGAAATATACACATAAAACAATACATATTAAAACCAAACAAATTAAAGATATTATAGAAACAAAATAAATAAAAAACAAAATTTAATTTTGGATCCAATGCATGAAAACATAAAAAAACATGGAAACAACCAAGAAACAAACCAGAAACAATATAGAAAACACCATATGAGCAAAAAGAGTTAAAAATAGGTAAAAATTGTATTTAAACATCGAAAACTAAATGGAAACAACAAAGAAACATTAGAACGACATTAAAAATCGTATGGAAATAACCCAGAAACAACGTAAAAATTATTAAAACCACCACATTAATAAAAAAAAAAAGGTTCAAAATAGGTAAAAATTGTATTTACATGTTGAACACTACAGGGAAACAACAAAAAAGCTTATTAGAACAACATTAAAAATATTATAGAATAACACAGAAATAATTAAAACAATTACAAAATAATACATGAACTAAAAACAACATAAAAAATTGGTAAACATTGTTTTAAACCATCGAAACAATATAGAAACAACAAAAAAACAAATTTAAACAACATCGAAACAAAATATATAACATATAAAACATTACAGAACAAAAAAAAAACGAAAAAAACGTAAATAATCAAAAAATATGCAGGAGCGTAAAAAAGGAAAAAATAGGTACAAAAGTGATAGTAGCGTATTTTGTGGTTTATTTACCGAGAAAAAATGGTATTTTATGTAATTTCCCCAATACTTTTTAAAAGGACTATTAATTTCGGTCCATGGATATTACAAAAACACCATTACTAATATTATGAAAATACCACCAAATCGATTTTAAGATACGTCTGACGAATTTTAGCCAGTTAAACCATCTAACAACAATTTTTGTCATAAAAAGCATATTCCGTGATGACACCGAGCCGAGCTGGAAGAAAATTAATCCACGTCAACAATCCAGCACACGCCCGAATGGGGGCCCGCGGGTGACATCAGCGACAGTGCCCGGTGACACACCATGAGTTAAGCTCGCCCACTACCGAGCCCAACCACAGTACGACTACCGAGCCCCGACCCCCGAGCCCAAATTTTGGCGGGAAACGCATGCGCGACAGATTCAGAAAAATAACCATTTGCCCATACTTAGTGCTGCATTAGCACCAGAGGCCGCCACGTGTCAGAGTGTGATCAATATGAGTCGCCAAGTTGCTAAAACTTGGCTGACATGCACGCTTAGGAGGGGACATGTGTCCTTTTCAAATTATTTTACTAATTAATGCAAAGATGACTATTGAAAACCCACTTACTAGAGGGGTATAAAAAGCCACACTTAAGAGGAAAATGACAAGCAAGAAAAATAGGCAAAAAGCACTGGTAAACGTGTTGTTGTAAGAAAGACCGACCCCGGTTTTCGGCTCGGCATTACGTAAAAAAAGGAAGAATTAGCCATAAATAAACGCGCATTACGCCTACTTATATTTCCACGTGTTAAATCTCTTATATATTTTGCTTGTTGACCAAAACGCACGTCAATAAATTGGCGCTAGAAGGAGGGCCCGTATTGGTCCAGTCCGAATTCCAGGCTAAATCGAGTTAAGAGAAACCAGGTAAAATTCAACGTTTATCCTTTTGTACTAGACAAAATGAGTCAATAATCTAGAAATGCTCGTTTGACTGAAGAGCAACACCCCAACAACCAAACTGGCCAGACCACTAATGGCCAAAACATGCCCCTGACTGAAGCAGGGAGCACCACTTTATTTCCCTTCGCTCAGCTAATTGCTAACCCAATCTTTGTACAGCAAATGAACCAACTCATTTCGCAAACACTCGCCACCACAAACTCCCAAGCACCTCCTCCACCCCTTATAAATACTCAACCACTTAACCCCCCACTAAATATAAACGTTAATCCTCAAGCCCCTGTGCTCCCTCATAATGAAGCCCAGGAGGCTAGTTCTGGTAACGAACAGCGTGGCCGTCGTGATAGAAGGCGGCCACGAGAAGATGATGAAGGGCGAAGTTGTGTAGCAGAGTCACTACTGGAGCTGACACGACATCGCCGTGCCTACTCAGTATTCGCTGGGCGACTGGGGGTTGATCCTCTACGCCCGGCTCGATCGATAAGCTCCCGACTCCGGTTTCCGGATGGGCGAGAGCAGGCCAGGGCCAACCAGACTCAAGGCCCTAGCTTGTGGCAAGAACGGGACGTAGAAATTCAGCGTCTGCGTCACCGTCTAAATGAATTGGAAGGCAGCCCCGAAGGCGAACTATCTCGGAGGCCGCCCCAAGCAATGAACCAACCTGCTGTGATGTCACCGTTCGCCCCTGGTATCCTGGCGACCCCGCTACTGCCAAAGTTGAAAATCCCCCAGGTCGGTCTATACAATGGGGAAACCGACCCGACCACTCACATCCACAAGTACTTAGCGTGGATGGAACTATACAGCCCTAGCGATGCCATCCTCTGCAGGGCTTTTCCATTGACGTTGGGAGACCAAGCCCACCGCTGGTTCAGGACCCTGCCACAGGGGTCTATTCGGACATGGGGGGATTTGGCCTCCGCCTTCACGATGCACTTCCTGACTTCTAAGGTCTGAGCTGCACCAAAAGACTCCCTTCTGAATATCAAACAAGGAAAGGATGAGCCCCTGAAAAGCTATATCGCTCGGTTTAATAAACAAGTTTGAGAGATGGAACCGGTGTCAGATGACGCTATTCTGATTGCAGCCATGGCCGGCCTCGCCCCGAGACTTGGTTTAACTATTCCATTCACGAATCGGGGGCGACCTCGTATCAAGAATTCCTGATCCGTGCGGAATGTCATATTTGCGCGGAAGAAGCCATGGCAAGTCACCGTCCCGAGCACAGGCAAGGGGGCGAAAAAGGACGGAAGGAAAGAACCAGTAATCGGTCCGGGGTCGGGATTCAGACCATTCTTAGAAAACCCGACCACCGGATTTAAGGCTCGCCAGGAAGCACGAGCCGAAGTTTCCACGCTGAGGAGTACCTTGACCCACACTCCGTCGGCCATATGGAATGAAGTACAGGGTCTAAATTTGCTGCCACCAGTTCGGCCTTTGAAGATTGAGCCGACCAAATTAGATGCACGCCGATACTGCGCCTATCATAAATCGATAGGCCACGATACTGATGAGTGTCGAGATCTCATCAGAGAAATTATGCTTATTGTCCGGTAAGGCGGTCTCAAAAGATACGTCCATGAACTACCGCCCTCGCCGGCACTGGCCCCAGGTGTCAACCCGTAGCGAGTAACAAATCCAGCTCTCCTACCACTGCCACCGGCTGAGAATCAGGGTAGGCAGATCCTCATGATGTCAAGCGTGAATCGAATCAACACTAACATGGCCGAAGACAGCCTCTCCAACAGGAAGAGAAAGGCTGATGTTAGACAGGCCGCCAATGCCGAAAGACAAGTTCGGGTGGCGGAAATTAAGGAAGGCCAACCCACAGGCCGTTTTGTGTTCTCGGACGTGGATGCTGACCAGGTGGTCCACCCTCATTCCGACCCCCTGGTCATTACTGCACCAATTTTGGGTATTCCAGTCCATAGAATTTTGATCGACTCTGGGAGCTACTCATCGGTCATCTATGTCCGAGCTTTTCGAAGATTGAACATGGACGATAGCTACATTCGTCCATGTAACGACAGCATTCTGGGGTTTAGAGGAGGAAGAATAATCCCGCTCAGGGAAGTTGACCTACCCATCCAATGGGGCAGGGGTCACATAAGCGGACCGTTATCACAACATTCAAAATAATCACCGCCGATTCGGAGTACAATGCCATAATTGGAAGGCCGTTGCTTTATCATATAAAAGTCGGCTGTTTCAATTTATCATTTTTGCGTTAAATTCCCAACACTTGACGGCGGAGCCATACATAAGGGGAATCAGAGGGAGTCACAAAAATGCTCTCTCAAGCTCCGACCGGTGGAAATCAATGTGATGGAATGGGAAGAAACTAGTGGGACAGCGCAAGGCGACCCCCAGATAAAAGAGGAGATCGAGCGGGAGGTAATGACTGATTGGGAGGATAATCCAGGTCGGCGACCTGGAAAGAAACCAATGGTGGAGGACCAAGAGGAAGATAGAGCCGGGAGATGTACCGGTAGCAAAAGACGAGCCAGCAGTCAAAAACAAGCCGGCCACTGAAGTTGAATTGCCCCTACAGAAAAAGGAGAGGCAGAGCAAGAAAAGAAAACGGGTGGAATCAGTGGAACAGGTCGATACGGTCGACGTCGGAAGACAGAGCGAGGGACGCCAATTACGTATTGGCCACGACCTCCCGGAGCCATTTCGAACAGAACTGATTGAATTTCTGGAAAATAATCTTGATGTGTTTGCATGGACTCATGCAGACATGCCAGGGATCGACCCCAAGCATGCCTGCCACCGCCTTAATATCGATCTAACATTCCGCCCAGTTATCCAAAAAAGGCGTAAACTCGGCCCCAACAGACAAGTTGCACTCGAGGCCGAAGTTAATAAATGCTCGATAATCAATATATCAGGGAAGTCCTCTATCCCCGATGGGTGGCCAATCCTGTTCTAGTTAAGAAAAGCAATGGCCAATGGCGCCTATGCGTGGATTTCACCGACCTAAATAAGGCGTGCCCCAAGGACAGTTATCAATTGCCGAACATTGATTACATGGTAGACGCCACGGCAGGACACGAACTAATGAGCTTCATGTATGCGTACTCGGGTTATAACCAAATACGAATGCATCCGGATGATGAAGAAAACACGTCGGTCTTTTCTGCTTGTGGAATTTACTGCTATAAAATAATGCCCTTCGGGTTGAAAAACGCTGGTGCGACCTACCAGAGGTTAGTAAATAAAATGTTTGAAGAAATGATAGGTCGTACTATGGAAGTATATGTAGATGACATGTTGGTGAAATCATTGTATATATCCGATCATCTCGATGATCTTAATAAAATGTTTGCTGTTTTGAGAGAGTACAAGATGATGTTAAACCCGAGAAAATGTACTTTTGGGGTCAGCTCGGGTAAATTCTTGGGGTATATGGTCAGCCAAATGGGCATTGAAGCTAACCTAGACAAAATAAAAGCCATCATTGATCTTGAACCCCCAAATTCTGTTAAAATGGTGCAAAGCCTGACAGGCCGATTGGCCGCCCTTAACCGATTTGTTTCACGATCCACAGACAAATGTAAACCTTTCTTTGAGATCATAAGAAAGAATAAAACTTTGAGTGGACCGAGCAGAAACATGATGCCTTTGAAACCCTCAAACAACACCTCTCCTCAATTCCTATATTACAAAAACCCACCCAAGGGGAGAATTTGTATTTATATCTGGCGGTATCCGAATACGCCGTCAGTTTGGTGTTAATCAGGCTAGATGATTCTATCCAACATCCAGTCTATTACACCAGTCAAGCATTACACGACGCCGAGCTCCGCTATCCACTAATGGAAAAGTTAGCTTACTCGTTGATCATTGCGGCACGAAAACTCCGTCCATATTTTCTGGAGCACAAGATTATAGTCTTGACTAACTACCCACTGAAGCAAGTGTTACACCGACCCGACATTTCTGGTCGAATGATAAAGTGGGCCGTTGAGCTCAGCCAGTTTGACATTCTATATGAGCCACGCACAGAAATAAAAGGACAGGCTTTAGCCGACTTTGTGGCTGAATTCACACCTTCCATACAATTAGAAGTTATGGAAGACCAAGAGTGGAAGTTGTTTGTCGACGACTCCTCCATAGGCCGAGCAGGGGGCGGGATCGTGGTAATCGATCCAAATCAAAAATGCTACTGCTTGGCCGTGCGATTTCAGTTCCTCGCGACGAACAACGAAGCAGAGTACGAGGCACTTCTGGCGGTTCTAGATATGGCAGCTTCCATGGGCCTAAAACGACTGCTGGTGTACAGTGATTCTCAGCTGGTCGTTCATCAAATCAACGGTGAGTACGAAGCAAAAGAACAAAAAATCGCACAATATATGGACTTGGTCATAAAGAAATTGTTGTATTTCAAGGCAAAAGTCTTACATGTACCCCGAACCGAGAACATGTAAGCAGATGCTTTGGCTCGGCTCGGTTCTAGCCCAGGGACAGATGCTATCGCAGATGTGACTGTCACTCAATCGTCTGCCCCATCACTTAACGCAAAGAAGATACATGTTACTAAAGCCACCGAGTAAACCTGGATGACTCCTATCATTCATTACTTGGAAAAAGGAGTTGAGCTCGAAAACAAGGCTGAGGCCAGAACATTATGAACACAGGCGGCTCGGTTCACACTAGTAGACGGTGTCCTGTACAAACGAGGATATTCCGTCCCACTCCTGTGGTGCCTATCCGAAACAGACGCGGACTATGCACTCCGGGAGGTTCACGAAGGGATATGTGGAAACCACGCCGGGGGCCAGACACTAGCTTACAAATTAATACGGCAAGAGTAATACTGGCCATCCCTAAAAAAAGACGCAACCGACCTTGTCAAGAGATGCGAAAGGTGCCAAAGATTTGCACCACAGGCCAGGTACCCTCCTGAGCAGCTTACCTCCATATTTAGTCCTTGGCCGTTTGCCAAGTGGGGAATGGACCTTATCGGACCACTCCCCACTGGCAAAGGGGGCGTAAAGTATGCTATTGTGGCGGTGGACTATTTCACAAAATGGGCCGAGGCGGAGCCTCTGGCAAAGATAGACGAAGAAAAGATCATGAGTTTTGTATGGAAGTCCATTATCTGCAGATTTGGGATACCGCATTCGATCGTTACGGATAATGGAAAACAATTTGATAACCGGAGGTTTCGAAATTTTTGTGAAGGTTTCCACATCAAAAACCACTTCTCGACACCATATATCAGTCAAATGGACAGGTCGAGGCAGTTAATAAAATACTCAAGTATACATTGAAGGCGAGATTGGAGGAATCTAAGGGTAATTGGCCTGAGGAGCTGCCCGGTGTATTGTGGTCATATAGAACGACACATCGAGCGGCCACGGGAGAGACACCTTTCTCTTTAGCTTACGGAACTGAGGCGGTCATTCCTATTGAAATTGGAGCCCCTACCTTCAGGATTGCAAATTTTTCTGAAGACGGCAATGAGGCCGCGCTCCGAGCCGAGCTGGATTTGCTCGAAGAAAAAAGATGTAGTGCCGAGATGAAAAGTGATGTGTATAAACAAAGAGGTGAGAGGTACTACAATTCGAAAGTAAAGGAAAGAAGATTCCGTGCCGGTGATCTTGTTTTGAAAAGGGTAACGGGTGCCGAGCCCAGCCCATTAAAGCCGACCTGGGAAGGCCCATTTCGGGTCAGCAACGTCTTATCTGGTGGGGCATATGAACTAGAATATTTGAGTGGAGAAACATTTACACACCCATGGAATGTAGCATACTTGAAGAGGTACTATCAATAAAGATCTCGGTTTACGATCCATGTAAGATTCTAGGGAATTATCCTTTCATCTGATATTCTGTGAGCTCTCAAAAGGGGGAGGAAATTTTTACCCGTCTCGGCTGTGTCCCGAGTGCCGCAAAAATTCGCCTCGGCTACGTGCCGAGCACAGCAAACAACGCCTCAGCTAAAGAAGCTAAGCGCCGACAAGTCATCTCGGGTACGTCTCTTGCACGCTAACAAAGGGGGACTCGCCCACAAGGCGGACCTACCCTAAAAACAAAGACTTGGTCATGCACCAAGCATAAAGCAAAGACTCGGTGTACACACCGAGCATGAAGCAAAGACTTGGTTACGCACCAAGCATAAAATAAAGACTTGGTCCACGCACCAAGCACAAAACAAAGACTTGGTCCACGCACCAAGCACAAAACAAAGACTCGGTTTATACACCGAGCACAAAGCCAAGACTCGATGTACGCATCGGGCACAAAACAAAGACTTGGTCTATGTACCAAGCATAAAAGCAAAGACTTGGTTTACGCACCAAGCACAGAATAAAGACTCGGTTTATGCACCGAGCACAAGAGTCAATTAAAGCGGTTAAAGTCCCTTACTCAGGAACACTGGGAACCGAGCCCCATACTTAGGAAAAAAAAAGAAGAAAGAGGACGGACAACAATATTGTGGGAAAAAGAGCAAGCGGATACAAAAAGCTTAAAGTGCATTCACAGGTGACAAAAAAAAGTTCATTTCCATATCAAAAATATTTACAAAGGGGAGCCGGAGCCCATTACATTCCAATACCTAATGCCAAATAGCCTATCTATGAGTACGTACAAGGGCCTACAAAAGGAAAAAAGGGGGAACAACATTAAGATTGAGCTGGGGGCGGAATCTCAGCAGCACCGCTGGAAGCAACCTCTTCTGCATCAGGAGGAGGTGAACCGCAAACACCGGTGGCCTCGGCAAAATTCGGGCGGAGAGTATCAAGATCAGCCTCCAAGAGGGCCAAGTCCTCCTCAAGCTGAGCAACAGTCCTTCCGGCCTTAAGCGATTCGAGGACTTCCTTGAGGCTAGTCGCATGGCCGCAGGTTAACATGAATGCAAACTCCTCGGAGTCCTTATAAGCCTCGACGGCCTCTATACGAGCCTCTTCAACCTGCCTGCGGGTAGCCTCTTGGGCCTCTCTGCGCGCGTCGGCCAGCCGCCTTTCCATCTCTTCAGCACGGGCAGCGGCTGCACGTTCAAGCTCGGCGACCCTCGCCCGCAGTACCTCCTCGGCCTGACAGGCCTGGTCCCGGTCGGCCTCGGCCTTCTCAGTAGCCTCCTTCTCCAGGCTGGCCCGAGCCACGGCTTCCTCGGCCTGAGTCTTCAAAGACTCTTGCACCCCTTGGCAGAGTGCATGAGCCTCCTGCAGATCATGGTGGCGTTTTTCCAATTCTTCTATGCCCCCAATCATATGCCACAAGATCCCAGTCATGCGCCCGGATAGCCCCATCACATATTGGGCCTTCTCCTTCCAGTCCATCTCGGAGCAGAATTGCTCGATGCCGGTGGTCCACGCCCTCGCGGCCACATCCCTGGCTGCTCGTCCAGCCTCAAGCAGGTTTCTCAGCTGTTCATCAGTGGGCGTGGAGCACCTTACAAACTCCACAAACCATTGGGGACGGGCCCAAGTCATCCCCTCGCAGGCCTCGTTCCTCACGTGGCTTGGAGGGATAAAGTGGCTCTCTCGGCCAAGGTCATCTGAAAAGGTTCGTGGGGCTTCACCTTCAGGAGTCTGCCCAATAAGCACCGGTGATGTCTGACCAGCCCTTTCGGTCTGCCCGGGCTCTTCAATCACAATTCCCCCTCTTCTCCTTTGAAGGGGGGGCTCTTCCGCCTCAGGCACACCATCGGCGGGGCATTTACCGTCCCGGATATCTGCTCTCCGAGCCGCCTCCGCATACACGGGCTGATCTGCAGCCGCCCGGGTCCAACGTGCAGCCGTGTTTCTGATGCTACGAAGGCGTGCGCACAAATCCAAGCCACGCCCTATAATAAACGACCACCGTCAAAAGGCGAGAACAAAAAGAAGAACATTTCAAAAGAAAGGGAAAAATAAAGCATATTTACCTCGGCCTGCAGCCGCTCTCGGTGGCTCCGGAGTCCGCGTTAGTCTCGTAGGCACAGATGACCCACCCATGGGACTGGCTGCCGCGGGAGGCGACCCAGCTCGCTCTGTCTGCGCAGGCCGCTCTCCCGTAAGTTGGGCCATACTTCTTTAGCCCTCGGAGGGCTATGTTGAGGCTCTCTCTAGCCTCCTCTTCCCTCTCTGCCGCCTCATCCCGAGCCGCCCTCTCGGTCTCGGGGTCGACGGGCAGAGCAGGCCTCAGGCCGGCCACGACCAAGTTAGCCTCGGTGGCCAGCCTCTCTATCCGCCTATCCCTGGCACCTCTGGCCTGGATATTCTCCAACCTGCGGACAAAGGCGGCCGACAGTGGCCCTTTGGACGCCCGGTTTCTATAAAAAAAAAAGAGAAAAGAGAAAAAAGATGAAAAGAGGCAAAGTTAGCCACATAAAAAGAAAAAAACGACAACAAAAAACAAAGAAAGGAGAAGGGATAGACTTACTGTAACCAAAAACAAAATTTGAAGGAGGATAAAGGACGGTCTCCCTTGCTCCGTCCTCCACGCGAGCCTGCCACTCACCACTTACCCAGAGCCACTTGTCCTTCCATTCCTTTAGAGATGAAGGAAGGCCTTCAACTAGACTGTCTGGGTACCCAAGTCGGGTCTGCACATAATACCATCCCGATGGCTGCCCCCGGGACGAAGGAGTCGCTCGCCAGACGAAGAGCTCGTTCATTTCTTTAAACTTAGGGCGGGGATACTTCTCTAAGTGAAACATCACCATCCGACCCCAGGAGATAGGATGCACTTGAGTCAGGGGAATGCCCCACTTGCAAAACCACCGTGTGAGGAAAACCGGCAGTGGAAAGCGCAGCCCATACAAGAGGCTGGCAATATGTATGGAATCCGATACTTCCGCTGAAGTTCTCCCATCTCCGGGACCATCAACATGCTGGGGATGTCGTTTATATCGCATGGCGTCCACCTAGGCTCTACACAAAGACGAGGGCCTCCTCCCCGCCTGCCGTCACCATCACGATGGCCCATCAGCCCAGGAGGCCTCTCGGGCATTATCACGCTACGGCTCCGATGGGTTCATATTTTCTTCTTCCGGCTGATGGTGTCGAGGGTCAGTACTCGGGAGTTCCTCGCTGGAATTCTCTTGTGCTAATCCGGGTTGGTATACTACACCTTCTTGAAAGATGGTCACCGACACTGGGTTAAATATTGTGTGCGTCTGCTCCAACGATGTTCCAACTGGAGGAGAATGGTTTGAAGACGAGATCTGAACAATACTTGGGCTATGAGGCAGAGTTTGTTGTGTTGGGGAAAAAGAAACAGATGGTTCAGAGGGGGGGTCCTCAATTTCAACATCTATGTTATAGCTACGGCTTCTACTATCCTCGAAGGAAGACATTTTATAGGAAAAGGGAGAAATATTTCGAGAAAAATACCTAGTTTCGAAGTCTCTGAACTTTGAAAGCCGACCCAAATTTTCTGCTCGGTCTCAGTCAAATTAGCTTGAAGAGTAATGGATGCAAAAGTGGATAATGAAGGGAAAAGGCGGTATTTATAGATGTAATTCCCTCGAAAAATGAAACGCCTGCTCGAAAAGACGCGCCTTTTCAACCTCAAAAGCCGTCAAAAATGTCAGAAACGTCACGTCCCCACGCCCGCTGGCAGGACTGACGCACCTTTTCGATTCCCACACAAGATTGGTTTAACCATAAGAGGCCACGTGTCCGTCATTATGGCACCACAATTAATGCGCCGCTACAGGCATTAACCACTACACGACAGATGTCAGGAATGAAATGACCTTTGAGGATTCCTCTTCCCCATTAAATATCTATCATCAACATTAAAGTTTAACTCCGACTTCAGAGATTCTTCTCTCGGAATTAAACTTGGGGGCCTTTGATGACACCGAGCCGAGCTGGAAGAAAATTAATCCACGTCAATAATCCAGCACACGCCCGAATGGGGGCCCGCGGGCGACGTCAGTGACAGTGCCCGGTGACAAACCATGAGTTGGGCTCGCCCACTACTGAGACCAACCACAGCACGACTACCGAGCCCCGACCCCCGAGCCTAAATTTTGGCGGGAAACGCATGCGCGACAGATTTAGAAAAATAACCATTTGCCCATACTTAGTGCTCCATTAGCACCAGATGCCGCCACGTGTCAGAGTGTGATCAATATGAGTCGCCAAGTGGCAAAAACTTGGCTGACATGCACGCTTAGGAGGGGACATGTGTCCTTTTCAAATTATTTTACTAATTAATGCATAGATGACTATTGAAAACTCACTTACTAGAGGGGTATAAAAAGCCTCACTTAAGAGGAAAAAGACAAACAAGAAAAATAGGAAAAAAACACTGGTAAACGTGTTGTTGTAAGAAAGACCGACCCCGGTTTTTGGCTCGGCATTACGTAAAAAAAAGCAGAATTAGCCATAAATAAACGCGCATTACGCATACTTATATTTCCACGTGTTAAATCTCTTATATATTTTGCTTGTTGACCAAAATGCACGTCAACATTCCGATGTGTTTGCCGAACTTGGATAGCCTAACTAAATTCTCATTTCGCCTACGGGCTACGATAATTTGTGATCTTCATTCTTGTAAAATCTACATAATATTGTTGCCCATCTTTATAAAAAAAATCCTATATATATCTAGAATTCAAAATAAAGTAACGTCATAAATTTCAATTTGATTTCGAACAAACAAACATGCAGACCTTTTCATATCTACTATATCTTATTATTCATTATACAATGACGTATCACTTCAAATTTTAATTTATACCAATCACTTATTTTATAAAAAGATGAAAAAACAATAAAATAATGGTTATGATTGATTGTTTCATTTTCATTTTGAGTGAATAAGATGATTTTTTTTATTTATAATTGGATGTGTAGAGAAAAAATAGTGATTGTGTTGATGTGATGTAGAATCTTTTAGAGATATTGATTGTTTGTGAAAATTTTTGTGGAAATAATAGTGTAAAATATAATGTACAAAAATTGAATAAAAATAAATCTAAAAATAGGCGATATGAATATCATTTTATTCCTTTTGTTATCAAAATTAAGAGAAGAATAATAATGATGATAAATTAAAGTAATTACCGAAATACTTTCTATGGATAGGATGGAGAGAGAGAAATAAATAGTAGGGTGACACTATTAACACCCCCAAAAATTGATAAACACACCCGCCTTCATATAATTTCAAAAATGCTATTAGTTTTGATGTGCACCGCAGCAACAACTGTGCATACGACCCAACAACAATATGTTGTCAACCCAAAATCTTCACTAGTTCGGTTAAAGGTTGGTGGAAACTTCGACCCGTTGCTTAGCAAAGCACGAACCTCGGTATGTGAAGACGCCATAAGCAATTATGGATTATTGCCTGATAAGTCGATAATTGCAACAAGAACGTAAATCTTGAAGCACTTGGAGAGAACACTCAATTTAGAGAGCAAAAGAATAATTGTAGTGATAACTAATGAAAACAATAAGTGTTCGCCCTTATAAGGGATCCAAAACCCTAAATATACTAGGAAATAACTCAAAAACCAAAAAGGAAACGAAAACAAAACAACTCAAAAACCTGGGAAAACGCACGGTCGTGCCTAGGAACACGACCAGGCCGTGTTTCGCACGTCCTCCCGAATTCTGGCCAAACACGACTGTGCCAAGAAGCACGGCCAGGCCGTGTTCGCGAAGAAGTTTCTGAACACGGACGTGTACCAAAGCACGGCCAAGCCGTGTCCCCTACGAATTTCCCACGATCAGACCCAACACGGCCGTGTTCGCTACGACAGATCCAAACACGGCCGTGTAATTAAGCATGACAAGGTTGTGCTTTTCACGGTGTTCGCCCCTTCGACCTCGTCTTCGATTTTGTCCCCTGCTTGTCCTTAACTGGAAATAACAACTCAAGACGCGGCCTTAAAGATTTATTTGGCCTCCAAAACATCAACATGACTCAAAATAAAAATCAAACTACGACTAACTATGATAAGCGAATACAACACCAATGAGCCTTGATTACAAAGTCTTCAAAACGCAAAGTGGCTTGTACTCTTGGCATCCTTTGCTTGCTCAGTCTGGGGTGGACTCTGGAACATTGATGACACTAATCAACTGGACCACTCGAACATCTTCCTCTTTCGGCAATGCACTCTCGGCCTCGTTCTGAATGACTTGAATCAGCCCATTGAGCGCATCCTTGAACTTTCTTGCTAGAGCCCTCGTCACCGGGCCAACTGCTACTGTTACCGGGTCCTTCGTCCATGGATTCTCATCATTCCCCTCCTCTTGGGAAGGATTTGTCCTCAAATCCGAATTGACATCAAATGGACTAAGACCCACAATATTGAAAGAAGCACTAATCCCATAGTCACCTGGCAAGTCAATCTTGTAAGCATTGTTATTGATTCGCTCAAGCACTTGAAATGGACCATCTCTCCGCGGCTGCTGCTTGGACTTTCGATATGCCAGAAATCGCTCGGGACGTATATGTACCCAAACCCAATCGCCCGGCTCAAACACCATCTTCTTACGATGTTTGTTAGCTTGCGCCGTGTATTGCTATGTTCACCTTTCGATGTTGAGTCTTGCTTTCTCATGTAACTGTTTCACAGAATCAGCTTTCTTCTGCCCATCTAAGTTAACAAGCTCAGAAATAGGTAAAGGTGATAAATCCAATGGGGTTAGTGGATTAAAACCGTAAACAAGTTCAAATGGTGAAAACTTTGATGCCGAATGTATAGCACGATTATAAGCAAACTCAACATGCGGTAAACACGCTTCCCAAGTTTTAACATTCTTTTTAATGATAGCTCTTAACAACATAGACAAAGTTATATTCACTACTTCAGTTTGACCGTCTATTTGGGGGTGACATGTAGTAGAAAACAACAATTTAGTTCCCAATTTCCCCCACAAAGTCTTCCAAAAGTAACTTAAGAACTTAGAATCCCTATCCGACACAATGGTTCTAGGCATACCATGCAATCTCACAACCTCTCTAAAGAACAAATCGGCAATCAAAGACGCATTATCAGTTTTATGACATGGGATAAAATGTGTCATATTTGAAAACGATCTACGACAACAAATATAGAATCGGACCCATGTTTAGTCCTCGGAATTCCTAAAACAAAGTCCATAGAAATATCCACCCAAGGTGTCATCGGAATGGGTAGGGGCGTGTAAAGTCCCTGATTTTGAACCCGAGATTTAGCTTGCCTACAAGTAACACATCTACTACAAATGCGCTCAACATCACGCTTCATATGTGGCCAGTAGAAATGCTCTTGCAAGACTGCTAATGTTTTGGCTACCCCAAAATGCCCCAAAATGCCCCCACCATGCGATTCTCTCACTAGTAAGTCTCTTAATGAACATTCAGTAATACACAATTTATCCTCCCGAAACAGAAAACCATCATGCTTATAAATTTACCCTCTGCCACCTTTTCACATGCAACAAACGACTCAGAAAAATCAAGATCATGCAAGTACAACTCTTTGATATGTTCAAACCCAAAGATTTTAGCATCTAAAGTAAAGATAAGAGTGTACCTCCAAGACAGTGCGTCTGCTACAATATTAGTCTTACATTGCTTGTACCGGATGATGTAAGGAAACGTCTCGATAAACTCAAGCCATCGCGTGTGTCGCTTGTTCAACTTTTGCTGCCCCTTAAGATACTTTAGGGACTCGTGATCAGTGTGGATTATGAACTCCTTCGGCCACAAATAGTGCTGACACGTTTTTAAGGCCCGGACCAAAGCATACAACTCCTTGTCGTACGCCGCACAGTTCAAACCCCCCCACTCAACTTCTCACTGAAGAATGCGATCAGCCGCCCCTCTTGCATTAATACGGATCCAATACCAACTCTTGACGCATCACACTCGATCTCAAATACCTTGGTAAAATCCGGTAATTCTAGCAAAGGCGCATGTGTTAGCCTCTCCTTTAGCAACTCAAATGCTCTGTCTTGGGCTTCTCCCCACTGAAACGCAACACTCTTTTTAATTGTTTTTGTCAAAGGCGTTGTAATAGTGCTGAAATCCCGCACAAACCTCTGATAAAAGCTTGCAAGACCATGAAAGCTACGCACTTGACTGGCCGATGTGGGTTTAGGCCAGTCCTGAATAACCTTAATCTTCTCCTCGTCCACTGTAATTCCCCTCGATCTAACTGCAAACCCCAAGAATATCAACTGCTTAGAACAAAATGTGCACTTCTTGACATTTGCATATAACTTCTCTTTCCTCAATACTTCTAAGACGACCCTCAAATGATCCAAGTGTTCGTACAATGATTTACTATAAATAAGGATATCATCGAAGTAAACCACGATAAACTTACCAATAAAAGCCCTCAAAACATGGTTCATCAGTCTCATAAACGTACTAGGCATGTTAGTTAGCCCAAACGGCATGACTAACCACTCATATAAACCATGCTTCGTCTTAAAAGCGGGTTTCCACTCATCCCTTTCTCGCATCCGAATCTGATGGTACCCGCTCCTCAAATCTATCTTGGAGAAGATGCTAGACCCACGGAGCTCGTCTAACATATCATCCAAGCGAGGTATGGGATGTTGGTATTTAATGGTGATGTTGTTAATAGCCCGACAATCCACACACATCCTCCACGACCCATCTTTCTTCGGAACCAGTAATACCGAAACTGCACACGGACTCATGCTCTCCCGAATAAGTTTCTTGCTCAGCAATTCATCCACATGCCTCTGCAATTCTTTAGTTTCTTCCAGATTAGTCCTGTACGCCGGTCGGTTAGGCAGTGATGCTCCCGGGATGAAATCAATCTGATGCTCAATTTCCCGAATAGGTGGTAATTCGTCCGACATCTCGTCTTGGAACACATCCTCAAATTCCTGCAACAAAGACAAGACAGAACTAGGCAAATCGGGGTTAAGACTGTCAGTAGATAAATAAGCGCCCTTGTAAACCAAAGAGTATCATCAAACGACCACTCATAGTGGCTTTCCTAAGGTCACTCATTTTTGCCATCAAATTTATTTTTCCCTCGTTTCTTACCTCAAGGCCATTTCCCCCCCCCCTTTTTGTTTTCCGGCCCTCTCATTGACATTGCTCTCTTTTTTCCCGGCTATTTCTCAAACCTCACTTCTACCCTTAGCCGGACCCTCACTCTTGTTTTCTCTCAAACTCTCCTTTTTTCGGCTTTATTTTGATTCTTTTTCTCACTAGCCGAACTCTCTTTTTTTTTCCTCTCCAACTCTCGATTTTACTTGATCCTCATAAATTTCTTTTGGAGTCAAAGGAACAAGTACAATACATTTTTGATTATGAATAAGAGTATACTGATTGGTGTAACCGTCATGTTGTACCCTCCTATCAAACTGCCACGGCCTACCCAACAGGATGTGCCCCGCCTGCATCGACACAACATCGCACAACACCTCATCCTTATATCCCCCTATTTGAAATGCTACTTTCATTTGCCTACTTATTCGCATCTCCCCGCAGTCGCTCAACCACTGCAACTTATAAGGTTGTGGGTGTTTTATTGTCGGAATCCCCAATCTCTCCACCATCTTTGTACTCGCTACATTAGTGCAACTCCCACCATCTATGATTACACTACACGCCTTTCCATTGACAAAACACCTTGTATGAAAGATGTTTTCTCGCTGGACTCCCTCATCTGACTTAGGTTGAATACTCAGCGCCCTCCGAGACACTAAGGACAATGCCTCCCCCTTCGCCGCCTCTAATACTTCCGAAATATCCTCCAACTCTGGCATATCGCTATAATCCTGCTCTCCCTCTCTTTCCGACTCCATTTCCCCATTCTCATGCAACACCAACACCCTCTTATTTGGAAATTGACTAGCTATATGCCCAAACCCATGACAGTTCAAATATTTAATATCCCTCGTTCGAGCAGTAGAGGGTTCGAATTTACCTGCGGGTTTAGGCTCGGCTACCTTCCCCCTTTGGTCCGCTACCTTCGAATTTTGCTCCTCCTTTTTGCTGGTGTTTGACTTCCATGCATTCGAGTTGGAACTCGGTGCTTGTCGGTTGAAACCCCTCCTATTGAGGCTAGCTGTTGCTCAACCTTCACCGCCATGTGTACCATCTCCTCAAGATCGACACAGTGATGTAATTCGACGGCATCTGCTATAGGAGTATTCAATCCCACGATAAATCTGGCCATAGTAACCTCTTGATCCTCCTCGATATTGGCCCTCGCCATCAGCATCTCCATCTCCTTGTGATAATTCTCTACACTCTTCGACCCCTGAGTCAACCTATGCAACCATTGATAGACGCCTCTATAATAGTGATTTGGTACAAAACGACGTCGCATCAAACTCCTCATCTCCTCCCATGTGGAAACGGGCCGCTCGCCGCTTCTCATCCTTGAGACCATTAATTGATCCCACCACACACTTGCGTAATCCAAAAATTCTGTTGATGCCAATTTCACCTTTTTCAACTCAGAATAGTTTTAGCAATCGAACACATTCTCGATTTTCCTCTCCCAATCCAAATATGCATCTTGATCACTCTTTCCCTGGAACGAGGGGATTTGCATTTTGATGTTACTCAAATTGCCATCCTCACGTCCCCTATCACCCCTATTTCCATGTCGACCTCTGCCTGGATTGTAATTTTGCTCTCTTTCGGAATCAAAATCATCCGCCCATTCCTCCAATTCGAACCTCCTAGGCCTCTACGCCCTAGTAGCAGGCTCCTCTATTTTCGGCGCCTCTCTGGGATCCCCGTATATTTTGATCATTACTTTCTTCATGAGGCTTGCAAGTGCCTCCATATCAAACTTCTCCAACGGTTGTCGGTTTTCTTCAGTCATGGTTGTTTCACTCCCTCATGTGTATACGCTCGTGTATTGCTCAACTCACAATCTCCAAGTACTCGCACTTGTCACGATTATAAACTAATCAGACAGTCGCAAGTACGCCTCAACACACCAAGAAAATTACCAAGCCAACAACGGATCGTACTAAGATGAAATTGAAGACTAGGGTTTATAATTCCATATTTTCAAGAATTTTGTTTTTTGTTTTTTTTTTTGCATGCAGATTATGATTCTTTACCTGCTGATTTTCTGTGCAATTCGGGTTTTTTTGTCCTTGAAGAACTATGGTTTATAAAAGAAATATGGAAAATAACAAGAATTAAAGAAACAAGGATAGACTTAACCTTGCTAGATGGCTCTGATTACCAACTGATGTAAACTGCAGCAACAACTATGCATACGACCCAACAACAATATGTTGTTAACCCAAGATATTCACTAGTTCGGTTAAAGGTTGGTGGAAACATCGAACCGTTGCTTAGCAAAGTAAGAACCTCGGTATGCGAAGAATCCATAAGCAATTATGGATTATTGTCTGATAAGTCGATAATTGCAACAAGAACGTAAATCTTGAAGCACTTGAAGAGAACACTCAATTTAGAGAGCAAAAGAATAATTGTATTGATAACTAATGAAAACAATAAGTGTTCACCCTTATAAGGGATCCAAAACCCTAAACCTACTAGGAAATAACTCAAAAACCAAAAAGGAAACAAAAACAGAACTCAAAAATCTGGGAAAAAGCACGGTCGTGCCTAGGAATACGACCAGGCCGTGTTTCGCACGTCCTCCCGAATTCTGGCCAAACACGGTCAGGCCATGTTCGCGAAGAAGTTTCTGAACACAACCATGTACGAAAGCACGGCCAAGCTGTGTCCCCTATGACTTCCCCGCGATCAGACCCAACACGACCGTGTAATTAAACACGGTCAGGCCGTGTTTGCTGCGATGATTTCGAACACGGTCATGTAATTTAGCAGGACTAGGTCGTGCTTTTCACGGCATCAGCCCCTTCAACCTTGTCTTCGATTTTGTCCCCTACTTGTCCTAAACTCGAAATAACAACTCAAGATGCATCTTTAAAGGTTTATTTGGCCTCCAAAGCATCAACATGACTCAAAATAAAAATCAAACTACGACTAACTATGATAAGCGAATACAACACCAATGAGCCTTGATTACAAAGTCTTCAAAATGCAAAGTGGCTTGTATTCTTGGCATCCTTCACTTGCTCAGTTTGGGGTGGACTCTGGAACGTTGATGACGGTAATCAACTGGACCATCCGAACATTTTCCTCTTTCGGCAATGCACTCTCGGCCTCGTGCTGAATGACTTGAATCAGCCCATTGAGCGCATCCTTGAACTTCCTTGCTCGAGCCCCTCACACCGCCAACGGGTATCATTAGGGTCCTTCGTCCATGGATTCTCATCAAGTTTAAAAGCCGATGATGCCATTATTTACATGAACAAGTTCTAATACACCCCCATCTTCCTCACACCCACCCAGATTCTTATAAAAAAACTGATTTTTTTCTTTGTAAATCCTAGATTTTTAAACACTCACGTTGTTGCAAATATGGACAATAAAAAATTAATTTTGTCAAATAATATAAGTATCTTCTTAACTTACAACTTAAAAGTGTGTTATTTTTCCACTTTTACTCATTTTTTACAGTTGAAAATTTACTATTGAATAATAAAAATGCGATACTTGGCACGATTGCAGTGCAACCTTGATATTGTCATCGTGTTATGTGGCACGATAGCACGATCATAGTTACTTTTCGATCGTGCCTTATGGCACGATCGGGTATACCATCGTGCCACCCATCATGCCATCCATCGTCTTCTTCCCCAGACTCAGACAAAACCAAAAAAAAAAAGTTATGTAACTCTAGAATTCAAACCAAATACAATTACTCAACACTTATACCCAATAATTATCCAAACTAATCCAACTATAAATGAAAATTAAAGTAAAATATTAAATTCCAAATTTAAATAAAATAAAAATAATGTAATCTAAAAGATATTAAATCTTCTGTCGTTGCCAGAACAAAGAAGATTGTCGGAATTTCTTCTGTCACCGCCGCCGCCCCTTGGATGTATCATTTTGGGTGTATTGGGGGAAAAATAGTGCAACGGTAAAATAGAAAATTAAGAGGAGTGTATTTAGTAACTTTGTTATATTTTAAAAAGTAGGTGGGGTGTATTTAGAAGGTGGGTGTATTCATCACTTTTGGGGGTGTGAATAGCGACACCCTAAATAGTATTGTGGGTATTTGGAAGTGTGAGATGTAAAGAGAAAAGTAAGTTAATCTTGGAGAAAAGAGAAAGTCTCTTGTGAGAGCGTCTCACAGATCTAAACCCGTAAGACGGAGCCTCAACACCCAAACCAAAAAAGACAAAGGAAAAAGAAATATGCAATCTCACTTTTTTCTCTTTCTTAATTCACGATAGAGATATTCGAACGCAAATGCTAGAGAATTTGGGTCATATAGGAAAAGTAAAAGAGATGAATAGAGTAGAGAAATAGGAAAGCTATGGTGGCCGTGAGAATTCATCAGAGAATTTGAAAATTCAATTTTCGGGAAAATATGAATTGCTCGTCCATGTATGGAGTATGTACATATTACATGGAATGAGTGAGTTTTCATGTATATATAGCTGGAAGAGCGAGAAGATGCAAAAGTTGAAAGGGGAAATGGTAAATATAGGTGGAGACTGTAGAGAATGTGAGGAGTTACAGGATTACCTTGGTATTCATAATGGGGAAATTTTTTAACTACCCACTATGGATAGTGGGTATTCTTTTCTATCCACCAACTTAAAAAACTCTTTTTTACCCAATTTAACCAAAATATCCCTCCTTTAATTTGGGGATTTTGAATTTTGAAACTGATATAACTTATTGTTTCCTTGAGAACCGTGTACACTCTCCCCCAAATACACACACATACCCCTGTTATATCATGGCATATCGTGCCAGATTATATACTAGTATAATGTAGCATATCGTGGCATATCGTGCCATGTTATATCGTGGCATATTGTGCCACATTATATACTAGCATATCGTGGCATATTGTGACATATTATACACTAGTAGAACGTGACATATCGTGCCATGTTCTATCGTGGCATATTGTGCTATATCGTGTCATATCATGCCATATTATATACTAGTATAACGTGGCATATCGTGCCATATTAAATCTTAGTATAACGTGGCATATCATGTCATACTATATATTAGTAAAACTTGGCTTATCGTGGCATATTTGTTGCTAAAAAAATTACTTTAAGTATATTTTTTACATGTATTTATTTTTTTGTCAGTTTCTATTAGTTACAATTATAAATTCATTCATATAACGTGACACATCATGTATACGATTTTGTGTAGAAGAGATAACCCAAAATTCTTGTTGCTATTTTTTTATCGGTATTCTTATTGATATTTTGTGTAGATGGGAGGGGAGTAGAGAGAGAAAAAAATAAAAAAAAATGTATTTTATATGAGAGAGAAATAGGACCCACATACTTTTTGTATTTGCATTCAAGTGTGAGGGGTATTTTTAAAGGAAATAGTTTATAATTAAAGAGGTTGATAAAGTAATACTTTTATAATAAAAAGTAATACTTCTGAGTAAAAAATGATACTTTTAAAGTAATCATCAATACATCTAAAGTGATTAGTAAATAATAATTCTTAAGTAAAAGTATTACTTTTCAAGTAAGAAGTAATAGTTTTAAAGAAAATAATATATAATTTTAAAATGTGTAGTAAGTAATACTTTTACAACAAATAGTGATACTTTTTGAGTGAAAAATGATACTTTTCATGTAAAAATTAATACTTCTAAAGAGATTAGTAAGTAATTCTGAGGTAAAAATTATTACTTTTCAAGTAAAAAGTATCAGTTTAAGAAAATAGTATATATTTTAAAAGATGTAGTAAGTAAGTAATATGGAGTAAAAAATGATACTTTTCAAGTAAACATTAATGCATCTTAAAAAATTACTAAATAATAATTTTTAAGTAAAAAGTATTACTTTTCAAATAAAAATATTAGTTTGAGGGAAATATTATATAATTTTAAAAGGTGTAGTAAGTAATACTTTTACAACAAATAGTGATACTTTTTGAGTAAAAATTGATCTTTTCAAGTAAACATTAATACTTCTAAAGCGATTAGTAAGTAATCAATTTGATGTAAAAAGTAAAAGTTTAAGGAAATAGTATATTTAAAAGATGTAATAAGTAGTATTTTTATAATAAAAAGTAATACTTTTCAAGTAAAAAATGATACTTTTCTAGTAAACATTAATACTTCTAAAGGGATTAGTAAGTAATAAGTTTTCAATAAAAAAATTAGTAACCGTTTATAAAGAAATAATATATTATTTTAAAGGATATAGTAAATAGTACTTGACCAGTATAAAATAATATGAATGCAAAGTAATACAATACTTTTGAGTTAAAAGTTGTACTTTTGAAGGAATAGTAAATAAAAATTTTAAAATGAAAAACATGTAGCAGTTTTAAAGGAAATAGTAAATAAGTTTTAAACTTTTAAATTGTATATTTGTTCTAGAACCATCTAATCATACATCTAACCTAATAGATGGTTCTATTAGGATAGTAAATAAAAATTTTTGCATGCAAAAAAATGAGTTTTTCTTTATAAATAATTTTTATTTTTTTAATAAACAATCATACATCTAACCATTTTTCTTTCAAAGATTGAAATTATAGAAATAAAAAAACAAGCAATCAAAGCCCTAAGGGCTTTCAAAATCGATCGGTCACTGGAAAGAAGATCGGTTCAACACTTTTTGTTTGCCTATTTGGATCTGAAAGTCCAAACGGCATCAAAACTATCGAATCATTAGTATGACAAGTCAAAGAAATGACTAAATTAGTAATTCTGCCTTTTTACGTAGTAGTAAAATGAGCAATTAGAAATATAGACTAGTGCCAATTGGTCTAGATTAATACTTTGTGAAACTGTAAATGGATTGAGTTGAACGGAATATATTATGTTAGTTTTTTCTTGAAATTTTAACGTTAAAAACTATGTTAGAGTTGGATTTGATTTTCAAGTGGATTGAGCCTGAACAACTTTAATCAAATTAAACACAAATCGCGCTTGTGTACGCATTTTGGTCTTTTTTATACACATTTTATTGAATGAAAAATTTCTTCAAATTTGATTTTTTAAGTATAACAAATCAAAAATAACTTTTAGCATTTGACTTTATATATAGAATAACTATTTTACCCAAATTTGAAAGAAAGGAAGAAAAAGGCATGGGGTGGGCTCATGAAAATTAATCATTATCCCTAAAACAATTGTGATGATGGAGGCAATGAAGCGATGAGATGGAGATGAAAGAAAAGCTGAAGGATAGCCAAAAGTGAAGGGGCCATCCCCATTCATCAATCCCACATCTGCCAACTCTTTATAAGTTTATGAGGTCTACAATCCCACCTTTGAGATAAGATAAAGCTGAAGCTGCTATGGCTTTTAATTTTCTGCCTTTAATTTGTTTTCCTCCATTGGGTTTCATCATGCTATTGTACCCACCTTTGTTCCCCACTCTTCACATGAATTCTCCCACACCTCTTTCTGCTGGCTTTCTTTAATTGATGCACTTGGACACCACTTCGATCTCCTATTCAATACAGTACTGTTTTGTCTCGTATTTAAATATAACAGATGAATTTTACATATGTAACAATAAGTTCATCTTATACAAAGTCGTATTCATAACCTGCATCTAAAAATACTTAACCTAAAAACCATATCGACATTATTTATAAGTGTAATCTAAAAGCATATTATTAGATGATTAGCTTCAAGTTGTGTCATATTTATAAATTAAATAATACCGTGGTGCATATGAAATAAATGTTACAATATTTAAAAATAAGTGCAAGTATAATATATTTATAAAAATTTATATCAATAAGTCTAATTTTTGTGGCACTACAAAAAAAAAGCCAAATAGCTACCGATAAATCCATCGCTAAATATTATAGTGATGGATTAGTGACGGCTAATTTTTGTCTTTATTTAACTGGTCGATAAGTGGGTAACGCGGAGGACAACATCTCTAAATAAGTTAACGATGGATAGAACTGTAGATAAGTTGATACTTTCTGTCGCTAAATATGTATTGGAACTAAAAGAACAACATAATAAGAACAGAATAGCGACGGACATAAAGTTAACGACCGAAACATCTGTCACTATACCTTAAATTTTAATTGGTAATTAGCAATGGATTTGTCCATCATTAACTTTAATGACGAATATTTCCGTAGCTATTTGGTAAATTTAACAACGGATTTTATCCATCGCTATACGAATCGAAAAAACTTATTTAGCATCGTCGTATACTATCCGTCGCTATTTAAATATTTTTAATTCTTTTAATTTTTTATATATTAAAAAACATGTAAAACCTATAAAAATAATTCACGTTCAAATACAAAATACTTTTACATAAACTACACAAAATATTTTTACAAAATATCTGTTTTACAAAATATCCATGCCAAGTATAGTCATAGAAATTACAATACATCTGCATAATACAAAACATAACAAATGCCTATAAAGTCTGTCCAATAGATGTATGACTATCAAGGAGAAGGCATATGTACCTAGCGGCGCATATCCATCATCACACACCATCTGCGATACTTGTGACTGCAACTAAGCACGCTCGTGACTCTCCTTCTCCAACTACTCTCGCATAGCCACCATATGTTTAGCCACCTACTGCATGACCTGCTCAGTCACCTATCTTCTCAATGCCTCCTCATCATGTTAGGAGGTAATTTTTGCGCCTAAATGATTTCCTAAAATGAAAGATTGTGTTTTGATTTATTTTGCCTTTCTAGACTTATGGTAAGATTGAGTTGTAAAAAGATTAGGAAAGATTTCACATTGATATTGTATAGATATATTAGGACTCTTTGATATTTATCTTATTTCTTAACTTAAGTGATATACTTGTCATATATTTGTATATATTTTTTTTGCATGTTTATTAGGACTCTTTGGAAGGTCTTCAACGCCTATAGAAGAGAGATGGACGTGCTCATTCAATACACAAGAGATATACAAGAGACACAAGAGAATTGAAAGAGTTTATAGTCATTCAAGCACAAGAAGTTTCACTGTGCTGAATGCGATCTCGGATGTGCCTACATCCTGCGATAACATTCAGTCTATCGCTATGTTTGTTAGCTTATTTTCATCCATAGTTTTTAGTAATTTGATAAACAAAGTCCATACAAATTTATTGTTGGATGAGTTATATTACAAAGATCTAATTTACTCTAGATAGTAGTTTTTCATTTATTTTCTACTATTTGATTTTAGTATTCTTTTTATATGGAATCAGACGGTTTTACTAGTGGAAAGTTTCACCATATTGGCACATCTACAAGCTAGTTTACTTGTAGATAAATTTTTACATCTTGTGTTTTGCTCGTTTTCATTTTATTCCGCTACATATGATTGCAAATGTGATCACATCTACGATCACATATATACTCTATGAAACTTTTGGAATATTTACGTGCTACAATTTTTTCAATTGGTATCAGAGCCGACGCTTGACGATACTAAGTGTTGATCCTGTGTGTTTGTTAGCATGAATATTCCTATTGTCCCTACTTTTCATCCTTCGTTTGAAAATCAGAAAAAGTTTGATAAAAACAATTCTTGATTCTGTTAGATGTAGGGCTTGTTCTAGATATGGTCATTATGTTGAAAAATGTGCAAATATATTTTTGAAAAAGGGAATGAGTTTGAGTGTCACCTTAAGTAATAATGAATATGACGATGAGAACGCTATTGATACGTGTAAAATGTACGTGCATTTAGGGCTTATTTTGATATGTAATTGATGCATTTACATGTATATTTAGTGTATTTTACTTGGTTTCCTTTGTTGGGTGTGATAGTGCGTACTCTTGTGAATTTTACAGAAAATGAAGCTAAATTCGATAAAAAATGATAAAATGTTTCAAATGATATGTCAAAATACAAGGTAAGAGCAAAGATATGAAGGAAAGAAGAATGGATGATCGAACAAAAGGGAATTTCCTTCAAAAAATATCAAAACGCACTAACAGTTTTTAGCAGTGGCAGGGATTAGTGTTTTTGCCATAACATTCTTTACAAACTTGATATTGAAGTGATTCAAGTGGCTATGGAAAGCTAAGAAAAAGGGCTACAACTTTTGTAAAGACCCCAGAAGCCAATTCCGATCACACAACCCGACCGTGTGGGTTTATACGGGCGTGCGACGTTTCTGGGGCTGAATTGGTCTCCTAATCCTACCAGAACTCTACAAGTGATCTCTCCATACATCTATAAAAGGGACCCAAGGCTTGCACGAAAATTCATTACTTCATACCACAGAAAATACATCAAATTACGCAGAAACACAAGATCCAATGTCTTTTGAGAGAGTAGGGCTAGGTCACGAAGAACACCACAAGGTCTTTCGCATCTACGGGAGCACAAGAGCTTCGAAGGCTTAGGAGGGAAATTCATACTGACACGAAGGGATTTTATTTCTATGTCTAATCTCTTGTATGTGCTTAAACGATGTCATAATGTTAATTTCGGATTTATCTATGAATTTGTTATCAATGTTTGGCTAATCTTTCGGATCTTAGGGGCATAATCAAAACTGTGGATTCATGTTAAATCTTGATTAATTGCTTTCTTAATTTATTCATGTGTTCTATTTTATGAATTCGAGTGCTTATTTTTAATTGTCGATTATCTGATCAATAATTTGCATGTCATACTTCTTAGTCCATACTCCGGGAGGTGAGTTCTAACGAGATGAAAATCAAATTCAGACATAAACATGGTAATGTATCGGGAGACTACTTATGTTTGTGGGGAGTATTTCAATTCAAAGATCTTTTGAGAGTTAATAATAGTTGTGATGGATCGGGAGACCTCAATTATTATTAATATACTGTTTGTGTGCCACCCAGGAGGGGGAATAAACTATTTTAGGAATTGAACTCATAGAATTACATGAATTGGTTATTGAAACTTTAGTTGGATTTAATATTGAAGAAACATGTTGAGATTATGTGCTCAAGGTTGCTTCTGTAGTTGTTGAAAATACTTGTGGGGTTCGCAAATTTATTTATTTTTCTTATTATTTTTGATTTTATTATAAATTGGATTTTCGGTTGCTTCAATAAAATTGGAATGCGATGTTATTATAGCCTACGTGTTTCACATATCAATCCCAGAGGAATACAACCTTGACTGCCATTATTCTATAAACTACACTGTACACTTGCAGTTGTATGATCCAAATATTTTTGGTGAACAAGTTTTTGGCGCCGTTGCCGGGAATTGAAAATTCTACTTAGATATAGTCATAAGTAGTTCAACCTTAATTGAAGCTTTTGTAAATATTTTTATTTTAATGTTTTTTTATTTCAATTTTTTGTGTAATTATTTTATTATTTTTTTATTTTTGTAAAATATTTTTTTTATTTTCGTTTTTTTTGTAAAATATTTTTTTGATTTTCGTTTTTTATAAAAAAATTATTTTTGATTTTTGTAAAAAAAAATCATTTTTCCTTCTTTTGTAAATAATTTTTTTATTGCTTTGTTTCTAACATCGTTATTGTTGAATGCAAGACTAAAACCTTTGGAGACACAAGTAGCCCAAAATCGCTACTGTAGTGGGAGGCCAACATCAAAAGGGCAAATTCCCAGGCGATACTTAATCCGAGAAAATAATGCAACGTCATTCGTCTGATGGATGGTACAGAATATGAGGGCTCCAAAATTTCTACCAACACGGTTCAACGACAGTGATGTTAGAAATCTGAAGTCTGGCTAAAGACGTAAGACTTAGTGCTTTGTGGGAGGCAACCCAAGAGGCGTCGCGACAAACCCCGGGGGTAAAATAAAATAACTGATGCACACGGGCATGTGCACGCACACGACCCGACCGTGCGACTTGCTTCTCTAGTCGAAAATTTGACGGACAAGCTCCTCGCTTCACCAGAACGATCCAGGTAAGTACTTTTTACGCATTTCTTTTTCTTTTGATAATTTTCTCATATGTTCGGGACGAAGCATATTTTAAGTTTTGGGGGGTTGTCAAGAATGCGTAATTTAGTACTTTCTTGCATTTTGCACTGCATTTAGGACTGCATGTAGAGCATATTAAAAAAAAATTGATTTTATTATTATTTTCAATTTTTATATTTTTTTCATGTTTACCGCTTTAGAACGTTTAATTGCTTTTGTGTGTGATTTTTAATTTAGGTTTTTGAAAATGCCCAGCTTCCGTATGATTTTACTATGAGCATTTAATTGAATGAGATAACATACTTCTGGAATAATGTGATGAATTGTTGGGAATATGTCATTTATTTACTTAGATCCAAATATTTTTGGCGAACAACTGTCCAGAAAGAATATCACAAGGTTCTGACAACCTTTGTGAAATATAGGAAATATCCCCAATTTAGGTGTTGCCCGAGGTGTGGCCCGAGATGTGATCACACCTCCATTGATCATATCTGAACTCACATCTGAAAAACATGATACCTTAACTGCTACTGGCCTTTTTTGTTTCAATTCTACCTCTGTTTTTTATGATGTTGAACAGGATGACGATTCAGATGGTGAAAGCTCGGAAGAGACGTACACAAAATTGTATAAGGATTGGCTCATGAGGATTCAACTGAATGGACTCCTTAGAAAAGAGAACGATCGACTCTTGAAGGAAAATGATGAACAAAAGGAAGTAATTACCAGGTTAGAGGCTGCCCTTACCAAAAGGGATCTTAACTTTGAAAAGGTAAATTCTAAACTTGAAGATTCCCTTGAAACCATGAAGAAGTTTAATTCTGGGAAAACAAAAATGGATGATATTCTTTCTTTGGGTAGTGATGATAAAACTGGTATTGGTTATAAAACCCATGTGTTTGTTAAAGCAAAAGAACACGGAGAATCCTTAGATTCCTCCAACAATAAAAAGAGTTTTTCACAGAAGTCTAAACCTCGTAAACGCCACTTTATTTATCACTATTGTCATGTTCCTGGACATATAGGCTGTTTTGTTACAAAATGAAATCATATTTGGCGAACATTAATTCTGCATGTCAAATGTCATCCAAAATATTACGATATCCTTCTAATCACATTTCAAAATTTGTCTAGGTTAAGAAATCTGATGATAAATGTCATGTTATCTATACTTCTTTGAGATCTAACATTGCAGGATCTTGGTACTTTGATAGCGGGCATTCACGACACATGACAGGTAGTTTGGAGTATTTTACTGACTATGTGAAGCATTATGGTGGTAATGTGCCCTATGGAGGTGGAGGTAAAGGAAAAAATGTTGGAAAGGGGACTTTGAATGTTGATGGCCTACCTAGGCTACGGAATGTATTGCATATGGATGGTCTAAATGTTATTCTCTTTAGTATTAGCCAATTGTGTGATGATAAACTCTATGTTAAATTCAACAAAAAATCTTGTGAGGTTTTTAATGAATCTAACATGTGTATTCTTGCTGGTTTAAGATCATCGATAACTGCTATCAGTATGTTAATAAACAAATGTGTCACACTGCACACACAGATGAATCTAACCCATGGTACCAAAAATTAGGTTATATAAGTTTTAAGAAATTGAGGAATCTTGTAAAATTTGAGGTTGTTCATGGTTTACCGAGATTTTGCATGAAGAATGCTAATGTATGTGGAAGTTGTCAAAAGGATAAACAAAGAAGAGTGTCACACCAAATGTTATCACATTTCAATACCACAAGATGTTTTGAATTGCTTCATATGGACATTATGGGTCCAGTTGAAGTTGAAAGTATTGGTGGAAGGAAATATTTTTTTGTGATTGTTGATAATTTTTCACATTTTACTTGATCTATTTTTTACGTGAGAAATCTGAAACATTTGAAGTATTTAGAAGTTGGCATAGAAAAGTCGTTAATCTGTATAGGCTAACAATTGTTAGAATTAGGTTGGACCATGGTAAAGAATTTCCGAACTCCTATTTCTCGTCTTTTCGTGATAGAAAGAGGATTTCTCATTAATTTTTGTACCTAAAACTCCACAACATAATAGAGTGGCAGAGAGGAAAAATCGTATATTGCATGAGACATCCCGTGTCATGTTGAGTTTTAAAAGACTTTCAAAACGTTTTTGGGCAGAAGCTCTAAATACTGCATATCATATTGCCAATCGTGAATATTTGAGGCCTGAAAGTTTGATGACCCTTTATGAAATACTTTTGGAAAAGAAGCCGAACCTCAAATATTTTCATGTCTTTAGTTGTATTTGCTATGTCCTGAATGATCGTGATAACATTGCTCAATTTGGCTCTAAGGGTGACAAAAGTCTTTTCTTAGGTTACTCTTCAAATAGCCATGCATATCGAGTTTATAATCTTCGGACAAAGATGGTAATGGAATATGTAAATATTGTATTCGATGATCTTTCTAGTCTTGCAGAAAACATGGAAGAAGACCCATTTGATGACTTGATGGAAATGTCATGGGCTCAACAGTTGCATTATGTACCAGATGTTATACTGAATGATACATCATCTGCAACCACATCTTCACAGCATGAATCGACTACTGATACAAATATCGAAAAAGATGTTGTCCCATATGTCGTAAAAGATGTTGCCCCAGATGTCATAACTTCTACTACCACATCTGGATCTGCAGAGAATGGGACTAATTCTGACCCTTATATTGAAGCAAACTTGGAAGGACATGATTTAATCATCAATGAAAGATGAGATCCCCCTAGCAGAATTCAGAAGAATCATCCAATCTCTCAACTCATAGGTGATGTATCTAAAGGCATAAGGCTGAGAAGGAAAGAAAGGGTAAACTATCGAGATATGGTAAGACTAGTGTGTTTGTCTTCTACTTGTTTATTGGTAAGAACTTCCTATTGTGTCACTTTTTCTGAGCCTAAAAATGTGTTTGATGCTTTGAAAGATGATTTTTGAAATAATGCTTTACACGAAGATTTTGATCGATTCAATAGAAAAGAAAATGATTTTCATTGTGATATTTTAACCATTTATTGTGATAACTTAAGTGCGATTGATATCTCGAAAAATCCTGTCCAACATTCTCGTACTAAACACATAGATATTAGACATCACTTTATTCGAGATTTAGTTGAGAAAATATAATTCACATTGAGTATATTGCTACTAAAAATCAGGTTGCAGACATCTTCACCAAGACTTTGGATTTTGAGAGGTTTTCCAATTTAAGGAGATCTCTCGGTTTGTGTGTTCTCTGAAATGTTACACAAGATGTTACAACATCTCACATCACATCTGTTGTAACATCCATACACTGCATGTCTCTTCTCTCCTCTATTTCTATTTGGTTTTTTTGTAGTCATCCCTGATAATAAGCTCATCATGCATATCTGTAAAAAGTGGATTGATGGTTTGAACTAGTCACATATATTTTCTCACTTGGAAAACTGGTGTGAGTTGATCTCTTCAAGGTAAAAAAAATGATATTTTTCCCAGTAGTTTAGTTATTAATAAAGTCTTGATCATGCTTGGAGGCCTTAAAGGAAAAAGTTACCAACCCATTGTATGCAACTATTCCTTGTGACTAATTTCTTCAAGCTTATTGTTGTCTAAAAAGGCATGATAATGTGAAAAAGATCTACATATAGCATTTGAGTGAAAACCCCCTTCTAGTTAACTCCCTCATGAGACTTGGAAAAATTGGAGAAAACTTGAAAATTTTGAAAAACTGGGATTACGGATTGCGATTTATTGAATTAGTTAGTACATGTGTAACTCAAAATGTGACAACATTTGAACATATATCCATTGCTATAGAACTTACCACTTTTTGTGTGCGATTTTTTTTGTGTTTAGGCATATATTAAGTTTTGCATATTCTGGTCATGTTGGCTAATTTACTGAGATTTGGTTTCCATATATAATCTGAGTTTAATATTTTCCTCATCCCAAAATCTCGAAAATCTTGATGGATAATAATTTGTGGGTTATACACGGTTTGAAGGACTTGTAAGATTTGAATTGATTTTGCTCATAATTATCTATATATTTGGTTAAGTGTGTCATTGATTCGTAGGATTCTATTGCTATATAGGAATCCTAATTTTTGGAAAATCTTGACTTTTCTTTATTCTTGATCACATTTTTTATGCTTGTTTTCCAAAAATTTTAAAGACTTGTGATCCTTTATTCTCCTCAAAATTTTGCATATAAATTGAACTTTTTACGTGTCCAAGTCAGGGGGAGCATACATGATTTTGTTACCTATGCTTTCTGGACAAAAGGGGGAGAAAAAGGTTGATTGATCTTGATTGTGATACATTCGATTTAGGGCGCGTTTTCTGGTTTTCTGGATATTTGAAATGTGATTTCTGAATGATTTGCTGGATGCTTGTTGTTGTTTTGAAATGTGCTCTTAAATGTGATTGCATTTTGTTCAGCATGCGATTGAGGGGGAGATTTTTGTGCATGCAATTCAGGGGGAGATTGTTAGGGCGTAAGTTTTGTGCCTAAATAATTTCCTAAAATAAAGGATTGTGTTTTGATTTGTTTTACCTTTCTAGACTTATAGTAAGATTGAGTTGTAAATAGATTAGGAAAGATTTAATATTGATATTGTATAGATATATTAGAACTCTTCGATATTTATCTTGTTTCCTAACATAAGTGATATACTTGTCATATATTTGTATATATCTTCTTTCCATATTTATTAGGACTCTTTGGAAGGTCTTGGACGCCTATAAAAGAGAGATGGACGTGCTCATTCAATACACAAGAGATATACAAGAGACACAAGAGAGTTGAAAGAGTTTATAGTCATTCAAGCACAAGAAGCTTCACTGTGTTGAATGTGATCTCGGTTGTGACTATATCATGCGATAACATTCACTCTGCCGCTGTGTTTGTTAGCTTATTTTCATCCATACTTTTAGTATTGTGATAAACGAAGTCCATACACATTTATTGTTGGATGAGTCGTATTACAAAGATCAGATCTACTCTAGATAAGAGTTTTTCATTGATTTTCTACTAGTTGATTTTAGTATTCTTTGTATACAAAATAAAACGGTTTTACTAGTGGAAAGTTTCGCCATATTGGCACATCTACAAGCTAGTTTACTTGTAGATAAACTTTTACATCTAGTGTCTTGCTCCTTTTCATTTTTTTTGCGCTGCATGTGATTGCAAATGTGATCACATCTGTACTCTGTGAAATTTTTGGAATATTTACGTGCTACAATTCATTCACATCGAATGGTGGAGCTGTAGAAGGGACGCTCGGACCACCAATCTTAGTGAAGAAATGCACCCGAGGCCGTAGACTCATTATTTTTTCACCCCAACAACATCGAGATATATTTGTGTCATATCTATGGGGTCCTCTATGGCCTCCTGTGCAGCTATTGCTACACGTGCCTCTACCTACTCTTGCAAAAAACATTAACTTACATTAAAAAGAATTATAATAAGATATTTATATATAATTTAAAGTATTCTAAATTTATACTTATAGCTACTCGTTTAGACTTTTCATCCACAAATGTACCATCTTTCCTCATATGCATACCCAAAAAAGTATCGTACGCATTAGAAGTCTGCCCATTCTCTCGTCACTACATCCATAAACTACTTTACGACGGGTTTATATTTACGTGCGATACTATAGATAAGTCAACTACTTTACGATGGATTTATATTTACGTATGATACTATAAATAAGCCAACTACTTTACGTAAGAATTAGGAGTCTGTCCAGTCTCCCGTCTACCAAGTCAACTACTTTTTATTTTTTTATATTTAAAAACATGTAAAACCTATAAAAACAATTCACGTTCAAATACAAAATACTTTTACATAAACTACACAAAATGTCAATAATAGTCAATATAATATTTATTTTATAAAAAACTCATGCCAAGCACAGTCATAGAAAATACAATGCATCCGTATAATACAAAACACAACAAATGTCTATAAAATATGTCCATTAGATGCATGACTATCAAGGAGAAGGCATATATCTCTAGCGGCGCATATCCATCATCATGCGCGCCATCTGCGATACTTGTGACTGCAACTAAGCACGCTCATGACTCTTCTTCTGCAACTGCTCTCGCATAGCCGCCATATGCTCAACCACGATCGATCGATCCTTCCTGCCGCATGACCGCTTTCGTCACATGTCTTCTCAATGAATCCTCATCGAATGGTGGAGCCGTAGAAGGGACGCTGGGACCACCAATCTTGGTGAACATATGCACCTCAGTCCCGAGGCCGTAGACTCATTGCTTTTTCATCCCAAACAAATCGAGATATATTTGTGTGATGTCTACGGGGTCCTATATGGCCTCCTGTGCAGCTACTGTTGCACGTGCCTCTACCTCCTCCTGCAAAAAACATTACTTACATTACAAAGAACTATGATAAGATATTTATATATAATTTAAAGTATTCTAAAGTTATACTTACAGCTACTCGCTTAGACTTTTCATCAACAAATGTACCATCTTTCCTCATATGCATACGCAGAAAAAGTATCATAAGCATTAGGAGTCTGCCCAATCTGACATCACTGCATCCATAAACAACTTTACGATGGATTTACATTTATGCACGATACTATAAATAAGTCAACTACTTTATGACGAATTTATATTTACGTATGATACTATAAATAAGCCAACTACTTTATGTATGCATTAGGAGTTTGTCCAGTCTCCCATATAACTAAGCCAACTACTTTACGACGGATTTGTATTCGCTGCTAAATACCATCATTGATCTTCGTTATTCCGTTTGTTTAAGCCTTTTAGCCTAAAAGCCTACCTATGAACACATGATTCCTTAGTTAGCCAATTTGAGACTTAGCCTTGATTTATTGTTAGCCACATTTTGAGCCTTAACTTGACATATCTTTGTCCCGAAACTTGAGCTTATAGAGATGAAAATATTGAGAAAATGTGTGATTTATTTTTTAAAAGACGATTGGTTAGAGGGATGAGATGTGAATAGGTGAAGAAGGATAGTTCGCAAAAAAAAATGACTGAAAAAAAATTGAGTCTAAAAACAAATATATATATATATATATAAATATAATCGAGAAAATCAAGCTTATGGAAAAGGAGAAAAAGGCAATGACCAAAGAATGAAAAAGAAAAAAAACATGAAGTAAGACATATGGAGTGAAAATGAAGTAGCAAGTTAATGTTTCTTAGAAGAAGTGGATTGGTGATTTCAAACTGCTAATATTTATAAGTCTATCTGCTCAAGTTGAGTCATTTAGTCCATATTTTTCCTACCCTAACCAAAGAGCCTTCATTACAACCAAATGAAAAAGTCATTTTGATTTATAAATTGTGCACACTTGAGTGGTAGAGATTTGAGATGATTTGCAAGTTTATGGTAGTTCTACATCATTGAATTGATTTGAGAGTATACATATCCTTATTTACTTTGAGAGTGTGAGTGATACACTTATCTGATGAGTCGCAATGTTGAATACTCAAACGAGTAATGATTATACCTAATTTGCAATTGAGAACTTTTTGAGAATGAGTTACATGTTGGGTAAGGAATGGATCAGAATGAGTTTTGTATTTGTGATGTTCTCGTGTTGTGTAATCTACCCCATTGCAAGCGGTTATTTTTCTTATATTGCTCGAGGACGAACAATGGTTTAAGTTTGATGGAATTTGATTAGTGGTAAATATGCATGCATTTAGAGGTATATTTTGGTGCATAATTTATACATTTGCATGGATATTAACTGTGTTTAGGTTAGTTTCTCTTGTTGGGGATGATATTGCATATCTTTGTGTACTTTTGTAGGAAATGGAGCTATATTTGAAGGATATCAGTAGAACGACCGAGACCGAAATTTCAAAAGCCAATGGACATTCAAATACGCGAAGGAAAGAATCATGGACGATCGAACAACAGGGGATTGATTTTGAAAACTTTCAAATGCGTCAACAATTTTCAGCACTGGTGGGGTTTAGTATGTTGGCCATAACTTTATCTACAAAATTGATATTAAGATGATTCAAGATGTTATGGAAAGTTAGAGAAAGGGCTACAACTTTCATGAAGACCTCAGGAGCAAATTCACATGTTCGACCATTCACACGACCTGCCCATGTGAAATTCACATGACCTTGTGAAATGTATTCTACAATTCTCAGAGACTGAGGACCATTCATCACACGGTCGTGCGATTTGTTCTGCATTGCCAATTTTGTTTATTTATTTTGTGAAAACTCTAAAGGGAATCCCGAAAGAAAACTATAAACGGAAAGATTAGATCTAGCAGCTGATATAATTCATCTAGTAGATAAAAGAACATATCTAGAGAGAGAAAACAACACATCTAAAGAGAGATTTTTGGAGAAACCACGCGAGAGAATTAACAACGGAGAATCACGAAGGGTTCAAGAACATGAAGATTGATTCTTCCACACAAGGAAAATTCATCATCCTAGTCTAGAACATATTTTCCATCTTTTCCATGTCATATATTTTGTTTAATAATTTTCCTATGAATTTGCAAACAATTATGTCAGGCGAATTTCATCTTGATTCTAGGACTTGATGTAGACTATGGATTTGATTTATATTTGATTTAGTTTGTTTCCTATGAATTGGTTTCACCTATCTATTTGTGGTTTCTTGTGCTTAATTCTTGTGGATTACCTAATCAATAATTCGCATGTTTAATATGTTGGTTCATAATTCGGGAGATGAGTTCCAACAACAGATTAAAGAAGTCGCAACATAAATAATTGTAGAGTTGGGAGGCTTACGATGTTTATGGGGTTAAATACTTGATTCATTATACTTTTAGGATTTGATATTGATTGTTGAGTAGGGATGATAGAAATTTAATATTGATCCTCGGTTTGCTCGCCTCGAGAGAGGGAATGAACTAGGATAGGAATTGAGTCCATAGATGAGGTGCAATTGGTTCTTGCGAAAAACAAATAGGGTATAAATTGATCAAGCATGCCGAAATCATAGTCCTAGGATCGTCTTTCTTTGTTGGTTAAACCTTGCGCGTGCGTTTATTAGTTTATTTATTTTGTTATTTTTATTTAGTTCTAATTATTAGATAATTCAATCATCATCTTATTCGGACGTTTCAAAAAAATTGGAACTATTATGATTGTAGTTTATGTTTTAATCAATCCCTGTGGAATACGACCTTGTTTGCCACTATCTATTAACTTCGTCGTACACTTGTAGTTTAGCTTAACAAATTTTAGCGATCAACCACCATTAGGACGGTCTCTACAGAACGAGAACAGAATGTAGCTCACCACCTGATCTACGTGGAGGAGACACACACATCTTATCTTGCCAGGCATCAAAATTGCTCGAGCTCCTCCCATCTCGTGAAGAGTCTCTTTTCTTCTTCTTGGAGGGTTCAAACAAATCGGCCATGCTAAAGCTTGCCATTACTGAAAAGAGAAAGAAAACAACATTAATACAACAAATATGAAGAACGATTATATGCACAAGAAAGCAATAAAAGTGTTAGAAAAATTATTTGTATAGATTTTGATGATGCATAGAAAACTTAGATTAGAAAGTTGACACCCCATATTTTGTATGTATTTCAACTTTGTAATAATTAGAATATGAGCTGAGTTATCAAGCAACCAAGTTGAAGATGCAGAAGACTGACTGAAGAAGTGCAGAGAAGATTCAGTTGTGTCGCAGCTGAGTATCAAAGAAGATCATAGATCAAGTCAAGAAGTTGTGTCTTTCAGTAGACTTACAGCATAGTCATCCAAGAATCAAGGAGAAGACTCAAGTAAAGGGGTAAAGCAGCTGAAGGACTTAGAGAAAGTTGAAGAAGTCCGTTGCAAAAAAAAAAAGTCAAGACTTACCTAAAATGGTAAGAGACAGGCCTGCAACCTTAAAAACTATCTTGCTGAAAGAGTACAAGTAGCAGAAGCCAATAGGATGTTTGCAGAAACTTGGTACGTTTTAGGCACCAGCAAAACATTAATGTTAAGCTTGGGTCAACAACAAAAGCTGCACAACAAGACAAGCCAACGAACAAGAAGTGAAGTTTGAAAATTGTCTCTCTCTTCAACGGACATATTTTCAAACTCTCACTATAAAAGGCTGAGGAATTCCATGAGAGACAAACGTGACACATAAGAGATATATGAGTATTCAAGCAAGCAACTGCAATATTCTCTCTAAGCTAAAAGTTCAAATCATCAGGCCTAAATATTCGAAGTGATTCTATCCAACACAACCCAGTGAAAGAAGGAAGTCAACTTCAAAAGTTGAAGAGGAAACTTGTTTGAAAAGAACAAGAGGTCTGCACATTCACGAATTGAAGGAAGTGCAATGAGGTTCAAGTTAGAACCTGGTTCAAATCCATCGGAAGGTCGAACGGTTTAGAGAGCTGAAGTAGGGAGGAAAATGCCTTACGAAGACTGAGTCCCAAGAGTGAAGCCAGTTGTGTGATCAAGGTTTGCTCGGACTGTATTTTGTACCTTTGTAACAGCCAAGTTGCATTAGTATATTCCTCCAGGAGTTGGAGAAGAGTAGAGTAGAGGAATTACCCCATCCTCGAACCACTATAAAATTATTTGTTTCATTTACTTTGAGCAATTTATTTTTGCATATTTATTCTTTGATATATATTTGCTCATCCAACTCGATAATAACTAAGTCTAAAACAAGTGTTGAAAATCGTATCTTAAAAAAGCAGTGTAAGACTTCCATTTGTTAAAAACCAAGAAAAGCGATTTTATAAAAGGTAACTTCACTCATTTGAGTTACTCTATCAATAGGTCACTCGAGTCTGTTGAGTGGTTAACTCTTCTGTTGAGGTTTGACCTCGATGTCTCCCTAGAGACTTAGCTGTTTTTTAATATAAACTCTGATTTAATTTAAAATCGAAAAATTAGTTTAGTCTATTCAACCCTCCCCCTTCTAGATTTAACTGACACCCCTTGGGACCTACAGAAAGAATGAAATACCTAAATCTTTTCGAACATCTAACACAATGGAGCGGCCTGAGAAATCAGACAGGGGGGACATAATAGACCAAGGCAAGTTCAATGTAGCTAAGGACTTCCCCTTCTCCCCCTCCCCACGCACAACCTAAGCGCACCAATCCCTAACCGGAAGTAGGACGTTCTCCATCGCGTGTCTCATAGGAGATTGGTCATGCTCGGTCGCGCGTAAGCTTGTTTGCGCCTCCCCCTTTGTTACGTCGTGCTCAAGGGTCGACATCCCCTCATAATGGTCCACCTCCGGGCACCATACCAATCTAACTCCCCTCGTCTCCTCTATGGTCTCCCTCAGGTCTCGCTGTCACCACTCAAGATTGGATAGTTCTACTCTCAAAATGGTCCCTTTCAAAACCTAGAAAAAATTTAACACGAGACGCAAGCAAGTAATTTTTTAACAAGATACAGGTAAAATGGAGTTACCTCTTGAACACAAAGTGAAACCTCCTTCCAATTATGTTCTTGAGCATTTAATGGATAAACTCTTCAAGATTTTCTCACATAAAAGAAACAAGTCAAGAGGAGTAGACGTCTACAAGCTTCCCACCTACTCCAATATATCACAACTAGTAAGTTGGGGGACTTATGATGAGGGCTAAAATTATAATTTCTTTTTTTCATATTCAATTGCTTATTTAATTCTTTATTAATTAGTAATTAGACCATAATTATCATTAATTGTGCCAAGTCACCAGAAAAGACCCATAACACCCAATTTTTACTGTCAAGTGTTGTTGAGTGGTCAAAATCTTCATGAAGAGCAATCAAGATAAAATCCTGGAAATAAGGAAATGATTCACCAATATTTCAGTGAATAATTCAAGTCAAATTAAATCAAATTATAATCTTGTGATTATGGCAATGTATGCAAGACAAATCACGATCAACCAATCAAATCGCCCCATATCATTTGGTAATTATGGCACCAATTCTCATCCTACATCTATAAATAGAGGTCTTCTTCATAATTCATACACAAAAAAAACATGTTTTGGAGAAAAAATCCAAGCAAGAAAGACAGACGTGAAATTCTCTCAATTCAAGGAGTTCAAATTCAAGGAAATTCACGGTGATCAAGGCGACATTCATGGCGCTCACATCCGAAAATAGCATTTAACATGTTCATTGGAGATCAAGTTGTTCAACCCTCGAACATTCAAGGCGTTCACATCCGAAAGTAGCATTTAACATTTTGATTCGAGATCAAGTTATTTAACCCTTGAATCAACGTTATTGAAGTCAAAATTTAAGATCGGAGGAGATCAGAAGGTCAAGTCCTGAAAAATCTTCAAGGTCAAAAGTCAAGTGTTCTTGTCATTCAATATGTTGATTTGACATCAAGTTGTTCAACCCTCGAATCAATATTATTGAAATCCAAATCCAAGCTCAAAGAAAATCCAATAGACGAATCTACCTTCAAAGTTTCAAATCCAAAAATTTTATTATTGAATAGAAGAATCAGAGTAAAAACAAATATTGTACTCATTCAAGTCTATTGATTCAATACAGGCACAAAATTTGTGTTACACCACATTGATCACATCAAGCCCTTGAGGTCCAAATCATTAATATAGGCATGTGAGTCCCAGTTCCTGGTATAAATAATGCTTAATTCCTTAATCATTTCCAATTAAGTACAATTTACTGTATAATTAATTCTTGTGCTCTATATTATATTCTTCCTACACCTTGTTGACGTAAGCATCGGAGGGGCTTCCCCTAGACAACCCCCGAGGCCCTTCTAACCTTGTTTGTCTGTTGTAGGTCGGTTCTCACTACGTAGATTGAACATTATACCAGAGTCATATACATTTTCTTGGATACCTTAACTCAAAGTGAGCTGTCTAATTTTTAGTAGCATCACAAAATATTCTTCTTTCTAATTTATTCTTTCATAAAAATATTAAACTGATATACTTTTCTCTTCATAAATTATGCTTTTCACAAAATTCTCCTAAAATACATACTACGAAATGCAAACACAAATTAATTCATATGTTCAAAATTATTAATCTCTTTTAATATGTTAAGAGTCAAATGTTGTCACGTTTTTTATATCTTGTTACCTTGGATCTCTGAAAATTTTAATACTACTAAAGTAATATTAAATATTAACATTCGTTACAATATTTATATTATTCATTTACATAATTCAATTAGTTTGAGAAGATGGAGTGACGTATTATAAAGACCTCACAAGCCACAGCTCACCCTCACCCCCACCCCCACCCCCAACACAAAAAGCAAAAATAAAAATAAAAGAAAGAAAAGAAGAACATCATTAATGCCAGAATGCTACTTTTCAAGTGATTCTTGCTGCTGCCAGTCAATATACTATCAATTACAAGAGTAAAAAGAAAAAGAAAAAACAAATAATTAGCATTGTAGGGCACATTTCATGAGTTAGGTGAGCCACCAAATTGCTAGTTTGCAACTGATGATTAGAATAAATTTCAAGAGGTCAATTTGCAGGTACATTTTAATCATACTTTTTCGGATGCCAACTCTTCTCCAAATATTTTAGCAAACAAACAGACATTTCTTCTTTTTCTTTTTCTTTTTTTCTTTTTGGTTGGTTTCCTAGTCCTAATATTTCCCACCTTAAAATGCAATGATATGAAAATGACACGGTTTAGAGATGTTTAATCAAAATGGAAAAACATAATTTCACATAAATACTTAAAGAAAATAATAGTGCATATACCAATAATTATGAATCCATATAACAATTTTGTATTATTATGTATCCAATGCTCATTAAAGCTGTAAAACAACTAATTTATATAATATTTCATTCGAGCTCTACCGCTAAAACTTCATATGAAATCTTTATTTTTTTTTTCCCGAACGATAGTATTTTATTAGAATAACTCAACAAAACTAGAATTATAACTACAAACGTAGCAAACTGGCTAAGAGTCGACTTGACTAAATAAAAGTCAAGCGGGAAATTGATGAGACCAATTCAGATCCACTCTACAAACTAAACACTTCACACCCAAAACTAGACCACTCTCACGCTGGGAGACTTCAGCACTCCTTAATGGAGACTGTAAAGAAACACTCCACGAACTATGAGCTTTTGTAAAGAAGCACTCCTACAATAAATCCGTAACCAAAGCTGTAATTATTTCAGTCTTGACAGATAGTGGTGATACATATGTGATATGGATCGTTTGTCAATAAAATGAATGGCAAAAACTTATTTGAGACTATTTTACGGATCTAAATCCGTGATATGAGGCCTCATTACCAAATACAAAATACACGTACACATTATTCTCTATACACATGTCATCCCCTTTCTCTTTCTCCTCTCTATATATATACACGGTCTTTTCCTCTCTCTTTATATATGCTAATTTGGTCTCTTTCTCTCTCATTTCTCACATTCCACGCATGTCCACTTCAGGAAAAAAAAATATTCAAATAGATTATACTTTAAAATCATATAGCTTTTAGAGTAGAATTAATATTTTTATAATAAAAAATGATGTTTTCAATACAAAAATTTATTTGTTTTAATAAGAAATGATACTTTTTAAATAAGAAATGATACTTTTTTTTAATAAAAATTGATACTTTTTTTTAATAAAAGTAATACTTATTTTAATAAGAAGTAATACTTTTTCCATGAGAATTGATACTTGGTTTTAATAAAAAAAATGATACTTTTTTCATAATAAATTATATTTATTTCCATAAGAAGTGATATTTTTTCCATAAGAAGTAATATTTTTTAATAAAAAATGTTACTTTGTAATAAGAAGCAATACTTTATTTAAATAAAAAGGTAATATTTTTAAATCTAATATGACACTTTTTTCATTTGGAGTGATACTTTATTTTCTTTATTTTTTTCTTATTTCATGAGTGTAAAGAGGGAGAGGTGGGAAGAAAGAGAGGGGGATAAGCCGTCAGGAGAGAGAGGGGGGCTACAAGAGGAAAGATATGTGATGGATAGAGATGAGGACCATGAGAGAAATGGACGTGAGGATAGAGAAGAGATGAGCTGGGACCCGAAGAGAGAGGAGGCCATGTAAGGCTCCATTTCACATATTTAGATCTGTAAGACGGTCTCATCGAGACCTACCCAAAATTAAAAGGCTTAATTATAAGATTGGTCCCCTAATTATAGGGACTAATAATTTTGGTCTTATCTATATTTTAACTAGGAATTCTGATGGCGTAAGATTTTGTGCAATTTTAATGCAGTAAGTTCTAATTTGTGTAATTTTGGTACATCAAAAGTTGTGATTTTGTGCGATTTTGGTCAGATGAGATCTTCTATTGCAAAAGGGTATTTTATCTCATATTTCACCACACGGATGAATGACACGTGAAAGTTATCATATGAAAACCCCACAATTTAGGCTTGATTTTATGATTCAAAATTAATATGATAACTTTTACACACGTGTCAATTATCCATGTTGTGGAATAAGAAATGAAACACCCTTTCGCAATAAAAGATCACATCCGAATTTCGGTCATAACTAATTATTCAATATTCTAATTGTTCCTAAAATATCTTTGTCCTTTAACTAAAATATCAATTATCCAAAATACCTTTACAGGATTATTGTTGTTATTCTGACTAAAATGGCAAAATTGTCAAGAACTAAAGCTAACTACGTCAAAAAGTTACATGAATAATAGTCAACCCCTAAACCCTAAAAGTTATGGATCTAAAATTGCAATTAAGCCAAACTGCAACATTTTCCTCTCCAAAAAAATTCTCTCTCTAAAAGAACCCTAATCCCATACCACCACCGCCCCTCCCTCCCTCTCTCCCCCTTGTCTTCCTCCAACCTTGCCCCTCCTCTACCATGGCCGGAGACCATAAATCCCATGGTCTCCGGTCACTAGTCCCCAGTTTTCTTTTTTGTTTTATTTGTCCCTGTTGTGGATTTGCTCAGAAGACTCATATGTGCCATTACCTGTAGTTATGCGACAGAAACGAGATCAAGTTTTTTGTACGTGTTTTGTCCAGCGCCTAGTTGCGTAGTTCTGTATCTATGGATTAGTCAGATCTGTTGCGATTTAAAATTTTGTTTTAGATCTGTACAGGTCTATAATCCGTAGGCTTGTAATTATTTTACATCTGTTGTTGTAACCAGTTGTAAGTTTCTTCTGTTTAATGAATCAAATTCATTCTACCTCAAAAAAAAAAAATTGCAATTAAGCCAAATTAGAATTACAGATCCCAACAATTGTTTTTTTTTTTTTTTACTAATTCACCCATAAATGAACAATTCCTCCCCCCAGAAATAAACAATTCCACCACCCCCGCGCATCGCCAATAACCAAAAAAGAAAAATAAATATTTTGGAACAAAAGGAAAAATATACTGTGATTACTGTTGGTCAAAAAGGATTAAAAAAAGGAAACAACAGAAAACGAAACATGCCTAATTTAATGAGCGACGGCGAGCGGCGGCGCGTAGCTAATACTTCTCTGGTTAGGCATGGCGAGCATCGCCGTGTGGTCAATGAAATCTTTCAACGCCACCACCGACTGCAAAATAGTCCTCAGATCGTCGGCGCACATAAACCCCAAATTCCCACACCTCCTAACCGCGTAAACATAGAAGGTTATACACCCTTTCCGGAACTTGAACCGCGCCATTTCGCACCCCGTTAGCCCCCTAATCAGCTTCTTATTCACTTCCCCAAGCGGTATCTCCGCCGGCCACAATCGCTCCACCGACGCCTTCATATTCTCTGACTCGAAAACGAACAATACGACCTTAGATTTCTTCGTCCCCAGGCCTAAAGTCAGCGTGTGCCACGCGTGGTGTGCGAGGATCGTGAAGTTCGTCGGAAGAAACGCGGAGGCGGAAGCGAAGGCCGGTCTGGTAGGCGGAAGAGAGAGGAGGCGGAGGAGCTCCAGCGGCCGCGCCCGCCGGATTGTGAATGATTTGACGATGAATTGACCGCCGAATCGGAGGCCTTTGACGTCGGAGGAAGGTTTGAATGAGAAATCGGAGGCGGTTTTGGCCGTTTGATCGTTGGGGTGTTGGTGTTTCTGTTTTTTGTTTTTGTTTTTGTTTTTGGGTTTATCTTCCATGGAGTGGTGGTGGTGGTGGAGATGGTGTGAGAGTGGGAAAGGGTATTATTCTTTTTCTGTTTTGGTAGTGGGATAGTGATGATGAGCAATAAACAGATCTTTGGCAATAAATTGTGCCGACGGTATAAAATTTAATTTTATTTAAATGAGCATTTACAGAATGTCACTATTTATTACGCCACGTAATTGAAATTAGGGTATAGTACACTAAATTTTATAAACTACTCCTATATCATTATTACAATTTACAAAGCTTCACTCCCAGAATAAAAAATGATAATAATAAGTAGACTCTGTGCAGTTAAATGTCAGTTGGAATTTTTAAACAAGTGGCTGACCTATCAACTTAATTTAAAATTGGGATCAACTTTATAATCTAGTGGTTGAGATATATGTTGTAAGGGTGAATGACTCGGGTTCGATTCCATACGACTGCGTGTGTCCCCTCCCCAAGTTCTCCTACTAAAAAAAAAACCTAATTTAAAACTATATTTTTTTATTAAAAAAATGAAATTTGGAATCAACATAACAATTTAATTGGTCAAAATGTTTAAATTCACGCCTATTTACGAGTTTGATCAATAAGTTGTGGCATGTGAGGTTGATTTGGTATTTTATTAGGTGAAAAATATTTTTATAATATCTTTTTTAAATAAAATAAGATTACTTTCTAAAATATATTGCGTCCTTTCAGAAATATTTGATGTTATTTATGACTACTGATTTTTTTTTCCTGCAGATCACTCCAAATCAAAAATTCGGGGGCTAGTCTCTTGTCAGACCGTCTCATAGATTGAATCTCGTGAGACTGAGATTGTTAAATCAATTAAACTGGGCGCAAAACAAATTATTGTTGTAGTGGTGTATTGGTTGAGTATTTATATTTGATTTGGATGATCCTGTGTTCGATTCCACTTTGAGCCCTTTCACTTTCCCATTTTTTAAAAAATCATTTTTTCATTGTCTAATCCAATTTTTGTGCAATTTCTTCCTTCCTTTCTTTCTTTCTTTCTTTTGTTTCAATACAATTAATAACACGACAATATAAAGAGTATAACTTTTCAAATAAAACAATAATTTTTAATTAAAAACAATACTTGTATTTATATTATTATTATTATTAATGTCTTTTAGTGATCTTTTTTCTTTTATTGAAAAAGAGTAATTTTCAAATGACAATAGTGTTACTTTTGGTATTGAACTTGTTAGGTTTTTGTATTTTAAGTGATTCTTTTCACGCAATTATTATTTACTGATACTCTTAAACAATACCATATATAATACCTCATATGTAAAAAGTATCAGTTTTTGTTTTAAAGGTATAAATTTTTACTTTAAAAATATTACTTTAAAAACATATTTTTCATAGTAAAATTGATATTTTGAATGGGTTTAAATCCAATACATCCAACAAATTCTCGGGTGCTACAAATACTTTTCAAAATAAAAGTAATACCTTTCGAGTAAAAAGTGATACTCTGAAACAATACCATATATATTAATTTGCAGCTAAAAAATATCATTTTTTGCTCTATAAGTATTAACGTTTAGTTTAAAAGTATCACTTTGAAAGGTAATATTTTTAGGATAAATGATATATTTTTCGAATAAAAAGTGATAATGAGTTCATATATAATATTATTTGGTGATGGTACTTGCTAAGTAATCCTCAATTGTTTTAGCCATATTTTTTCTTAATACAATGTGTACCTATTGATGATAAAACGTGTTACTTTTAATATTCCAATTGGTTCATTCTTATATATTAGTTGATTTGCTTTTCAAGTATATACTAATACTTTACAAAATAAAAGTGTTACATTTCGAATAAAAAGTGATACTCTGAAACAAAATTATACATATGACTTTGTAGTTACCAAGTATCGATTTTTACTTTAAAAGTATCAATTTTTACTTTAAAAGTATCACTTTAAAACTAATACTCTTCAAAGTAAATGTGATACTTTTCGAGTAAAAAGTGATACTCTTAAATTAGACCGTAAATAATACTTGGAAAACATAAAGTATCACTTTTCCTTTAAAGGTAATCCCTGACAACCTATTTTAATAGTAAAAAAAGTGGTAAAAAACTAAACACACTTAAATAGGTATTTTGCAAGAAAATGCTTGAATTAAAAATTAACTAAAAAATCACGTTAAGAAATTTTTTTTTGCAAGAAATGATTGAATTGAAAATTGACAAAACAAAAATGCGAAAAGGAGGATTTGAACTCAAGTTGTTAGGTGTTGGCCCAACACTTCAAGCCACTAAGCTACAATGACTTTTATGTTAAGTAATTATCCAGTATTTTAAAATCCGCTTGCAAAAGTTGACCGTCTCATGTTGACCGTCTCACATGAGACGGTCTCATGTAAGTATTTGTGAAGATTCGGATAAAAGTCAAAAGCATTCTTCTCCCAAAGCTTGAAATCTTCTGTGATGGGAACTTGCCTGCAACACCAGCAAATATTAGATGGACCCTGGTGTTGCCTCGGGTGGTTCCTCCGACGCTCAAGTCAGCATGGTGAATGAGAAAAAATCCAAAGCAGAAGTAAAGTACTGAATGTTAATTATGTGAATTAACTTACAAATGAGAATGAGAGACCTTTACATATCTGGGTTAGCGGGCCTCATGGGTCGCGTAGGAGAAAGTGGCTCGTGGGCTGGATCTGGACCTCGTGGACCGGATAATTTTATCCGTAGCCCAACCATTAATGAGCAATATTGGTTAATTAAGGAGATTAAATAAATACATAAATTAATAATAATAATAATAATAATAATAAAAATAATAATAATAAAAGATTTTTTTTGCCTACAACCACTTCAAAATCAAATCTTAACGTGGTAAAGTTTTATTGACATATGGATTTGTATTTACATCGTGTCAAACTATAATATGTGGGTCTTGTGGATTAATAGGTGTAAAAAGTGGTAAAAAGAGATTAAAGCAGTAAGTATGCAGATTTGCCAAAATGGGGGCATGTCGGACTTAATGTTCTTTTTTATTATTTTAGATCGAAGTTTGAAGCAATAAATTCTTTTTGAATACAAGGTTATAGGAATTAGAATCAGAACCAGAACCCTTTAACAGTCACAAATAAGGATATTTATAGTGGATGATTTATTATATTCCCTATGTACAAGTGGCATAGGTAACATTAGGGTGATGATTCCTCATCAATAGACTGACTAACACCCTGGTTTTGGGATATATTGTGTTAGGGGGCAACTTTCCTAGCAATAAAGGTGATGAGTTCTCATCAACAAACTGACTGACACTCTGGTTTTGGGAAATATTGTATCAGGCGGTGACTTTTCTAATTGATGTGATTGATTGCAACAGATATGTTGTCTAACACCCCTTAAGATACGAGTTTTTTCCCTATTAAGTTATGCATGATGACCTATCAATACTAATGTGTCTTGTCGGTCACTCAATTATATCTATTTACTATAAAAACCTTTCTCATGATAAGCTCGATAGGTGATACGTGTAAAAGATACGTGCATTCAAGGGCTTATTTTGCTATAAAATTAATGCATTTGCACGCATATTTAGTTAATTTTACTTGGTTTCCTTAGAAGGGCATTGTATTGCGTATTCTTGTAATTTTTTACAGGAAACGGAGCTTAAATGAAAATATATCAATTGAAAGGCCCAGACAAGATCGACGAGTGCAAAGAGAAGCTCGAAAAGACGAAGAAAACGTACAAAAGCAAGTCACACAGTTAACCTGTGTGCTGTCACCTGACCGTGTGGGCTGCCGTGTGAAGATTACACAATCATGTGAAGTGTTTGGGCGAAAAAGAGACAAAGATGTGTTACACGGTCGGACCATGTGGCTCCACACGACCGTGTGGGGTGACCGTGTGAGGAGACACAGAACGTGCGACTCGTTTTGGTAGATTTTATTGTCCTTTTCCTGTCTAGGACTCTACAAGTGATCTCTCCAAACACCTATATAAAGGGACCAAGGCTCTGCACGAAAATACACTGCAGTACACATGATTACACAAATAAAAGGGCTTCTGAGAGAGGAGGGCTAGGTTACGAAGAGAGCACCACAAGGCCTTTCACATCTATGGAAGCACAAGAGTTTCGAAGGCTTGGAAGGAAGATCCATCTTGACAAGAAGAGGTTTTCTTTCTTAGTTTAGATCTCTTGTATGTGCTTAAACAATGTCAAACTGGTGATTTCAAGTTTGTCTATAAATTTGTTATCAATGTTAGACTAATCTTTTGGATACTAGGGCATAATCAAAACTGTGGATTCATGTTGAATCTTGAATTGATTATTTTCTTAATTGATTTATGTGTTCTATTTTATGAATTCGAGTGCTTATTTTTTTGCTAATTATTTGGCCAATAATTTGCATGTCATATTTGTTAGTGCAAAATTTGGGAGATGAGTTCTAACAAAGACGGAAATCGAATACAGACATAAGCGGGTGTAACGAGTCGGGAGACCTACAACTGTTTGTGGGGAGTCTTTCAATTCAAATATCTTTTGGGAGGAATAATAGTTGTAACATATCGGGAGATCTACAATTTTTATTAATCTATTATTTATGCGCCACCCGAGAGGAGGAATAAACTAGTTTAGGAATTGAACCCATAGAAATACATGAATTGATTTTGAAACATTAATTGGATTTAGTATTGAAGAAACATGTTGAGATTATGTGCCTAGGGTTGCTTTCATATTTGTTGAAAAGACTTGTGGAGTTCAGGTTTTTACTAAAAATATTTATTTTATTATTATTTTTTTGATTAGATTTATAAACTTGTGATTTTCGATCGCTTCAATAAAATTAGAATACAATGTTATTATAGCGTAAGTGTTTCGTATTCAATCCCTGAGAAATACGACCTTACTTGCCATTATCCTATAAACTACATTGTACACTTGCAGTGGCGTGAACAAATTTTTGGCGAACAAGTTTTTGACGCCGTTGCCGGAGATTGAAAAATTCTACCTAGATATAGTAATAAGTATTTCAATATTAATTGAAGAAAAATTTATGTAAAATTTTTTTTTTTTTTTTTTCGATTTTTTAAATATTTTTTAAATAATTTTATTGCTTTGATTCTAACATTGTCTTTGTTAAGTGCAGATAATGCATAATCACGCGTTCCAGATCTACTCAGCCAATACTCATTGATATAGAAATCGAGAAGACAACACAACAACTAATGAAAAGATCTAAAGTAATGGCAGATGAGAACAATCAGCTGGGGTGGATGGACATGACCGATTCATGAAAATGCCCGCAAGGAGCGCAGTTAGGGACTACATCCAGCCAAAACTTAGACGAACTTATGGGGGTATCGTCCGTCTGCCGATGAATGCAAACAACTTTGAACTAAAACCACCATTGATCTAGATGGTTTTATAGAATCAGTTTGGGGGAAGAGCCCTCAAAGATCTAAACGCGCATCTGGTGCAATTTTTAGAAATCTGCGATATTGTCAAGATGAATGGTGTTTCTGAAGACATCATTCGGTGCCGCCTTTTCGCATTCTCTTTGTACGATAAGGCTAAGGGATGGTTATGTTCTTTGACACTACCAACAACAGATTGGGCTAATCTAAGTCAGCGATTCTTAGCTGTTCGCCAAAAAATATTTGGATCATACAACTGCAAGTATACAGTGTAGTTTATAGAATAATGGCAAGCAATGTCGTATTCCTCAGGGATTGATATGTGAAACACTTAGTCTATAATGACATCGCATTCCAAATTTATTGAAGCGACCGAATATCAAATTAAGTAAAAACAAAAATAACAATAAAAATAAATAAATTTGCGAACCCCACAAGTACTTTCAACAACTATAGGAGCAACCTTAGACACATAATCTCAACATGTTTTTTCAGTATTAAATGCAATTAAAGTTTTGAAAACCAAGTCATGCAATTATATGGGTTCAATTCCTAAGATAGTTTATTCTCCCTCTCGGGTGGCGCATAACAGTAGATTAATAACAATTGTAGGTCTCCCGACTCGATACAACTATTATTAACTCCCAAAAGATTTATGAATTGAATGACTCCCCACCAATAATGGTAGGTCTCCTGACTCGATACACCCGTTTATGTCTAAATTCAATTTTCATCTTTGTTAGAACTCCTCTTCCGAATTTCGTACTAACAAATATGACATGCTAATTATTCCCGACAAATAAAAAGCAATTATAAATAAGCACTCGAATTCATAAAATAGAAAACATCAATTAATTAGGAAAACAATTAATCATATTTAACATGAATCCACAGTTTCGATTATGCCCCTAAGATTCGAAAGTCTAACCAAACATTTATTACAAATTCATAGACAAATTCGAAATCAACATTATGACATCGTTTAAGCACAGACAAGAGATCTAGACATAGAAAGAAAATTCCTTCTTGTCAGGATGGATTCAACTCCTAAGCCTTCGAAGCCATAGATGCGAAAGGCCTTGTGGTGTTCTTCGCGACCTAGCCTTCCTCTCTCAGAAGATCCTCGATTCTTGCGTTCCTGTGTAATTTGATGTATTTTCTCTTTATGAAGTGATGTCTTTTCGTGCAAGCCTTGAGTCCCATTTATAGATGCTTGGAGAGATCACTTGTAGAGTTGGAACGGAAAAAGAACTCTAAAAACACATCTTGGCAGAGTCCCACACGGCCTGGCCGTATGGCACCACACGGCTGGGTGGTTTGTTGCTTAACCCTTTCCCACACAGTTGTGTGAGCTCACAGGGGCTGGTGGTGCGGTGTGTTGCCCTTTCTCACACAGTTGTGTGAGTTCACACGGCCTGGACGTGTGGTGCTGGTTCCGTCCCCTGTTTTGCCCATGGTACGGCCGTGTGAAGTGTTTTTGTCCATTTTCTTCATCGTTTTGATCTTCTCTTCGCATTCGTCAATCTTAGCCGGACATTCCAACTGATATTTCTTCATTTTTAACTCCGTTTCCTGTAAAAATTACAAGAATACGCAGTATCATGCCCTTTAAAGGAAACAAAGTAAAAACATACTAAATATGTGTGCAAATGCATCAAATATATATCATTTAAGCCCCAAAATGCACGTATATTTTACACACATCATTAGCCATATACTTTTCCCCTTGTAAGACGTTGCAGTTGAAATCTGAAATAGCCCAATTTAGGAAGTTAGATTAGAGCCATTATATGAGGCATGGGATAGATTCAGAGAATTGTAAAGCAAGTGCCCATAACATGGATATCCCGATTACCAATAGGTTCAGTATTTCTATACTGGTTTAAGTGGCAACACGAGAACTATTATAGATGCTGCATCTGGAGGTGCACTACTAGGAAAATATCCAGAGGAGGCACTAGAATTGTTAGAGGAGATGGCAAATAATAGTTACTTGTGGCCATCCGAGAGATCTGATGATAAACGTGTCGTAGAGATTCAGGATGAGGATAAGATAGCCATGCTCACAGAACAAATATCCATGCTAAGTACGAAACTGGATGTGATCCAACAAGTAGCCTCAAGAGAATCAACAATTGTTGTGGAAGAGGCAAACTTCATAGGACAACAAGGTTACAACAACTACAAAAATACTCAGTCGCACTCATACTATAATCCAGGGGCTACGAAACGTGCAACCACCTCCAGATTTTGATAGAAGCAATCAAGGTAGAACAGAGTCGAAGGAACAAAAACCATCTCTGGAGGAGATGTTAGCCTCATTCATCAGGGAAACTCGGGCACGACTAAATCATGATGAAGCTAAGATAGATAGAATCGAGGATCAGGTAACTCAATTAAATACTAACAAGAATGAAAGATTGAAATCTTTGGAAAAACATGTGGGGTAAATAGCTACAGCAGTAGGCGCCCAACACCAGAAAGGCAAACTCCCGAAAAATGCGAAGATGGATCCGAGGGAACAGTGCAAATCCATTTGTCTGAGGAGTGGAATAGGTTATGAAGGTCCAAAGATGCCAGTTGAACAAGAAGCATAAGAGGAACAAGTGAGGAGCAGGACACTATGGTAGAAGCTGCACCAAAACCAGTGGAAAAACAAAAGGTAGTTTCTGCTCCAACAATTCTGAAAACTGAGGTACCTATCCCTTTTCCGCAAAGGTTTCAGAAAAAAAGAAATTAGATGATCAGTTTATTAAATTTTTGGAAATTTTTAAGAAAATTCAAATCAATATACCTTTTGCGGATGCTTTAGAACAAATGCCAAATTATGCAAAATTTCTTAAAGATATTATGGCAAAGAAAAGAAAGATTTTGGAATATGAAACGGTAAAACTGACAGAGGAGTGTAGTGCCATTATTCAAAAGAAGTTGCCCCAAAAGCTTAAAGATCCCGGGAGTTTCACAATTCCTTGTGTAATAAGGGGCACAACTTTTAGTACAACACTATGCGACTTATGTGCTAGTATTAATTTGATGCCGTTATCAATATTTAAAAAACTGGGATTAGGCAAAATAAAGCTTACGAAAATTACCCTACAATTAGCATATCGTTAGGTAATGTATCCAAATGGGGTGATTAAAGATCTTTTGGTAAAGGTAGACAAATTCATCTTTCCAGCAAACTTTAATCGATGTCCAAAAAGGCGAATTAACATTGCGGATAAATGACGAACATCTATTATTTTTTAATAAAAAAAGCTATGCAATTCCACGAAAACATTGAACATTACAACATGATTGATACACTAACCCCATGCATGGATGCTGAGTTTGAACAGGTTGTGATGAAGACGCATTGGAATGGTATTTGAGCCACCCACAATAGATTCCCCAAGGTATGTTTTTTGATTTTACTAACAATGAAATTGTCGACTATGTGCTTGGCTTAGACTCAGCGGAGGAGAAAAAACCAGAAAAAGGAGCGCATGACAGTCCACACGACCGTATGGATTCAGACGGCTGGGCCGTGCGACATGCCAATTTGAACACAGACATTCTACACGACCGTGTGGCGGCACCCGACCAGACCATCCGACAAGATGGGGGCTAAATACACGACCGTGTGAGCTCACACGGCCTAGCCGTGTGATCAGTCTCTACAGGTGAAAGTCCACACGACCGTGTGGTGGAACACGACCCGACCGTGCGATATGCTTCTTCAATCCCAAATTCGATGGCTGATCTCCCGGCTTCCCTAGAACGTAAACCTCTTCGGACCACCTTCAATATACATTCTTGTCGACAACGAGACCTATCTTGTAATAGTTTCTTCTTCCCTTACTGAGAATCAATTGGAAAAACTACTACAAGTCTTAAGGGAACATAAAACTGCTATTGATTAGTCTATTTTGGATTTAAAAGGTATAAGCCCCTCGATTTGCATGCATAAGAGAAGAATGGAAGATGATTGTAAACCTTTTGTGCAACACCAACGTAGACGTAACCCAATTATGCAAGTGGTCATTAAGAAAGAAGTTCATAAATGATTTAGATAATGAAATCATATTTGCAATATCTGATAGCAATTGGGTAAGTCCAGTACGAGTCATACAAAAGAAAGGGGGATGACAATAGTAAAAAGTGAAACTGAGGAAACCTTATCTACAGAGTTGTTACAGGTTGGCGTATTTGCATTGATTATCGAAAGTTAAATGCAACAACTCATAAAGATCACTTTTCCCTCCCCTTTATGGATCAAATGTTAGATCGCCTTGCAAGTTACGAGCATTACTGTGTCCTGGATGGGTACTCGGGATATAATCAGATCGTGATTTCCCCCGAGGACCAAGAAAAGACAACAGTTACATGTCCTTAAGGTGTTTTTGCATTTCGTAGATTACCGTTTGGGTTATGTAATGCACCTGCGACTTTTCAGAGATGTATGATGGAGATATTCCATGGCATGATTGAAAATATAATGGAAGTCTTCATGGATGACTTCTTAGTTCTTGGTAGTTTGTTTGATCATTGTTTGCATAATCTTACCCTTGTTTTGCAGAGGTGTGGGGAGACAAACTTAGTATTAAATTGGGAAAAATTCTATTTTATGGTATGAAATGGTATTGTACTCGGTCACCGTGTTTCCTCTGCAGGTTCAGAAGTTGATCGAGCAAGGGTGGTAACAATTGAAAATATTCCACCAAAGAATCAGAAAGCAATAAGGAGTTTTCTGGGACATGCAGGTTTTTATAGACGCTTTATTCATGATTTTCCAAAAATAACTAAACCATTTTCCCATTTTTTTGAAAAAGATGTGCCTTTTGCTTTCACCCATGATTGTTTGAAGGCTTTTGAAACATTGAAAAAGGCTCTGATTAGTGCACCAATTTTGATCACACCCGATTGGAGTCAGCCATTTGAGATAATGTGCGATGCAAGCGACATGCAGTAGGAGCCGCATTGGGACAAAAACGCAAAAAGCTGTTTCGTGTTATTTACTATGCAAGTCGTTCATTTGATCCAACACAACAAAATTACACCACAACTAAAAAAGAATTACTTGCAGTGGTGTTTGCATTTAATAAATTTCGGCCATACTTGATTGGGACAAAGACAATAATAATCCATACGGACCACGCTGCGGTCAAATACCTATTCGTAAAGAAGGATGCCAAGCCAAGGCTCATTCGGTGGATTTTTTTGTTAGAAGAGTTTGACATCAAAATTCGGGATCGGAAAGAATGTGAGAATGTGGTAGCTGATCACCTCTCACGACTTGAGCAAACAATTAATCAAAACACAAAAGGCATAACCATCAAGTAATATTCCCGGACGAGTTAATTCTGATGGCCGAAACAATCATCCCCTTGGTACTCTTATATTGTAAATTATTTAGTAAGTGGGGTTCTACTACCAGATATCACGTATCATGACAAGAAAAAATTGCTTCATGATGTGAGATATTTTTTGTGGGATGAACCTCTATTATTTAAAAGATATGCAGATTCAATTATTAGGAGTTATGTACCTCAAGAAGAATGGGCAATCATTCTGGAGCAATGCGATTAATCACCATGTGGGGGCCACTTTTGCCCAACACGCACTGCGGCTAAGGTATTACAGTTTGGTTTCTTTTGGCCTTCTATTTTCAAAGATTTCTATAAGTTTGTTTTGTAGTGCGATAGGTGTTAACGTATGGGAAACATTTCAAGGCGACACGATATGCCATTGACTACCATAATGGAAGTGGAGTTACTCGACGTTTGGGGTATAGATTTCATGGGACCATTTCCTGTGTCAAATGGGTACATGTACATTCTTCTTGCAGTGGATTATGTATCCAACCCTACTAAAACAAATGATGTCAGAATTGTGTTGAAATTATTGCAAAAGAATATTTTCAATTGGTTTGGCACTCCACGAGCCCTTATTAGTGATAGAGGATCTCACTTCTGTAATAAATTGTTTAATAATATGATGGAGAAATACGGAGTGAGATATCGAGTGGCCGCCGCCTAACATCCGCAGTCAAATGGGCTAGCCGAGGTTTCCATTTGAGAAATTAAGCAGATCTTAGAAAAGAAGGATAGCACAGATCGGAAAGATTGAGCTTTAAAGCTTGATGATGCTTTATGGGCTTATCATACAACATACAAAACACCTCTGAATATGTCCTCGTATCGATTGGTTTTCGAGAACTCATGCCACATTCCGGTGGAAGTAGAATATAAGGCATTTTGGGCAGTGAAAAAGCTTAACTTCGACATGATGACAGTAGGAGAGAAAAGAAAATTGTAAATAAGCTAATTAGAAGAATTTCGCCAAGATGCATATGAGAATGCCCAAATCTACAAAGATAACACAAAAAGATGTCATAATAAGAGAATTTTAGGACAAGAGTTTTTACCTAGGCAAGTGGTACGCGTATATAACTTGAGATTGAGATTATTTCTAGGTAAACTTAAATCAAGATGGTTGGGTCCATTTGTTATCAAATTGGTACTATCACCGGGAGGAGCCATTGAACTACTAACAAAGGATAGTTGAACTTTTATAGTAAATGGACAAAGAATTAAACATTATTATGGGCAAGAAACGCTGGAGCGGTAATTTTGACCATTTACTTGATTTAGACAAAAGACAATCGGGAGTCTGGCTGAAGACGTAAAACTTAGCGCTTGTTGGGAGGCATATTCTCCTCATATGTTCAGGACGAAGCATATTTTAAGTTTGGGGGGGTTGTCAAGAATGCGTAAATTAGTATTGTCGCATTATTGCATTGTATTTAGGATAGGGATGGCAATGGGCTGGGGCCAAACCCAGCCCCGCATCAAACCCGCCCCATTTGGGGCGGGTTTAGACTCGTTAAAATGGGTTAAGGGGCTGGCATGAGTTACAAATTGTAGACCCGCCCGGGTCTGGGACGGGCCGCGGGTCTGGCTAGACCCACCTCGAACCCGCCCCACATACTTTTTTTAAATGTATTTTCTTGGTTTTGTGTAGAAAAGGCTGCTCATTTCTCAGTATTTCCCACGCGAGTTTCTCTTCTCAAAATTAGGGTTTTAGTTTCTCTCTCTTGTATAATATCCATCTGGTTGTCCGTCCCTCCCGTCTCCGGCAAAAACTCGTGATTCAACGCGTCGTGTGTAGCCTGCCTCTGCTAATTTTTAAGGGCTTTGCTCTCAAAATGTTCAATAACTCAATAGTGCAAAGAGACCCAAAGGCAGCAGAAGAAATGAATGGTTGCTTATCTTGTGCAGTATGCCTTCAAGGTTTAACATATGTGAGATCTATGGAATAAGACTCATTTTTTTTTCTAAAAATAGCAGAGAGTGCGCAAGTTTCAAATAAGACTCAATTATCTCATTCTCTTTTTGTACATTTGATGTCTAAATCAAGGTTGCAATTTTCTCCAAAATTGTTTGTGTATTTGTTAAAATTTTCTAATCGACAAAGGCAGACATCATTACCCATTAGAAAAAATGTATTGTACTAAATCTGGGCAAAAGTAAGGTGGCGGGTCAGGGTCCAATGGCGGGACGGGTCTAGCGGGTTTTAAGGTGGGGCGGGGCGGGTCCCGGGTTTGGCCAAACTCGTCCCAAACCCGCCCCGTTGCCATCCCTATTTTAGGATTGCATGTAGAGCATAAAATTTGCATAAAAATTTAAAAACAAAATTTGATTTTTTTTGTTTTTGTTTTAGCATGTTTATCGCTTTCACGTTTAATTACTTTTGTGTGCGTTAGGATTAAAAATTCAAAAAAAACAAAAAGCTTACGTATGATTTTACTATGAGCATTTGATTTTATGAGATGAAATATTTTTTTGAATAATGTGATGAATTGTTGAGAAGATATCTTTTATTTGTTGGCATTGATTGAAAAAATTGGGTATTTGAGCATGTTGCGAAAAATAAGCATGTGAGCTTTTGTGCATATAACTGCTTTTATCTTATGCAGTCATATTTTTTCTTGAGTGTGTCGTTCATGAATGTTGGAACTCTAGAACTTGCTTTGGTATCTTCATTGAAGCCATGTGTGTGTGCAATTTTTGAAAATGATTTAAGTCCATCTTTGTTTAGCCTACTTAGCCTAAAAAGCCTACATATGAACTCATGATTACCTAGTTAGCCACTTTGAGCCATAACTTTTTATTGTTAGCCACATTTTGATCTTTAAAATTGAAAGATATTTTTATCCCTAAAACTTGAGCTTATAGAAAAAGAATAAGTTTGGGGGAGATGTGGTGAAATTGTGAAAAAAACGTGAGAAAGTTGGCAAAAGAAAGAGGAATGAGTAGTGCTTAAGTAAATGAAAGAACAATGAAGCTCGAAAAATCTCTGAAAAAGAAAGAGAAAAATCGAGCAAAGAAAGAAAAGAAAAGGATAATTCTGCAAATTTGAAAAATTGAGAGCTTGAGGCTAAAGAAAACGAAAAGAACAAAAGGCAAAAAGGCATAAGAATGAAAAAAGTGAAAAAGGGTGGAGTTGAATAGAAAAAAGAAAATATCTTAAAAGAATGATTTTTAGATGAAATTTGGTTGGTGAGTTGCAAGTTTGTGTACTTAAGTTTTATTTGCTCAAGTCAAGTCACTTACTCTAAATTTTCCCTACCCTTACCAAAGAGTCTACATTACAACCAAATGGAAGTCCTTTTTGATTCCTAAGTTCTGCACACTAAAGTGGTAGAGATGTTAGACGATTTGCAAGCTTATGGTAGTTCTACATTCACTGAATTGATTTTGAGTGCAAACACTTACCATACACTTTGAGAGTTGAGTGATACAATACTACTTATGAGTCGCCATGTCAAGTACCCGAGAGAATATTATTTATGCCGAACTTGTGATTGATGACTTCTAGATAATGAATTGCATGGTTATTTGAATATGGAGTCAAATGAGATTAAATGTTTATAGTGTTCTTGTGTGTTCTTTTTACCCCTTGAGATTATTTTTTCTTAATTTTTCTTGATTCATTTTTTCTCTCACTTGCTTCCTCAGCCTTTTATAGTGCTTATATGAATATTTGTCCGTTGAAGAGATAGACTATTTTCAAATAGCACTTCTTGTTTATTGGCTTGTCTTTTCTTGATTTGAAGCTTGTGATGGTGAGATTTCCTCGTATTAAATGATGCCTGCAACTTTTTCAGGACCTGACACAAGCTCAGTGCTTCCAATTGGTTTATTTCTTTTGCACGCTTTTGGGATGAGCACTTTTAGACATGACAGCATAGACGTATTACTAATTTAAGTAATATTCGTGATTTCCATGCAACGGATTAATAATAGTCAACTTGACTTGACAACTGCCTTTACCCCTTTGACTTGAGTCAACTCCAACCTTTTAGGAATGACTCAACCGTCAGTTCAACTGGCAGACTTGGCTCATAACTGACTAGACTGTAAAAAAAAAAAAAAAAAAAAATGACTTGACTGTCACTTCTTCATCCTTTATTCAGCTGTCGCACAATTGGATCTCATCTTCAGTCGAGTCTGTGCCTTCCATCTTGACTACACTCAGCTGACACACAACTGGGTCTTCACTTCAGTCTTCAGTTGACTCTTGTATTCTTCAACATAGATGACTTTACTCAGCTCATGCAGTCCTATTTATTACAAATAGAAATATAAGGAAAATGGGTGCCAACTTTCTATTCTAAGTTTTACATGGTATCATGAAAATCTAATAATAAATTTCCTAACAATTTCCCCCTTTTTGATGATACCAAAACTTAAATAAAAATTACAGCCAGGTAAGCAGTGCAGTAAAAAAGAATGTGTGAGCTGATTATGTCAATTTTATTGATCATATCATTATTGTCCTTTACAAAGTTGTTTACATAGTATACTCTATACACTGTATTAGAGCTTCATTTAATGAATTACATCTGGTATCATAGCAGAACTGGAAAGATAAAATTTCAGGAAAACTTTCAAAACTTGTATTTACAGTTAAGTAAAATACATTGAAGGGGTTACAATCGTCTTCAATGCCTCGGTTGTTTCTTTCTTCTCTCTTCATCTTCTGCTCTCCTTCTATTCCTCTCTTCTTCATCTTTCTTCTTCTTTTCATAGGCGGGCTTAGCAGCAGGGCCTTCCCTTCATGCCTTTTCTTCCCATTCTCGCATAACTCTTTCATTTTCAGCCTCTTGCCTTCTCATTGCCTCCTCATTCTAGCGCTTTAATTCAAGATTAGCAAGATGGTCATACCCAACCCAATAATTGATCCCCTTCTTGTGTGGATCAATAAACCTGGTTTCTTTTGGTCTTGGCTGTGTGGAGTGCCTCTACCTCTTCCACCATTTCCAAACCTTCCCCTTCCTCTGACTGACTCAGCTTCTCCACTGGGAGTGTACTGTACTGGTGCCTTTCCAGCTGATTGACTATTGGAACTCTGCTGCTTCTCAGCTGATTTGCACAAATCAAGACCTTTCTCCCAGTACAAGTCCCACGCCTGTGGTAGAGTCATATTTTTGAAATAACCTTCAGCTTCTAGAGTTTGAAATTCCTCTAGTGATCTTGGTTCTAGATCCAGCATCAGGTATCATGATTTCTCTTGGGGGTTTTATTGCTGGGGAATCCTGCAATAATCCAGCTGGGGGGCCATCAAATCTTGCTTTGATATCCTTTATGCGCTCAGTGTGCTTCTCAGCTACCTTTTCATATTCAACTTCCATGGCCTTTCTCGACTCCTTAATGACCATTTTAGATTTATCTTCAACATCACTCTGTTGGTAGTCTCTTTGAGAATTGAGGTCACATTTCTCCTTGTTGCGGGGTCTTAGCAAACATAATTTTCAACGGGAGTTTCTTCACAGAACTTCCTTCCCCCTTGCTTGCATCCCCTTTACTTCCGCCATTATCACTCCCTTGCTCTTCCTTCATCTCCTTCATGGATCCCTCTTCCCCTTTTTTGGCATCATCACCAAAGGGTAGGGCTAAGCCAGGGAACATACCACTCAGGATAAAATCAAGATTGTTGTTCGTGGAGTCATGTTTGTTGTAAGTATTGGAGTAAGCTGCTCTGAATTCAGACCGCAGAGCCTTTGACTCAGCTGCCATCAACTTTATTTCTGTCTGGAGGACCTTAATATATGGTCTCATTGTCTCTTCTAGAACTTGAGGTTGTCGGAGCTCCAAGTCACTATCTTTGCAAATAAGGACTTGAAGTAGGTGACCTGCTCACGCCTCAAAGCCTTCACTTGTCCAACCCATTCTCTAATGTGCAGAACTATTCCTCTGTTATCTCTGGTGATTGTGGCATCTCTGTTATCTAGCCTCTGGTCCAAAGATGCAAAGACATGCTCCATCTTCTCTATCTCAGCACATATGGCTTCAAAGGCCTTCCTGAAGTCAGCTGTCTCAGCAGACTGATCCTCTGGCCATACTGTATCAAAATCAAACCCAATAGGCACAATTGTAGTTTCACCTGGAGCTCAGAGTTCTTCTTGGGGTACTTGGACGTTGTATCTGGCTCGTTCCACAACCGATTCGGCTTCGAACGGAATTTAAGCTTCGAATGGAAAATATTCCGCAAAAAGATCTTCAGGGAAGATATGTATCTCCGAATCTTGAGTTTGTGGAGCATTTCCCTTTTCTTTCAATATTTTTTAGCTCTATATGCCTTAGCTGTTTCAGCGTCATCGGCATCTTGAGCAGTTGTGTTAACTCTTGGTGGTCGATCCTCACCGTTTTAATGACTTCCTCGGCATCAGTTGTGGCTTCCTTTTGAGTTGTCTATTCCTCGGCTGACTTATCAGCTTCGTCGGAGTGTGATGGTGCCATTGGAGGTGGCCCACCAACCAATACAAATTTCATCAGAGCAACTTTGTCACTAACTTGGCTCCGTGTGGCCTGGGCATCCTCATCAGTTGTGTCCCTATTAGACGTATCAATGAGAGTGGACTCAACTTCATTGTCTGATACAGGAATTCAGTATCTATGTTCTCCTGGGAATCATGAAGAGCGTTGATCTCTTCTTCTTCATCAAGAACCGCCACATGAGGTGCAGGCTCATTCTCAACAACTTTCTCACCTAGGGAAGTCTCAACCTCCTCTAGGCCTTCGTTACCCTTAGAAGTCTCAACTGTTGATGGGCGTTGTACATCCCTGTGTGCAGTCTCAAACGCAGCAGGGTCTTCTAAGATAATCCCTTTAGGAGTCGGAGCTACTTTGGGGTCTTCAATGGCATCCTTCGGAGTCTCAACTCCTAGGATTGCACTTTCAGGGCCAGGAGTCTCAACTCCCATGGCCTCGCTTCCATCTTGTGCCTTAGCTGCATCAGCAGTGTCATTGGCCTGCAGTGCAATTGAAGTCTCAGCTGAGACAGTCTGAACCATCTGAGCGTCATTAATTTCACCCTGCTGAACAGTTTGATTCTCTCATTTGCCTCCAAACTTCAGTGATTGGTCTCCCACAGCATCCTCCGACCTAGCTGTGGTGGTGAGATTTTCCCCCTCAGCTGGTGCGCCAGCTGAGTCATGAGTAGGGGGTTACTTAGCACCTGAGACTCGACTGTGATTCCCTTTGAGTGATCAGCCGTGTGGGCACGTGTCTCAACATCTTCTGCAAGATATGGCTTGGCTAAGGTGCCCACTTCTTCACCATCCTTAGCTTCATCGCCAACTTTCCTGGTGCTATCTTCAGAGTGCACTTGGGATGTGGTGGCAACAATGTTGACAGCAATGGTTCCCACCACATCTATAACATTAGGGACATAAGAGATTTGAGAAGACTCTCCTGGACCCTCTTGCATTTTCTGCTCGTGCATCTCTTTTTATTCTCTTATGCCTTCTGGAATTTAGCTTTCTCTGCTGCCACAGCAGGCTCGATCTCTTCTATGTCACTATCGCTGTTGTTAGCTGATTCCAGGGCATGCTCAGGAGCATCAGTAAAGGCACATGAATGAGGAATTTTTGATTCTTCAATGGCTTTGGCCTTCTCTAAGGCCCTTTGTTTTTCCTCATCTTTTCTTTGATAGAGAAGTGTTATGCAGAAATCAGGTACAAGGGCAGCGATGATAGCTATGTGACCCAAGAAGCTTAAGAGCTCATCTTCTTCTTCTTCAATGAACTCTGTGCTCTGGAACTGATATCTTGAGTAACTCAGCTTCCATATTCTCCACACCCTCAATCTCTCCTGGATGTCAGAATAGACAGAAGATAGCATCACTACATCATCACCATCTCCTTCTTCCTGAATAGTAGTGAGTGGAGAAAGTTCCTCCTCAGGTTCTCTGGCATCCATCTGAGGGGACTAAACAACTATTTCTTCAGTGTGCTCAGCTGTCTCAGCTCCATGTTCCTCCACAGCTGTCTCTCAAACAACTGGGTCTTCAACGATCTATTTGATCTACATTTTGATCTTCTCCATCTCATGGCGACCACTTCTCCACCAGAAACTTCCTTCGGCTACTGTTCTTGAGTTACATCAGTCTCTTGTGCAGGCTGAGCGCCGGACTCAGCTTTCTCAAGTTCGGACTTCTTATAAAATCTCCTTCTTTTCATTTTAATAAGAGGAATTTCTTCCTCTTCAGCTTCTTCGGTGGCTTCTGGCTCCACCATCTTTGTCTTCTTTGCTGCAGCTGGCTTGCAGGGCACATCTGAGTGTTTCTTCTTCACAACCAGAGAAGGTGCAGATGTAATCTTCTCGGTCTCGACTACATGGGCAAGTGCGTCTTGTAGCTCGGCTGCAGGGGCAGGAGCTTTGGTGGATTTGGCTAATGGGCAAGGAGTTTTCTTGGCTGCAGGGGTAGGTGCTAGCTTAGCTGCAACAACTCTCTTCTTCTGAGTCAGCTTAGGAGAAAGAGCTGGGGTAGTTGCAGTTGTGTCTTCTGGAACAGGATCAACTGATTCACCTTCGCTGGTGTCAGCTCTTCGTGCATGAGCTTGCCTTTGAGCGCCAGAAAGATTAGCCTTGAACATCTTCTTGTTGACATAGAAAGGCTTTCCATGCCTCAAGGCAATCCCCTTCATCTCCATAAGAAGGTCAATCACAAGGCCATATCCCAACTAGCCTCCGAATATACCACCATCAGTAATGGTCTTGTGAAGCACATTCTGACATATGCAGCTGAAGACAAACTCAGCCCAGTTTACTTTCTTTTCCTCCATGATCGCAACCATCAGGATCAGATTAGTTCGAGACAGCTAATTAAAGTTGCCGACCTTCATATCAATGCACTTGGACACGATGTCCATCAACTTATGGTAATCTTCTTTGATCATGGCCTTCTTGGCTGTGTAAACAACCTTCATAGCTGACTCAAGCTTGGCAATCTCTTTCCAAGCAGCAACTAAGTTGATATCTTTCTCAGTTATTTCCTTCAATCCCTCAAAAGGCAGGTTGCAGTACTCAGCTAGGTCCGCAACAGTGATTTTTATATCTTTGATATGGACAGATGATCGAATCTCCCCGTCATGAACCTCCATGTTCACATAAAACATAGCTACCTCTTTAGAGTAGGTATGAGTGAACTCCATCATGAGAAAGTCCTTTAGATCGGACTTCTCTATCTTGTCAGCGATCTTCTGAACCAGGGCCTTATCAACTCCCTGTTTCAGCATACCTTCGAAGTCTACTGTCGATCCAGAGTGGATATTCTCAGACATTTTGACAAAGTCGTATGAGGCATCCATTTCCTTGAAAAATGACCGGTAGAATAAGCGAAAAATCTTGCTTGAGAAATTAGGGTTTTTAGAACTTTGCAGAGAGAAAAACTTGCTTTTGCTTGCTCAAGATGAGAGTGTTGTGAGGAGAGAGAAAATGGATTTTGATTTTTAAAGGACGTGAGAGGACGGGTTTTGGAATTTGAAAAGCTTGATCAAAATCAACGGTCAGGATTTAACCTTTGAAACCTCATTAATTTCCTCGCATTAAATGCAGCAGCATTTATATCCAATCATAGGCTGAACGTGTGCACATTTTGTTCTCACATCATAATTACACTGACGTAATGCCCAAAAATATTCCCTCTCACAGAAAACAACTGCGTTTTCTCACTTAGCTCATAATAACTCAGCTATTGTGGAAAATTGACTGAACTCTGCTTCTCTCTTCACATAAGATCACTTAGCTGTCAGCTAACTCGATAGAACTGATTTCTCATCTTGGCTCTTTCACTTGACTGAGAAATAAAACTTGCTAATTTTCATCTCTCTCTCCGTGGTCTCTGCTGATTGAGTTTTCTAAGTCTCCTAACTCAGCTCAATTAATTCTAGCTCATTCTTTAGCTCTTCAAATCTTGATTCACATAGAGGTTTAGTGAATATATCAGCTAACTGCTTATCAATTGAGATGTATTCCAAAGTTATGTCTTTCTTTTCAACATGATCTCTTATAAAGTGATATCTGACATCAAGTATTTTATTTTTGAGTGCAATACTGGATTCTTTGTAATTGCAATAGCACTTGTATTATCACACATAATTAGAATTTCTTTTTCTTCAATATCATAGTCTCTCAAGTGTTGTCTCATCTATAGAACTTGGGCACAATAGCCGCAGCTATGTACTCTGCTTTAGCTGTGGATGTAGCTATTGAATTTTGTTTCTTGCTGAACCAAGAAACCAATCTATTTACAGGCATTTGACAAGTACCTAAAGTACTCTTTCGTCCACTCTACATCCAACATTTTCTGTGTCTGAGTCGCCTACCAACTTCTTGGCATCCCTTCAAATACCTTAGGATTCTCTTGGCTGCAGTTATATGACTCTCTTTTGGTGCAGATTGAAATTTAGCACATACACCTACAACAAAGGTGATGTATGGTCTGCTTGGTGTTAAATATAGCAATGATCCAATGAAAGCTCTATATCTAGTTTGATCAACAACTTTGCCATCTGCATCCGTATCCATCTTAATTGAAGTGTTCATTGGAATCTTCACTGATGACTTCTCTTCCATACCAAATTTCTTCATTAAATCTCTGGTATATTTGGTTTGACTTATGAAGGTTCCATCCTTCATTTGCTTGACTTGAAGTCCTAAGAAGAAAATCAGCTCTCCCATCATGCTCATTTCAAACTTCCCTTGCATGAGGTTTGAGAATTTATCATACAACTCTTTGTTTGTGGATCCAAAGATGATATCATCCACATATATTTGAACAAGCAATACACTCTCTCCATCTTGAATTCTAAAGAGTATTCTATCAACGTTTCCTTTGGTGAATCCATTGTCAATTAGAAACTGTGAAAATGTGTCATACCATGCTCTTGGTGCTTGTTTCAATCCATACAATGCTTTCTTGAGCTTGTAAACTTTATCCCCAATAGTTTTCTGCTCAAAACCTCGAGGTTGTTTCACATAGACTTCTTCTTCTAAAAGTCCATTTAGAAATGCACTCTTCACATCCATTTAATATACAGTGAAGTTCTTGTGTGCAACATAAGCAAGAAACATCCTTATTGCTTCCAATCTAGCAACAGGAGCAAAGGTTTCATCAAAATCTATACATTCCTCTTGACAATACCCTTTGGCTACCAATTTTGCTTTATTTCTAACTACAGATCCTTTCTCATTCATCTTGTTTATGAATACCCACTTAGTACTAATGACATTTTGGTGAGTAGGCCTTTGAACTAATTCCCATACTTTGTTTCTCTCAAACTGATTTAGCTCTTCTTGCATAGCCTGAATCCAATGTCTATCATCCAATGCTTGAGATACATCTTTAGGCTCTAAATGGGAAATGAAACAAGTGAACATTGGTTCATGTTGAGCTCTGGATCTGGTTCTTGTGCCATCTCTAACATCTCCAATGATTAACTCAGACTCTCAGCCATCTCACATCGGGTTAGAGTAAGTCTGCTGGATTCAGCCGTCTTGCACCTAAGTTGTCTTAAACACCTTGTTCATCATCATTCAGTTATAAACCTTCCAGCTGTCTTTGAGATTCAGCTATTTCATCATCTTCAGGGTTGAGTGCTCTCACATCTTCATCAACATAAGGACTCTTCTGCATAGTTGGTCGATTTTGTTTCTCAGCTAACTCATCTATGTCTTCTCCATTTATATTTGGCTCATCAAATACCACATGGATAGACTCTTATGTGACTATAGTCCTCTTGTTTAGCACTCTATAGGCTTTACTTTCAGCCGAGTATCCCAAAAATATACCTTCATCAGCTTAGGCATCAAAAGCTTTCAAGTTGTCCTTGCCATTATTGTGGATGAAACACTTACATCCAAATATCTTGAAGTATCCAACATTTGGCTTTCTCCCTGTCCAAATCTCATATGGAGTCTTAGTTAATTGGCTATTGATCATGCATCTATTCTAAGTATATCATGCAGTATTTATGGCTTCAGCCCAAAATCTCTTAGGCAATCTAGCTTCAGCTAACGTTATCCTAGCAGCTTCCTTGAGAGTTATGTTCCTTCTTTCAGCTACTCCATTCTGTTGTGGAGTTCTAGCAGCTGACAGTTCATGAGCAATACCATTTTCAAAACAATACTGAGTTATAATCCCATTGACAAACTCAGTTCCCCTGTCAGATCTTATCTTTATAATGGTTTGACTCTTCTCATTTTGAACTCTTCTCATCAGCTGAGGCAATTTCTGCAGTGTTTCCTTATTTTTACACATGAAAATAGTCCATGTATATCTTGAATAATCATCCACCACCACTAAGGTGTATTTCTTTCCACTGATGCTAGCTGGCTCAACAGGACCAAATAAGTCCATATGCAACAGATGTAGCATCCTTGTTGAAGAAGGACTTGGCTTATCCTTGAAGGATGACTTGATTTGCTTTCTCATCTGGCATGCATCACAAATGCTTTATTTCTTGTACACCGAGTCAGGCAATCCTTCCACAAGACGACTCCTTGCAAGCTTGTTGATTGTCTTAAAGTTCAAGATACTCAGCTTCTTACGCCGCAACCAACTTGATTCGGATGTACTCTTTGCTAGCAGACATGTGCTTGGTGTAGCAGTTGACCAATCCACTACATACATGTTTTTCTACCTTGTTCGTTGTAGCACAATTTCATTTGATTCAGCATCTTTGATTTGACAAACTCCCATATTCAATCCCACGTTATAGCCTTTGTCACAGAGTTGGCTGATGCTTAGTAGATTGAAATTAAGACCTTCAACATATGCAACATCTGTGATCTCCAGTCCATTTTTCTTTATGGATCCTATGCCTTTGATCTCTCCTGGAGCTTCATTTCCCCCAAATATGACTTTTGCACCTTTAATTTCCTTGAATTTTGACAGATTTTTATTGTTCCCTGTCATATGTTTGGAACAACCACTATTCATGTACCAGGTTCCTTGGCACTCAGCTGTTCCTTGAACCTGCAATCAAGAAAATTAATTTTTAGGTACCCATACTTGTTTGGGTCCTGGGGGATTAGTGCTATAAGATGTTCCAACAAACCTATAGCTAGATGATCTGACTCTAAAAGGTTGCCATCTATCAGTTTCATAATCACAGTTCACATTAGCAAATTGCTTGGGGGTTTTAGGATCATACAACTATCTCTTTTGTCTGTATGCCTGTGTATTTGTTTGATAATTTGCTTTCTTGGGGTAGTAGTGGAATTTTTGTGCTGGATGGGTTTTGTGCTTGGGTGCATAAGTGTGCTGATAATAGCTCTTTTGCCTAGGGAATGACATTTGCTGAGGTTGAGGTCTTTGCCATTTTGGCTTGTATGCCATAAGTCTTTGATGATATTTCACTTGGTTGTTCCAATCAGCTTGGTTTGGATACTTTCTACCATTCCCATTATATGTGTTTCTTTGTTGAAATCTCTGGGGTTTTTGGTAGCTATGTTTAGCTTTCACAAAGTATTTTTTGTTTGGAGCTGATGGACTTTTCTAAATTTCTTTTTAGGTGTCCTTTCGGCATACTCTACTAGCTTCTATCCTTTGCCCTTATATCCAAGGCCAATATGATTGTGATTGTGTTTTAGTATGGGTGTTGGTGCAACATGTGATGTTTTGGGTTTTGGACTCCCTCATTGCTTGAGGATCCTTTATCCAAAATCACTCTAGGATCTTTGGCATGCACAAAGGATTTGAATCCTATGCCTGTCTTGTCTCCACACTCTTTTTGACTCAATATTAGTTCATCCAATGATTTGGATGCCTTTGTAAATGAGCCAATCACATTTTTGAGATTTTTCTCTCTCTTTTCAGTAGCAGCTAACTCTGCTTGGATCTTGGCATTTTCAGCCTTCAACTTTGTATTCTCATCAGCTATTTGCCTTAGAGTACTCAGCTCCTTAGTCAATTGTGACTTTTGGCATTTAAACTGGTTGTTTTCCTCATTTAGAAGTGTGTGTGAGGTTTTAATGTGCTCAAAGTCTTTCATCATTTGGCCTAATGAATCATAAAGATCAGTGGGTGAGGAAGTGTTTGTGTCACTATCACTATAACGTGAATCAAAATGAGATGAGTGAGAGTGTACCTAATCTTCTTGATCTTGTTCTTTAGCCATGAGGCATATCAAGGTCTCTTCCTTAGTGTCACTTGAGTAGTCTGCTTCACTATTGTCCGAGTCTGACTGGTTCTTTGCACTTGGATGGTTTAGCAGTCTCAGCTACCAACATGGCTTTCTTCTTTTCTTGTCTTCTTTCTCTGATGACTCTTCTTTTCTCTTCATTTCTGTATTTGTTGACTGGTGGATAAGAACAGTCAACAACAAAATGTCCTGGTTGTCTGCAGTTCCAACACCAGTTTTCAACTCTCTGCATATCAGCTCTCTCAGCTCTCTGATAGTCAGCTCTTTGATGTTTAGCTCTCTTAGGTGGCTTGTCCTCCCTTGCTTTGTAAGGTGCTTAATGTTTTTTGGAGGTTTCACCCTTGTTTCTTTTATAGTTCTTGTTGAAGAACTTGTTGAACCTTTTCACCATGAGAGCGATTTTCTCCTGGTCGATTGTCTCTTTTAGCTTAGCTTTCTTCCCTTCACTGGCCAACAGTGCAGCTGTCTTGGGTACAATTGTCTCCTCTTGCTCTTTTCTTCTCAGCTCAAACTCATAAGCTTTGAGATCTGAGAATAGCTCATGATTTGATGTTTTGGAAAGGTCCATGGAATGTCTCAGGACAATGACCTTAATTTCCCATTCAGCTGGGAGGGCTCTTAAGATCTTCATGCACATCTCCTTTTGAGTGTACTCCTTCCCAGGAGCTGAAAGCTCATTTGTGATCTCTGTGAATCTGGCATCCAACAGATCTGGACTCTCACCTTCAAGCATTTTAAAATTTTCAAAATTTTGAATAGAAACTGTTAGTTTATTCTCTTTGATCTGTTCAGATCCTTCAAATCAGGGTTAGCTTATCCCAGATTTCTTTGGCTGATTTACATGATTGGACTTTATTGAACATAGTCTTATCCAAGGTTTTGTAGAGGATGCCCTTGGCAACATTGTCAAGATTGTATCTCTTCCTATCCTTATTTGTCCATTCACAGCGTGGTTTCTCAACCATAGCAGGTCTAGGTTATCTGCTGCATCATCTTCTTCTTCACCTGGAGGTGCTCTTCTTATAACAATATTGACCTTCAATATTTGTAGTGGCCCATTTTCTATCACTAGCCATATTTCATCATGTAAAGCTGATAGGTGAGCCTGCATGCGAATTTTCCAATCATCAAACTCTTCCATAGTGAACATGGGAATATGAGTTAGATTAGCCTCCATGATAATAACTTTGCTTTTGAATAAAAGCTTTTAAAAACACAAGTGTTATATCTTTTGAAAAAGATTGAGATCTAGTTCAGTAACAGTGCGGAGGACTCAATGAACCAACCGCTCTGATACCACTTGTAGGTCCCAAGGGGTGTGTTGTAAAATTTGGGGGGGGGGTTGAATAAACTTTACCAACTTTTCGAATTTAGTCCTTTTAAATAAATTTTAACAGAGTTAACTCAAATCAGCTAAGTCCTTGGGGAACAAATAAGTTGGCTTACTTCAACAAAGTTATCCACTCAATCGACTAAACTGAACTATTGATAGTATAACTCAGCTGGGTCAGCTAACTTTAACTTTTCAGTTGATTTCGTTTTGTTCAGCAGAAGACTTAACACACTTGATGTTTTAAACTTGTTTTTAACACTTGATTTTAGCAATGTTATTATCAGCTGGGTTAGCAATATAAACTTAAACAACACATATAAAAATAAGCAGGAAAATTAAAGTGTTGTAAGTAAAATGACACAAGCCAATTTTATAGTGTTTCGAGGAGGGGTTAATTCCTCTAATCCAGTCTTCTCCAACTTCTGGAGGAATCTACTAAGTGACAGATCAGGTGACAGAGTAGTTCTCAGTCCGAGACAACCTTGATCACACAACTGGCTGCTCCTGGGACATAACTTCTTCACAAGACAACTGCCTTGCTACTTCAGCTCCCAGCTCAAATATTTTGGTTCGACCTTGACAAGATGACAGTAGACCCGTTAAGTTCTTTAAACTGTTTCCTCTTCAGCAGATATAAAAATATGCAAGAAAGTAAATGCTGAAAGTAAATGACAAAAGCAAATTTTATAGTGGTTCGAGGATGAGGTAATTCCTCTAATCCACTATTCTCCAACTCCTGGAGGAATCCACTAATTAAAAGATCAGGTTAGAAATCAGTTGTTCAGTCTAGAGACAACCTTGATCACACATCTGGCTTCTCCTGCGACTCAACTTCTTCACAAGATAGCTGCCTTGCTACTTCAGCTCCCTTAAAGCCTTTAGAATTGATCACACAGTCTTCCAACAAACTTGAAACTTCTGGTTCGACCTTGAACCTTACTACAACTCCTTCAAACATGGAGAGTAGACTCCTTTTTGTTCTTGAAACTTTTCCTCTTCAACTGGTTGAAGTAATCTTTCCTTCATAGCGTGTATTGGATCGAGCCTTCGAGTTTTAGTCTTGAGGAATTTCTTGATAAACTTTGAGAATATTGCAGGTTATGCTTGCTTGAAAAATTCTTGTTAAATCAGTGTCATTCATAACCTTTTCTCAAATGCTTCCTCAGCCTTTTATAGTGCTCATTTGAAAATTTGCCCGTTGAAGAGATGGGCTATTTTCAAATGACACTTCTTGTTCGTTGGCTTGTCTTTTCTGGGCCTGCAGCAATGTGATATTGACCATTCCTCGTATTAAATGACTCTGCAGTTTTATAGGGTCTGACACATGCTTCAGTGTTTCCCATTGGTTTATTCCTTTTGCATATTTCTGGGCCAAACACTTTAAGACCTGGCAGCTTGGAATTATTACTATATCAAGTAATATCCTTGACTTCCTTCCAATGGATCAAAGTCAGTCGTCTTGTTTTGATTGCTGCCTTTAACCCTTTGACTTGAGTCTGCTCCAATCATACGGGAATGACTCAACTGTCAATTCAACTATTGGACTTGGCTTTTTGCTGACTTGACTGACACTTCCACATCCTTTACACAGCTGTTCCTCAGCCATGTCTCCTTCAGTCGAGTCTTTGCCTTCTATCTTGACCATACTCAGTTGACACACAACAGAGTCTTCACTCTTGTCTTCAGTTGACTTCTTGCATTCTTTGACATATCTGACTTCACCCAGCTCTTTCAGTCCTATCTATTACAACATAAAAATACAAGGAAAATGGGGTGCCAACTTCCTATTCTAAGATTTACATGGTATCATCAAAATCTTAACAATAAATTTCCTTACAATTTCCCCCTTTTTGATGATGCCAAAACTTAAATAAAATAAACAACAAACACAAGCACTGAAGTAACAAAGAATGTATGCTTGAATATGTCAATTTTAATGATCATAGCATTCTTGTCCTTTACAAAAGTTGTTTACAAAAAGTATCAAAGCTTATACAAATATTGAATTACAACATGTATCAGAGCTAAGTTACAAAGGTATCAGAGCATTATTACAGAAAACTTACAGCTATGTATTTACATCTAAGTAAAATACATGAAGGGGTTACAGCCGTCTTCAACGCCTTGCCTGCTTCCTTCTTTCATCTTCAGCTCTTCTCCTGTCTTCGTCTGCTCTTCTCATTTTCCTTTCTTTTTCCTCATTCTTCTTCTTCTCATAGGCACGCCTTGCAGCAGGGTCATCTATACGCTGCCATTCTTCCCATTATCGCATTACTCTTTCATTCTCAGCTTCTTGCCTTCTTACAGCTTCTGCATTCTTGCGTTGAACTTCCAAATTAGCAAAATGATCATATCCAGCCCAGTAATGATCCCTTTTTTTGACGTGCTTTTTGGTCAACAAAGGAAAATATGGAGTTTTGATATCATGGGGGAGTAATTCGAAATGAAAGACAACCAAACAAGGGCTAATTCGGCCTTTCTTATTGAGTTAGCCAAGCAAAACGTGTCTTGTCGGCTATTGGTTTTTACAATTTTCTCTCTTAGTCTTTCTTTCACTCTCTTTTGATACTCTCATATTTTCTGTCTTTTTTTATCTGTCTTTTTTCTCTTATTTTCTTGTCTTTTTTTTATCTGTCATTTTTCTCTTATTTTTTTGTCTTTTTTTATATGTCTTTTTTCTCTTATTTTCTTGTCCTCTATTACAATCCATTTTGCCTCTTTTATACCCAATCATGGGGTAATAATTGTGCAGTTAATGAGAAACTTGTCCTTTTCTCAAATACTCCTAGGATATATCCCGTAGGGTGTATCTAGCTTACTAATTGCAACTTTGCCTTAAAATAATGGTATTATTTACGGCACGCGTGGGGAGTAGCCATGTGTTGGGAGAATCTTGTTGACCTTGAGGGAATATTGCTACTTTTGAGGGACTATTTTATCGTGGGCATGTTCTCTTGACCCTTTGACTGACGTCACCAGGGGGCTGCTCTCGTCACGTAGGTTCTGCTCGGTAAGGTGCTCGCTTGAGTTCCTGCCTAACTTTGTTTTGCTGGGTTGAGTTCAGTTTGTACTTTATCAGCAGCTCGGGAGCTTACGTAACTGTACTTGGTCGCTTACATCACCAGAGTCATTCCTGGTCGGATGGCGTCATGGTCGCGTGGCTTTATTTTTGTCGAGCTCAGCTCGGGTGTCATCAATGGCCCCTAAGTTTAATTCCGAGGAGAACATTCTTCTGAGTCGGATAATGATGAATCTTAAATGAAGGAGAAACCTTAAAAGGCTTCAGTTACTAACAGTTGTCATCTGGCATTAAATGCTGAAAACGGCGCATTAATTGGGTGATATGATAGCCGACACGTGGCATTCAGTGGTTGGACCTTTTCGCACAGGAAACGGGGAGACATGACCGTTTCTGTAGGGAAATGACATTTCCTACAGCCTTCTGAATCTGAAAAGACGTGCCTGTTGGGCTGGTGCGCCACTTCCGAGAGAAGTTACCCTAAAAATACCCCATCCCTCTTTCATTTTATACTTTCGCATTTACCTTCTTTCGAGCAGTATCCACATAGTCCGAGCAGAATTTTTAGGTCAGTTTAGGGTATCAGCGTCGAGAACACTTAGGTATTTTTTCAAATTTCTTATTTCTTCCATCTTTTCTTTACTTTTCTTCAAATAATATGTCCGTTTTTGAGGATAGCCAAAACCAAAATCGCAGTGTTGAGGTTGAGATAGAGGATTCCCCTTCTGACCCTTTTGTTTCTTCTTCCCTAGTGAGAGAGATACCACCTTCCAAACTGAGCGTTGTTGAGCTTTCCAGTTCGGACCCTGCCCCTGAAGCAGAGGTTCTATTGGAAGAGATACACACCATCTTTTATCCAACGCCCATCACTATCATTCGTGAGGGTATAGTGTACAAGCCGGGGTTAGTCCAAGAGGAGCCCAGTGAAGAGGTGAGGAATTCAGACCCTTTAGAAAACCAGCCAGAAGAGATTAATATGGAGCCTGGACGTCGCGAGCCAGAGGGGAACAGAGCGGCCGAGGGTGTGGGGGCCGCGAGACCAGCCGAGCAAGGCCAAGGGGTTGATGAGCGGGTCGGAAACCAAGACGGGGACCCAAGGCGAGGAGGAGGGCCCACTTTACGTGTGGAAGATGGTTGGAGGCCGTCTGATCAAAATTATCAACCCAGCATGGTGATGCCATTAGAGTTGGAGACCCTTCATCAGACTTACATGATTCCGCCGATGGTCAATTTTTTGTTGCCGTATCATGCAGAGGTGCCCGAGCACCCACCTAAGGGATGCATGGTCGTCTATGCCTATAGTTTATTGTATGGGCTGAGGTTTCCACTACCACGCTTGATTACCCAGTGGTTTCGGAAGTGGAACCTCCCTCTGTCCCAGGTGCATCTGTTGACTTGGGGCCGCATTATTGGGTTGCTCGTCCTTTTTCACCAGATGGGGTACGAGCGCCCCCACTTTGCCGAGCTGAATGAGCTGTTTGTCGGGAAGATGACTCCAGCGACCCCGGGCCGGGGGCAGCCATCAGGTCGGTCCTTCTCCCCCCGTCTAACTTTAGATATAATTTTCGTAAGTACACTTTGCTCTTTTCTTTCATTTTCTTTCTTCTGGGAGAGGGTTAATTTTCCTTTCCTGTGCAGGGAATCGCCCCTCAGCGGGTCGCCTTTCAGAGGTTTTGGTTCGATGGTTGGATAACATCCAAGCTTTAGTCAGGTCGGATAGAAAGATTAAAGTCTTGGCCACTGAGGCCAGATTATCGGAGGCCAGTCTGCGGCCGAGACTGCCAACCGAGTCCAAGGCCGAGGAGGAGGCTCGACAGGAGCTAGAAGAATGAAGCCCACCGCGGGCTGAACAAGAAAGGACCCCGAGAGTGGGGGGCGCAACCGCCGAGGGGTAGATCGGGCCATCTCCGTAAAAAGCGAGGCGGATCGGGCCGTCTCCGGTGAGGCCTAGTCCTTCGAGGTAAGTGCCTTCGGCGGCCGAACAGGCCGGACAAACCAAACAGTCCGAATAGACCAGGGCCCGATGTGACGCCCACCCCTATTACTACATTACTAAGCAATATATAAAAAAATGAAATTCGACAATGTACCCTATATACCTGTACACATTTTTTTTTTCTGTGACATTTTAACAACGAACAAGCAGGATCACTTTACTTGTAAGAAAATGACAACCCATATCCACAAGCAGAAGAGGTAACAAACCCTGTTAATAATTACAACAGACATCCATATGACCAAACTCACAACCCACATCACACAGCTATTTACATGTACATATTTACATCAGAGTTTTCAAAAGAGGGTACAACCCTTGTTAGATATTTTTCTCACCGCAAGTCTACGGTGTCAAGTTTTAATATAGAGAAGTAAGGTTGTCGAATCCACAGGGAATAATTATCGAATTATCGCTAAGTACTATAATATAGTAGTCTAACTTTATTTAGAAATTCAATAATTGATGGAGTTGATTATACTAAAAATACTAAAAATAAATTAAGATTATGAAAATATCAATGAATTTATCCAAATGATTAAATGAATTCTAGAGGTATGATGAATCTAGTTATCCCTTATGTTGTCAATATGGTTTATCAATCATCAATTATCAATTTATAAGTCAAGATTTCTACAATAATCATTCCCTTTCTCAAGTGCCAATGATTTTAGATTCAATTGGGAAATGAATATCTCTATAAAAATCACCAATCAAAATCTCAATAAAAGCTATGAATCTTGATAAATGACTTCAAAGGATTCACAAATCTCTCAATTCTATGAAATCCTAGGTTATGCTATTCCAATGTCATGTATTCAATTACCTCTCTCAAGTGTCAAATCAAATACACCAAACAATCTAAATTATTGATCAAATAATTTAGAAGCAATAGATCCAAATAGCACAAATAAATTGATAGATCTAGATTGACAAACCACAATCTCAAAACATAAGTTCAAACATAGATTACATCAATCCTCTAGAATTATAGTGTTTAGCTCATGATTAAAGAAAATGAATCCATGAAAATACAACAATACATCTTACAAGATATTAAGAAATCAATAAAATAAGAACAAGAGTTGAGGGATCTTCTCTATTTCTAGATGATAGAAGCCTCCAATCTTCTTCTCCAAATTCTTCTCAAAATGCTCAAATTATTCTTCCTTGTTTTGTAGCTGTTTTTATTGTCTTCCCAAGGGTTCCAAGATGCCCAAATTTCAAGCCCCAAGGATGGTATTTATAGTACACAAAAGTCCAAGAAGGGGGTAGGTGAACATAGGATTTTCCGCCCCGGCGCCTTATTTCGCATGCGCATGAAGCTGCTGGGCGCCCGCTAACTTACTCGAATTTTTCCGCCGGGCGCTGCTTGTTGCCGGGCGTTTGGGCGCTGCAGCGCCCACACGCTTCGTCAACTCGCATTCCATCACGTCACGGGCGCTGCTGGCAGCAGGGGCAGTGCAGCGCCCGCCCGTCCTTGGCCAAAGTGCGATTTTTTCCTTCTTTATACGCGATTTCTTCTTTCTTCAAGCCGTTTTTCATCGTTTTCTTCATTTCTCAGCTACCAAATCTGTATTGACTCTACATCGACTCTAATTGAAATAAATTGGACTCTAGCGACTCTAAAAAACACCCAAAATAAAACCAAATTCTATTCTAAAAAACTCAAATAAGTTGGTAAAATACCAACTTAACAAATACCCCCAAACTTAAGCTATTGTTTGTCCTCAAACAATTATAACTCCAAAATGAAAGACAAACAGTACAACAACACAAGCAACTACAAAACTCCATAAACCAATAAAATTTGTCTAAAAACTCATTTCACTATCAATCAAGCATGCATTTTAACATTGTGATCAAAAGTGTTGAATATTCATCAAATTTCCGTTTACATTATTCAAATTGATTTACGCAATCAAACGTTATCAAGATGATCCACTTCTAAGTATCAAAAGATAATGACTACCAGATTCCATAGGCTTGTTATTCACACTAATCTCCACTAATGTAGGCTAATATAACACATGGATCAATAGGGCTTCCGAAGCTTGTAATGTGGCTTAGGGTCGGGTAGGAAAATTTAGGATTAAGTGGCTCAATTCACCCAAACACACAATTACCTCTTCAAATCACCAATTGCCAAACAAAATGGCTACCTTCACTTTTGTTGAATTTTCAATTATTCTCCCTTTACGAGCCTCTATTTTCAACATTTTTTTGAGACCCCCAAACTTGATCTTTTGCATATTTTAACACATGGGGTTTCATTATTTCTTTTTCTCGGCAACTTCATGCGAATGAACATCTACCTTACTTATCACATCCTCCTCAACCTTCAATCATTTTGTGTGTATGAGTAATGGGTAATTAGGATTTTCACATGTAAGCGCAAGGTAAAAAAAAATTGGTTGCCAAAGAACATGTTTAATAGGCTCAAAAGGGGACACTAGTGAAATTATATCGTACAAAGGTAGTCATTTTGGCTCTAGCTTTTACTCAAAGATGGCCTAAATCATTTCCTTATGTTATTTCACCTAGGATTTCGCCTCAATTAGTGATCAAACAAGTTCTAGAATCCAGTGGGATCATACAAGCAACACTCGACTTCATTAACCATTTTCAAATAAGTTAACGAGAATTATGCATGAATATGAAATCAATGAAGCAAAATATAGATCACCACTTAAAAGCATGCTTTCGTGATAGATTCAACTCGTGATCAACAAATCTACTTAGTCATGTAGTTCTATAGTTCAACAAACTACCCGACTCGACTCAACTCGATTTTTTTTTTTTTGGACACGACTACGTCACGTTGAAAAGACACAAATACTGATTACACCCCCAAACTTAAATTGAACATTGTCCTCAATGGAGAGTGAGAAAACTTTCCGATGGCGGAGCTCTAGGACTCCTCATCGGAGTCGTGTGGTGAAAAATGAGCAATAGGACCGGTGGTGGTGGATTGGGAACCGGAATTGCGGGTGTGTCGGCTATATATCCGGGCAAGTACTCGGTTGCGCTCATTCTCATATTCTTCTCGTGCCGCGCTGTGTGGTGTTGCTCAGCTACAAAAGCCCTTCTCAATTCTCGTACTTTGCGAACTAGTGCGTCTGAAGAGCTGTTATGTGAGCGTCTAGAACGAGAACGTCTTGCCGCTGAACCTGATGGAGCGTCAATATTCTGTGGTTGGGCATGAGTATCAGGCTCAATAGCTGGTAGAGCAAATTCGGGATGAAGAATATATCCCGCACCCTTCGGATTAGGCACACCGCCTGCCCACTCGTCATAAGAAGCAATAGTAGCCGAATCTATGTGTCCCTTAGGATTTTCCAATGGCTCGGAGCTATCCCATGTAACATCCTCCTCTTTACATAACCCACAAACTAAACTCGGTAAGATTAGTCCCCCTGTTTTGGGTTGTAGCATTTTGTTATGAAGGGACGTTGCAATAATTACCGCTGGGTCGAATTGTATGCAAGTAACTATGGCATATAGAAGATGAGCTCGTTCCTTAGTTACATCACTAACATGCTTGGTTGGTATCAAGTTGTTGCATATGAAGTGGTACCAAGCTCGCCCATATCGACTAAGACGTGTGCGGAAAAGCAAAGAGCACCTCCCACTACTTTTATATGACGTACACGAGTTCCAGGCCGACATAAGGTATTACAAATCTCCTCCATACTTGGTGGTTGCGAGATAAATTCAACGTACGATGAGTGATCCACCTCCGGGAGTCCATAATATTCTCTTATCGCTATTGAATGAGCGTATACCTTGTTTACTCCACGTACGAAAACCTCTGAGTTATAGCCATTTTTGGTCTTTGCATTTGCATAAAACTCTCTGACTATATTCGGTGCGAATGGTCTAGGTTGTGCACAAAGTTTTTTCCATTGCTTCTGATGTATCATTTGTGCAAGTTCACCATCATTCGGCCCCGGTTGTAACCCCCGTTCCGCGGTTGTGCTCTTTGTGCTTAATTTCTCATAAAAAAGATTTTGTGCCTCTAAGCTTACGAAACGACTAGTATCATATTCCTCGGAAGTACTCGCCACCTTTTTGCCCTTGCTTGCATTCTTTGTTCTTGGCATTTTAATTGATCTGGAAATCACCTGAAAAATAACACAAGCAAAATACACATAGAACGCACAATAGGAGTTAGGGGTTAGGAATTTGGCAACAACTCAACAATTATGCATCCTTGTCATCAATTCATGATCAAATAACCTTTAGTACACAATGATGACAAGAATCAAATGCCTAGGTGTAATATTTTTCATTGAGGCATTTTAACAAACACCTTGTAGGCATATATGCAAAGAAGAGATGAACACCAAATTTGAAATTCAATTCATGCCCATTTTTCAACACCAACCAATTCAAGCACAATATAATCATATATCATCACAATTTATCAAGAATTTATCAAGAAATTCGAAATTATAATGATATTGAAAATTCCCACATTTTTAACCTAAGCTTGAAAATTTGAAGAAAATTGGTGTACAATTGAAGCTCACTTACCCAATTGATGAAGAAGATGAATTTGATGATTAAGTTCCTCAATTGCCCACTTGAATGGTGTATAAGTGAATGCTAGGTGGGATTTTTGTAGAAGAAAGTAAGATAGGCGTGTGTGTGTGTGTATTTTGTTTGTAAAGAAAAATGAGGTGATTGACCCTTTAATCGCCAACAATCGATCGGTATTGTAGGGGCCATTAGGGACCGTGCGCTGCAGCCCACAAGCCCATTTTTTTCTTTTTTGCGTTGTCACGGTAGGACTGCCATGGCAGGTCAAGGCAAAAGAAGTGCCCGCCCGTATTTTCATTTTTTTTTTAATTAAAAATTTCAATTTAATCAAAAATTTAAAAATCACACACAAATTAATTCACACAAAAATCACACCAAAATTCAAATAAATACACACCAAACTAAAAGAAAATAAAATCACAAAAAAAAAAAAAAATTGATCACACGAAAATCACTTGGGTTACCTCCCAAGAAGCGCTAAATTTATAGTCGTTAGCCGGACTCAACTATTCGGACTCAAGAAATTTCATCACCAAGTGGAAGATTTAAAACCTTCCTTGCTTCGTTCCCAAAATAATGTTTCAATCGTTGTCCGTTTACTTGGAACGAATTCCCATCGTTTCCTCTCAACTCAACGGCACCATAAGGAAATACATGTTCAACCACAAATGGTCCGGACCATCGCAACTTGAGTTTACCTGGAAAGAGTTTCAATCGAGAATTGAACAATAACACCTGTTGGCCGGGTAAGAATTCACGTCGCAGAATCATTTGATCATGCCATTTTTTCGTTTTTTCTTTATACATTTTGGCATTTTCATATGATTCTTGACGAAATTCTTCCATTTCGTTTAATTGAAGTAATCGTTTTTCACCGGCCTCTTTCAAGTTAAAATTCAATTTCTTAATTGCCCAATAAGCTCGATGCTCAAGTTCAACCGGCAAATGGCACGCTTTACCAAACACCAATCGATATGGTGACATACCAATGGGTGTTTTATAAGCCGTGCCATAAGCCCACAAAGCATCATCGAGCTTTTGTGCCCAATCCTTTCGATTAAAACTCACCGTTTTTTCAAGAATTTGTTTCACTTCACGATTGGAAATTTCGGCTTGACCATTAGATTGAGGATGGTAACCAAGCGCAATTTTATGGCGCACACCAAATTTAGCAAGAAGGTTATTAAATAATTTATTACAAAAATGCGTACCTTCATCACTTACAATAGCTCGAGGTGTACCGAACCGAGTGAAAATATGCTTGTGCAAGAATTTGAGTACTACCTTAGCATCATTTGTTGGTGTTGCAATCGCCTCAACCCACTTGGAGACGTAATCAACCGCAAGCAAAATGTACAAATTTCCATAAGATGCGGGAAATGGCCCCATAAAGTCAATACCCCATACATCAAACAACTCCACCTCCATTATGTTTGTCAAAGGAAGCTCATGACGCCGTGAAATATTACCAACCCTTTGGCATCGATCACAAGTCTTCACAAAGGCATAACAATCCTTGAATAATGTTGGCCAATAAAAACCAGATTGTAGTACCTTTGCAGCTGTTCGGGTTGGCTTGAAATGTCCCCCATAAGATGATGAATGACAATGTTGAAGAATCTCTCCAATTTCTTCCTTAGGAACACAACGACGAATGATAGAATCCGCGCATCTCTTGAACAGTAACGGATCATCCCACAAATAAGACTTAACATCATGTAAGAATTTTTCTTTTGGTGTGAAGTCAAGTCCGTGGCAAAACTCCTCCCGCTGAGGTAATTAACAAAATCTGCGTACCAAGGTAATGATGTCTCGATGACGCATAATTTGTTCATCGAGGAAATGATTCTTTTATTGGACTCTCAATCACCTCGTAAGGTTGCTCAAGGTGGGATAGATGATCGGCAACCACATTCTCGCTTCCTTTTTTATCTCGAATCTCAATATCAAATTCTTGCAAGAGCAAAATCCATCGAATTAACCGAGGTTTTGCATCCTTTTGGAGAAAAGATATCGGATTACCGCATGATCCGTATAAACAATCACCTTTGTACCCACCAAGTAAGCTCGAAATTTATCAAATGCAAAAACTACCGCCAACATCTCTTTTTCTGTGGTGGTGTAGTTTTGTTGGGCATTGTCCATGGTCCTACTTGCGTAGTAAATAGCTTTAAAAATTCTATCTCGCCTTTGACCAAGAACGGCACCACCGCATAATCACTTGCATCGCACATGAGCTCAAATGGTTGAGTCCAATCCGCACTATCATAATCGGAGCTGAAATGAGTGCCTTTTTTATCCTGCTCAAATGCCTCGCAAACACAACTCATCAAAGCAAAAGATAGCATCTTTTTCAAGGAGATTACAAAGTGGTTTAACAATTGTTGAAAAATCTTTTATGAATCTCCTATAAAATCCTGCATGCCCTAAAAAGCTTCTTATGCCTTTCACATTTGAAGGTGGGGGTAGCTTTTCAATAGCCACAACCTTCGCCCTGTCAACTTCCAAACCTGTACAAGAAATACGATGTCCAAGTACAATCCCTTCTTTGACCATAAAGTGACATTTTTCCCAATTAAGTACAAGATTAGTTTCCTCACAACGTTGCAAAACCATCGATAAGTTATGCAAACAATGGTCAAAAGAAGTACCAAAAACAGAAAAGTCGTCCATAAAAATCTCCATGATTTCCTCAACCATACCATGAAAAATCGCCATCATACACCTCTGAAAAGTAGCAGGTGCATTACATAATCCAAATGGCATCCTGCGAAATGCAAAAGTACCATATGGACATGTAAAAGTAGTCTTTTCTTGATCTTCGGGGGCAATGGCGATTTGATTGTACCCTAAATAGCCATCAAGAAAACAATAATATTCGTAACCCGCCAACCTGTCCAACATTTGATCAATAAAGGGGAGGGGAAAATGATCCTTACGAGTAGCTTTATTCAATTTTCTATAGTCAATACATACTCGCCATCCTGTGACAGTTCGTGTAGAAATTAATTCATTGTTATCATTTTTCACAACTGTCATATACCTCTTTTTTAGGGACAACTGTCTAGGACTCACCCATGAACTATCAAGTAATGGCATAAATAATACCTGCCTTTAGCCACTTTAAAAGCTCATTTCTCATGACTTCTTTCATTGCGGGATTAAGTCGTCTTTGGTGTTCAATAGATGGTTTATAAGATTCTTCCATTAAAATTTTGTGCATTACAATGGAAGGACTTATACCTTTCAAATCAGAAATATACCAACCCAAGGCCGACTTATGTTCACGAAGCACACGCAACAACTTATCCAATTCGGATGAAGATAATGAAGCAGAAACAATTACCGGGTAAGTTTTATCTTTTCCCAAAAATGCATATTGAAGATGTTCCGGAAGTTCCTTTAGTTCTAAAGTACCTTTCGGAATATTTTCAATATTGGCATTTTCTAATGTTTCCTTTTGTTTTTCTTTTACAATTTCTTTAGCCTCAAGGGAAAGAATAAACTCAAGCAAATCAATATCATCACTATCGTCCTCATCACATTTCATTATTGAATTAATCAAACAATGTTCTAACGGTTCTTTTAAATCTTGTTTTATAACTTCCGTTTGATCACATTGTTCGATTTTATCAATAAAATGACATGTGTGAGGTTCCTCTTGAAATTTCATTGCTTTATAAATGTTAAATAGTACCTCATCATCATTTACCCGTAATGTTAACTCTCCTCATTGCACGTCAATTAAAGCTCGTCCCGTTGCTAGAAAAGGTCTCCCAAGAATCAATGGCATTTCATGATCTTCCTCCATATCCAACACCACAAAGTCTGTCGGAAATATGAATTTATCCACTTTGATCAACACATCTTCAATCACTCCTCTTGGGTAGGTGAGTGATCTATCGGCTAATTGCAATGTGATGGTGGATGGCGTTATTTCTCCAAGGCCAAGTTTCGAAAAAGGATAACGGCATAAGATTAATGCTAGCACCTAAATCACAAAGAGCTTTATTAAAATAAGAATCACCAATAGTGCAAGGGATAGTGAAACTCCCCGGATCTCTTAATTTTTGTGGTAGCTTTCTTTGCAAAATGGCGCTACACTCTTCTGTGAGATTGACCGTCTCGTATGCCTCCAACCTTCTCTTTCTCGACATCACATCCTTCATGAATTTTGCATAGTTTAACATTTGCTCAAGTGCATCGGCAAAAGGGATGTTGATGTGAATTTTCTTGAATATTTCCAAAAACTTGGAAAATTGAGCGTCCAACTTTTTCTTCTGAAATCTCTGTGGAAAAGGAAGAGCATTTGGTAACACATTATCAGAATTGGAAATTGGTTTTACCTCAATTTTTGCCTTTTCTGATTGCTTATCAATGCCCTCTTCATTTTGGAGTGTTTTGAGCTTGCTTACGGTTCTTTGGTGGCATGAGCAGCATCTTTGGTTCATCATATTCCGTCCCACTTCTCAACTTAATGGCCTTGCAATGTTCCCGTGGGTTCACCTCGGTGTTACTTGGAAACGTATCAACTTTCTGTTGTGAATTAATAGCCGTGGCCAATTGACCCACATGTGTCCCCAAAGATTTGAGATGACTTTCAATTGTTGTAACCCTTGAACCCAAATTTTCTATGTTAGAATCGGCCTTGTTCATCCTTGCTCTTGATTCTACAAGGAATGAACTAAGTAATTCCTCCAAAGATGGCTTTTGTTCTCCCACGTGTGTACTCGTACTTGCTTGATTCTGATATCCCGGAGGTGGTTGCAACACATTTCTCGTATTGCTATACGAGAAGTTTTCCTGATTGCGAAGTCCCGGATGATAATGTGTCGGCAATTGATTCCCTCTATTGTTGAAACCCCGATTATTCACATAATTCGCTTGTTCCGTATCGGGATTCACAATTTCTTGACTTATCTCCATGACTGCCTCCGATTGTTGTTTTCCACCTGAACTTAGTGTAGCAATTTGCTTTGACAAGGCGGAAATTTGAGAGGCCAATGCGGACATAGTATCAAGTTCAAGAACACCGGCAACTTTTCTTGGCATAGATCTTTCAGACGGCCATTGATAACTATTGGCAGCCATTTCTTCGAGTAAAAGCATGGCTTCACTTGGAGTTTTAGCTATCAATGTACCTCCCGCCTGCAAAGATCTATAATAGTTCTTGAATGCCCATTCATACCATTGTAGAAATATCGAACCTTTTGCCAATCTGCGCACCCGTGTTGTGGACACCTCCTCAATAATTCTTTGAATCGCTCCCAAGCTTCGTAGAGTGGCTCAAAGTCGAGTTGATGAAATTGAGCAATCTCACTTTTCGAGTTGAAGTGTCTTACTAGGTGGAAAGAATTTTGCCATGAATTTTTCAGTGAGATCATTCCAACTAGTGATACTTCCAGGTGGAAAGGTTTGAAGCCACTGTCTAGCTTTATCACGAAGTGAAAACGGAAATAACCTCAACCGAATAGCTTCATCGGGGACCCCATTCATTTTGATAGTATCACATATCTCGAGAAAAATAGCCAAATGAGCATTCGGTCGCTCACGACTACCCCCAAACTGATTTTGTTGCACCATATTTATTAGGGCCGGCTTCAATTCAAAATTATTCGCATTGATAAGTTGGCGAACAATGCCCGAATAGTTTTGATTTGTGGTTGGTCGAAAATAGTCCCGAATGGCCCTTTCCGGTGGTGCAACAATAGGTATGCGGTCTTCATCATCACCGATTCCTGCCATTTTTGTGAATTTGATTCTTCGTGCGGCTCTAATCTTTCGAATCGTTCTTTCAATTTCTGGATCAAATAAGATTAAATTAACACTTTTATTTTTTCGCATCAACAAGAAAACACAAAATGACAATGACCCTATTGTAACAAAAGAAACCAATCTAAATTAAAGTAAAACTACTAAGTAATAATATTAGCGCAAATAAGATGAATTATTCCCCGGCAACGGCGCCAAAAACTTGTTAGATATTTTTCTAACCGCAAGTCTACGGTGTCAAGTTTTAATATAGAGAAGTAAGGTTGTCGAATCCACAGGGAATAATTATCGAATTATCGCTAAGTACTATAATATAGTAGTCTAACTTTATTTAGAAATTCAATAATTGATGGAGTTGATTATACTAAAAATACTAAAAATAAATTAAGATTATGAAAATATCAATGAATTTATCCAAATGATTAAATGAATTCTAGAGGTATGATGAATCTAGTTATCCCTTATGTTGTCAATATGGTTTATCAATCATCAATTATCAATTTATAAGTCAAGATTTCTACAATAATCATTCCCTTTCTCAAGTGCCAATGATTTTAGATTCAATTGGGAAATGAATATCTCTATAAAAATCACCAATCAAAATCTCAATAAAAGCTATGAATCTTGATAAATGACTTCAAAGGATTCACAAATCTCTCAATTCTATGAAATCCTAGGTTATGCTATTCCAAGGTCATGTATTCAATTACCTCTCTCAAGTGTCAAATCAAATACACCAAACAATCAAAATTATTGATCAAATAATTTAGAAGCAATAGATCCAAATAGCACAAATAAATTGATAGATCTAGATTGACAAACCACAATCTCAAAACATAAGTTCAAACATAGATTACATCAATCCTCTAGAATTATAGTGTTTAGATCATGATTAAAGAAAATGAATCCATGAAAATACAAAAATACATCTTACAAGATATGAAGAAATCAATAAAATAAGAACAAGAGTTGAGGGATCTTCTCTATTTCTAGATGATAGAAGCCTCCAATCTTCTTCTCCAAATTCTTCTCAAAATGCTCAAATTATTCTTCCTTGTCTTGTAGCTGTTTTTATTGTCTTCCCAAGGGTTCCAAGATGCCCAAATTTCAAGCCCCAAGGATGGTATTTATAGTACACAAAAGTCCAAGAAGAGGGTAGGTGAACATAGGATTTTTCCGCCCAGGTGGGCGCCACAAGTCCATGGGGCATTGGGCGCCAAAGAATTCTCTCCCCGCATCTATCGCATAAAGCCAAGGGCGCCCGCCAACTTACTCGGGAATTTTTTCCGCTGGCCTGCAGCGCCCACACGCCTTCGTCCAACCTGCATTCCCTGTCACGGGTCTTTATACGCGATTTCTTCTTCCTTCAAGCCGTTTTTCATCGTTTTCTTCATTTCTCGGCCTACCAAATCTGTATTGACTCTACATCGACTCTAATTGAAATAAATGGACTCTAGCGACTCTAAAAAACACCCAAAATAAAACCAAATTCTATTCTAAAAACTCAAATAAATTGGTAAAATACCAACTTAACAAATACCCCCAAACTTAAGCTATTGTTTGTCCTCAAACAATTATAACTCCAAAATGAAAGACAAACAGTACAACAACACAAGCAACTACAAAACTCCATAAACCAATAAAATTTGTCTAAAAACTCATTTCACTATCAATCAAGCATGCATTTTAACATTGTGATCAAAAGTGTTGAATATTCATCAAATTTCCGTTTACATTATTCAAATTGATTTACGCAATCAAACGTTATCAAGATGATCCACTTCTAAGTATCAAAAGATAATGACTACCGGATTCCATAGGCTTGTTATTCACACTAATCTCCACTAATGTAGGCTAATATAACACATGGATCAATAGGGCTTCCAAAGCTTGTAATGTGGCTTAGGGTCGGGTAGGAAAATTTAGGATTAAGTGGCTCAATTCACCCAAACACACAATTACCTCTTCAAATCAACAATTGCCAAACAAAATGGCTACCTTCACTTTTGTTGAATTTTCAATTATTCTCCCTTTATGAGCCTCTATTTTCAACATTTTTTTTTGAGACCCCGAAACTTGATCTTTCGCATATTTTAACACATGGGGTTTCATTATTTCTTTTTCTCGGCAACTTCATGCGAATGAACATCTACCTTCTCCAACTTCGCATTCCCGTCACGGCGCGCGCGGGCCCGGGCCGCAGTCGCCTTGCCCGTCCTTGGCCAAAGTGCGATTTTTTCCTTCTTTATACACGATTTCTTCTTTCTTCAAGCCGTTTTTCATCGTTTTCTTCATTTCTCAGCTACCAAATCTGTATTGACTCTACATCGACTCTAATTGAAATAAATTAGACTCTAGCGACTCTAAAAAACACCCAAAATAAAACCAAATTCTATTCTAAAAAACTCAAATAAGTTGGTAAAATACCAACTTAACAACCCTAAATCAAAATATAATACAAGACCAAAAAGAAAGGAGACCCATCAACCTTGGCCAACAGGTCGTCATCCATGTACACTGTCCTTAATAACCTGTAGAAGCTCCAAAGCACTGGTCCAAAGAAGCTCATGAAATCCAACAAAGATCACCGGACTCACCTACAATGCATGAACTACGTGAGCTAATGCCCGATAGTTTAAAAATCATGCATGCTAAATGAACAATGTAATACAATTGCAAATGCATGCTAAGATATTTTGCCAGAAGTGCACATAATGCATTGAAGTATATTGTTTATAATAATTTCTTTACATAGGGCCCTTGACCCACCTGCTATGCACCGGAAAGAGCTCAACACAATATCAATAATCACATGGCCATAATCATATTGACACCGCCTAGGGCCATCTCCCGGGACCACCTGAGGTCCACCCCATGTCTTCCCCAATGATCCCCCAGGAGTATTCCCCCTGACATGTCAATAAGGATACATTCAAGTGGTCTGCCCCCTCGTGACAATTAGAGGTACACCCCCTGTCAACCCCTATGATCCTCCGAGGAGTAACACCCACTGCACCCTAAAATATATCACAAAAGCACGCCTCGCATGCCTCGGTGCACTAGCAGTGGCCAACCAAAATCTTTTCTTTTCAAAGAAAGTTATCGTGTCATGCATGCCTCATCTCAACAATGCTCACATGCACGTGTAAATGCCAATGAATGACACGCTCAATGAAACAATAATCATCACACTCCAATATCCACCAAACAACATATAAACATCAAGGTTTCCATAATGCATCCATCAAGATACAAGAATCGCATTTAATATCAATAAGACAGAAAATACTATGTTCATGCATTGTAGTTGCAGATGGATCTTCACTTACCTTTCACCCTTAGATATGGTTCTGAAAGTAAATTAATTGTCTTTCTTCTCAAATCTTATATGTAAGAAAACCTGTACAAATATAAGATTGTATCAATTCTTTTATTTTCTAATCAGCAAGTTTACTACACCTTAACAACATGGAAACCCCTCTTGAATTGTCCCACTCACTTAATTATCAGTTGGTTTCATAATTTGAAGCACTATGAAGATTAGATGTTATATGCTTCCAGATTAGAAACTTTCAAATTTCACTGCCATATTAAACTTAGTGGGCTAGAAATCACTTTTCATAATTAAATTACCAAATTACTCTAAAGTCACAAAATGTCACTACACAATATATGCAAATCTAGAAATCTAAATTGGCTTTGTAACATGTCAAAACTCTATTTTTATTTTCACTTATTAATATAAAAGATCAACATATGGAAAAATAGGAGTAATCAGGTATGGGATTCAAAACTTTCTTTTTACTTCCATAACTTCAGGCTAGCCAAAAATCATCAGATTGTTTTCAAGAGTATATATTCTTGAGATGATAACGATGCGGTCTCAATATCATAAACTCTAAGAGTTTCTAATTTTCTTAATTCTGATAAGAATTCAGTGACCTTTACTCATCGAAGGGTTACGAAGTCAAATATAGAAACATAATTCTAAACCATGTCTTTAACTTCACCAAGTTCGTTAATTAATTAAAACAAGTCTCATGATTTCAAATCCTTAAAGTAGCAATTTTATCCCAACTCAAAGGCAAGATATTTACCTCTACAAAATTATCAGGTGAGAACTTGTTTCCTAAGAAGCTCCAGCTCATGAACACTGGCTACGTGTGGTCATATGTGAATGAAATATATCCATTTATCTTACTCAAGTAAAGTGGGGGTGGAGGTGTGTAATACACATATTAAAAGTATTTACTTATCAGTTAAGGAAACCGTCCATTATATATTTATATACCTAATATGTGTTACATTAGTTCTTATATCACATATGTAAATTATAAAATGGATTACATGTACTGGTATATGCAGTACACGTGTGCAATCATACTACCCATTTGCATGGTGGATTCATCTTATAATCATCTATGTACATTATATATAAATATATATGTATTACCTGATTTTGTTTATAGTTATTAGTAATGAATTATCTTATTTATTAATGGAACAACTATTCTAAACAATATATGTATTTGTATATATATATATATTTATTCTTTTACCTCGGTGCAATATCTCACATCTAAATTTACCACGTGTATCTTTATAATTCTTATACTCCAAATGTTTACCACGTGTAAGCTATCGATATTTAATAGTTGACACCTAAACCCTCCTCTTTGAATACACGATCACCCAATCAGATTGATAAAACTAAGATCTAATGTTATTTTTAAAATGCTATATAATATGAAATATGTCACGCGATGTCAATATCAATGCAAATATTATATAAATAGCACAAAATGCATAAACTATATTGGCCAGTGAGTAGTGAGAGACTCGGGTATTACACCCGAGGTACATAAAACACAATCTTTGAATCCCTTTGTCTTTCGATTGTTACTCTGTTTCTTATTTAGTTTGCTCTGCTACAGGCCGAGGCATGTACGTCTTCGCCCACCTTCGTCGGGTGAGAGAGACTGCTGCCCGTGGGGCCGGGGTGACCGTGCGCCAAACTGTTGATGCCGAAGCAGCCAGGAGGGAGGAGATCCGCTTAGGCAAGCGCCCGACTGACGACGTTCCCGAAGTAGTAGAGCCCCCATTGCAACGGAGGAGGAGTGGGGTGGTGATCAATGAGCCCGGGCAGACCGAGTGGACCGGCCCAACCCCACGGGTTCCTTCCGTACATATCCCCGCGAGGGGAGCAACACGGGTTTTCTTGGATGACCTGGGGTGGGAGGCCCACTTTATTCCTCCAAGCCGAGAGATGGAGGAGGCCTGTGAAAGGGTGGCCGGGTCACGGCCTCGGTGGTTCATGGAGTTCGCGAAGTGTTCCACACCTACCGAGGAGCAGGTTGAGTCCCTGCCGGAGGGTGGGCATGCTGCAAGGGACGTATCGGCATGTGCCTGGACGATGGGGCTCGAACAGTTTTGCCAGGAGACCGAATGGGAAGAGCAGATCTAGTACTCCATGCCGATCTTTAAGATTCTCATGCTACCTTGCTTGGGGTCCAGGAGTCATTGAGAACCCAAACTTTGGAGGCTGTGGCCAGAGCCGATGCCGAGAGGGAGTCCGCCCAGAAGGTTAGGGCTGATCTAGACTTGGCACGCAAAGCCGAGGAGGAGCTTTAGGCTAAGGTTGCTGATTTGGAAAGGACGGCCACTGCTCAGGTCGGGGAGACGGAGAGGCGTGAGGCCGAGGTCCGGAGGGAGTTGGGAGAGGCCTCCAAGAAGCAAGTGGAGAAGGCTCAGGTGGATGCCGTCCGGGCCTATAAGGACTCTGAAGAGTATGCCTTCATGCTAACTTGTGGGCATGCTGCCAGTATTGGGGATATCGTCCAGGTCCTCATGGAGGGAAAATCCGTGGCCGAGCTAGAGAAAGCGCTTGACCAGCTGAAAGCAGATCTCAATGCTCTCCGCCCTCGCTTTCCTAATACTGCTAACGAGCAGGGTGCTCCCCCCGATGAAGAAGTGTCCTCCAGCGAGCCGGTTGAAATCTCTCCCTTACTGGGTCCCGTCCTCCTGCTGCTTAGGGTGTTTTTCTTTGCTTTTTGTTTTTTGGAAGTTGGCCTCGGGCCTTGTATGTACTTGGCCACGGGCCCCCACTGTAGATATTTCGTGTGAATGAAACTTTTTCCTGTCATTTCTTTGCTCTACTGTGTTTTCACTTTCCACAATTTTCGCCAAGTGTTGGACTCGGCTTTAATAGATGTATGAATGGTAAACTGAGTGGGGGAATAAATTCCTGAACACTCCTTTCAGTAAGTTTTCGTGAACATATATGTTGACAAAAGTAGATGTTAGCAAGTATTGTGCCGGTTTTAACCAAATCAGTTGTAAAACATTCCTAAGTATTGTGCTCGATTCTGACCGGGTCTTGTCAGTGGAATTATTTCCAAGATTTGAGCTCGGTGCGTGGCCGAGTCTTTTAAGTGGAATCATTTCCAAGATTTCGTGCTTGGTGCATGGCTGAGTCTTTTGAGTGGAATAATTTCCAAGATTTTGTGCTTGGTGCGTGGCCAAGTCTTTTGAGTGGAATCATTTCCAAGATTTTGTGCTCGGTGCGTGGCTGAGTCTTTTCGGTGGAATCATTTCCAAGATTTTGTGCTTGGTGCATGGCCGAGTCTTTTCGGTGGAATCATTTCCAAGATTTTATGCTCGCGTGGCGAGTCTTTTTGGTGGAATCATTTCCAAGATTTGTGCTCGGTGCATGGCCGAGTCTTTTCAGTGGAAGTCTTTAAGTAGAGCTTACAGAATATCAGATGAAAAGAAAATCTCCATTTCAGTACAATATTGAGCCTATTGTTAACACTTCAGAATATCTCCACTGTGTTGGAGTAACTTTTAGGAAAATGGATCAAGTAAAATGTCCAGAAATCCTAGGCTTTACTGATAGTATTTCTTCAAGTAGGTTACATTCCATGGATGATTGAACTTTTCCCCGCTTAAATATTCGAGCTCGCATGCGCCATTTGACAAAGCCTTGCTGATTTTGTACGGGCCTTCCCATGTTGGTTTTAATGGAGTGGGCTCGGTCCCAATGACTTTGTTCAAGACCAAGTCACCGACTAAGAACTTCCTTTCGTTCACCTTCGACTTGTAGTATCTTTCACTTCTTTGTTTGTATATATCATTTTTCACCTCGGCACTACACCTCTTTTCTTCTAACAGATCTAGTTCGGCCCTCAAGGCAACTTCATCCTTTTCTTTGGAGAATCTAGCAATCCTGAACTTTGGGACCCCGATTTCTACCGGAATCACGACTTCAGCACCGTATGCAAGGGAGAATGGTGTCTCTCTTGTGGTGGATCGGTGCGTCGTTTTATAGGCCCATAATACTCCGGGTAGTTCTTCGGGCCAATTTCCTTTAGCTTTTTCCAGTCTGGTCTTCAATGTATATTTGAGAATTTTGTTTACTACCTCGACCTGACTGTTTGATTGTGGGTGGTATGGAGTGGAGAAGTGGTTCTTGATATGAAATCTTTCACAAAAAGCTCGAAAATATTTGTTATCAAACTGCTTCCCGTTGTCCATCACTATTGAGGGGGGTATTCCAAATCTCCATATTATCGATTTCCACACAAAACTGGTGGTTTTTTCCTTACTTATTTTCGCTAAAGGCTCTACTTTGGCCCACTTTGTGAAATAATCTACTGCGACTATGGCATATTTGACGCCCCATTTGCCAGTGGGGAGTGGTCCGATGAGATCGACTCCCCACTTGGCAAATGGCCAAAGGCTGAAGATTGAAGTGAGTTGTTCGGGATGGTACCTAACCTGCGAAGAGAATTTTTGACATTTTTTGCATTTCTTTACCATCGAGATCGCATCTTGCTTAAGGGATGGCCAATAGTACCCTTGCCGGATCAATTTGTGTGCCAATGTTTCACCTTGTTAAGAAATTTGTTGTAGATTTTGATGATACCGTGTAAAACTTAAACAAGAAAGTTGGCACCACATTTTCCTTGTAATTTACATTGTAATAGATAGGGCTGGAAAAGCTGAGTCAAGTTAGCTACGCCTGGAAATACAAGAAGTCAACTGAAGACTGAAGTGAAGACTCCGTTGCAAGCCAACTGAGTATGGCTAAGAGGGAAGGTCAGGAACTCAACTGAAGATGTATCAGTTGTGAATCAGTTGTGTGAAGAGTCAGTAAAGTCAACTCAAGAAGCCATGTCTCAAGTTAAAGTGACAGATGAGTCATCCAAGGTTTGGAAGCTAACTCATTTCACCTTGGGAATAAAAGACTGCAGTCAAGTCAAGACAACTGAATAAGATCCGTTGATGAAAGTCAAGAATGTTACTCAGAATGGTAACATGTTAAAGTTGTCAGAGATAAAATGTTAGTTCCAGTTGTGTGTAAAAGGAACAAACCAATGGGAAGCACTGCACCAAGTGTCAGAAACACTGCAATGCTGCAAGACATTAAATACGAGGAAATGTCAACATCAAGGACTGCAACAAGACAAGCCAACGAAAACAAGTGACTTTTGAAATCAGCCTAACTCTTCAACGGGCAAAATTTCAAAAGTTTACTATAAAAGGCTGAGGAAATTCATTGAGAAAAGGTTACCTGAACCACGAACAAGCAAGCAGTATTCAAGTTATTCACCTGCAAATATTCTCAACATATTCAAGCAAATCCTCAAGCCTAAAAATCGAAGGAAAACGATCCAACACAAGCTGTGAAGGAAAGACAACTTCAAATTTGTTGAAGAGGAAAATTTTGAAGAATCAAAAAGTGGTCTAATTTCCAAGGAGGATTGTAGGAAGGTTCAAGGTCGAACCAGTATCAAGTTATTGGAGGGCTTCGTGATCAAATCCAAGAGTTTGAGAAAGTGAGCTGAAGTAGCAATACATCTGCCCTGTGAAGAAGCTGAGTCAGAAGAGAAGCCAGCTGTGTGACCAAGGTTGTCTCTAGACTGTTGACCACTTTGTAAACAGATCTATTACATAGTGGATTCCTCCAGGTGTTGGAGAAGAGAGGATTAGAAGAATTACCCCATCTTTGAACCTCTATAAAAATTAATTGTCATTTATTTTTCAGCACATTTACATTTCTGCATACTTACATCATATCTGCTGATAAACTCATATTTTCTATCCAATTGATTAATAACCAAGTGCTAAAATCAAGTGTTAAAACAAGTTTAAAACAATTCAAAGGGTGTTAAGTCTTCCGCTGATAAAACCAACACAACCAAGTTAAAGTTCAGGTTAAACATCTGAGTTATTCTATCAACAGCTCTATCGAGTCTGTTGAGTGGCTAACTCTGCTGAATAACCAACTTAGCTGTCCCTCAAAGACACATCTGTTTGTGTTAACTCTGTAATAATCTTAAAAGGACTAAAATCGAAAAGTTGGTAAGGTTTATTCAACCCCCCTTCTAAACCTTACTCACACCCCTTGGGACCTACAAGTGGTATCAGAGCGGTTGGTTCATTGAGCCCTCCGCACTGGTTACTGAACTAGATCTTTGTCTTTTCAAAAAGGTTTTAAACACTTGCATTTTCAAAATCTTTCACTTTTAGCAAAGTTATTATCATGGAAGCAAATTTGACACGTATTCTTATGTTTACTGTTGAAGAATTTGATGACTGGAAAATTCGTATGCATGCTCATCTATCTGCTCTACATTATGAAATGTGGCTTGTGATAGAGGATGGGCTACTGCAAATATTGAAAGTGAACACGGCTGTAAGAAGAGAAACTGCAGCTGAACGAGATGAAGTTGTTGCTGAAGAAAGACCAGCCATGGTTGAAAAACCAAGGACTGAGTGGACTAATGATGATATGAAGAGATACAACTTGGACAATGTGGCCAATGACATACTTTACAAGACTTTGGACAAAGCAATGTTCAATAAAGTCAAATCCTGCAAAACAACAAAAGAAATCTGGAATACGCTAACTTTAATTTGTGAAGGATCAGAGCAAATTAAAGAAAATAAATTGTCTGTTGTTGTTCAAAAAATTGAAAATTTGAAAATGTTTGCAGGTGAATCTATGGACTAGCTAGATGCCGATTTCACTGAGATCACAAATGAGCTTTCAATTTGGACACACAAAAGGAAATGTGTATGAAGATCTTGAGGAGCCTTCCAGCTGAATGGGAAATGAAGACTATGGCCCTGAGACACTCCATGCACCTCTCAAAAACATCTAACCATGAGCTATTCTCAGACCTCAAAGCCTACGAGTTTGAGCTGAGAAGAAAAGAGCAAGAGGAAACAGTTGTACCCAAGACAGCTGCACTGGTAGTCAAGGATGGAAAGAGAACTGAACCAAAGGAAGCCATAGACCAAGAGGAGATTGCCCTAATGGTTAAAAGATTCAACAAGTTCTTTAATAAGAACTATAAAAGAAACAAGGGTGAAACCTCCATGAGACATTCAGCTCTCTCGAAATCAAGGGAAGATAGGCCACCCAAGAGAGCTGAGCATCAAAGAGTAGAATATCAGAGAGTTGATAACCCGAGAACAGAAAGAACTGATCAAAGAGCTGAGAACCTATGTTGGAACTGCAGACAACCAGGACCTTTTGCAGTTGATTGTTCCTATCCACCAGCCAACAAATATAGGAATGAAGAAGAAAGAAAAGTCTCCAGAGAAAGAAGACAGGAAAAGAAGAAATCCATGTTGGCTACTGAGACTGCTGAGACAACTAAGTCTAAAGAAGCAGCAGACTCAGAGAGTAGTGAAGCTGACTACTCAAGTGATTCTGAAGAAGAAGCAATGGTCAGTCTTATGGCTAAAGAACAAGATCAACCAGACCAAGAAAATGAGGTACACTCTAACTCATCTCATTCAGATTCAAGTGATAGTGATTGTAATACACACACTTCATCACCCACCGATCTTTATGATTCATTAGGCAAAATGATGAAAGATTTTGAGCACATTAAATCCTCACACACATTTCTAAATGAGAAAAACAGCCAGCTCAAAAACCAAAACTCACAGCTGACTAAGGAGCTGAGCACTCTAAGTCACATAGCTGATGAGAACACAAAGCTGAAGGCTGAGATTGCCAAAATGATAGCAGAAATAGCTGCTATAGAAAAGAGGGAAAAACACCTCAAGATTGTGATTGCCTCATTTACAAAGGGATCCAAATAATTGGATAATCTTTTCATGAGTCAAAAAGAATGTGGAGATAAGACAGGCATAAGATTCAATTTCCTTGTGCACAGTCAAACTCCAAGAGTGATTATGGAAAAATGATCTTCAAGCAATAAAGAATCTCAAAAATCCAAACACCAATTGTTGCACCCACATTCACTCCTAAGCACAATCATAGAAAAACTGGCCTTGGATATAAAGGGAAAGGAAAACAACCAGTTGAGTATGCTGAGAGGACAACTGAGAAGAAATCCAGCAGAGTTCCTCAGCAAACTCCAAACAGAAAATACTCGGTGAAGAGCAAACAGAGCTACCAGAAACCCCAGAAATTTCATCAGAAAAATACACATGATGGGAATGGTAGAAACTATCCAAGCCAAGTTGATTGGAACAATGTGAAATATAAGCAAAGACCAATGGAATACAAGCCTAAATGGCAAACACCTAAACCTCAGCAAAGGTCATTCCAAAGGGAAAAGAGCTATTATCAAAGACAAATATGCACCTGTGCACTACACTTAAATATCACAAATATCCCAAGAAAGCAGTTGCTAAAACACACACACATGCATACAGACAAAAGAGACAGCTGTATGAACCTAAAACCCCCAAGAAATTTGCTAATGTGCACTATGATTATGGCACTGATAGATGACAACCTCTTAGAGTCAAGTCCTTTGGCTATAGGTTGGTTGGATCATCTTACATCACTAACCCCTCAGGGCCCAGGTAAGTATGGGTACCTAAAAACTAATTTCCTTGATTGCAGGTTCAAGGAACAGCTGAGTGCCAAGGAACCTGGTACATGGATAGTGGATGTTCCAGACATATGACAGGAAATAAGAAAAACCTGTCAAGATTCAAGGAGATTAGAGGTGCAAAAGTCATATTTGAGGAAATGAAGCTCCAGGGTAAATCAAAGGCACTGGGATCTATCAAGAAGAATGGATTGGAAATCACAGACGTTGCTTATGTTGAAGGTCTCAATTTCAATCTGCTAAGCATCAACCAATTCTGTGACAAGGGCTATAATGTTGGATTCAATATTGGAGTGTGTCAGATCAAAGATGCTGAATCAAATGAAATAGTGCTGCAAGGATCAATACAGAAGAATATGTATGTGGTAGATTGGTCTACTGCTACACCAAGCACTTATCTGTTAGCAAAGAGCATAGCCAAATCAAGTTGGTTGTGGCACAAGAAGCTGAGTCATCTGAACTTCAAGACAATCAACAAGCTTGCAAGGAGTCATCTTGCGGAAGGATTTCCAGACTCAATGTACAAGAAAGAAAGTGTATGTGATGCATGCCAGATGGGAAAGCAAATAAAATCTTCATTAAAGGATAAGCCAAGTCCTTCTTCAACAAGGATATTACATCTATTACATATAGATCTATTTGGTCCAGTTGAACCAGCCAACATAAGTGGAAAGATATACACCTTAGTGGTGGTAGATGATTATTCAAGATATACATGGACAATCTTCATGTGCAAAAAGAAGGAAACTTTGCAGAAGTTACCTCAGCTGATGAAAAGAGTTCAAAACGAAAAGTGCCAAACCATTATAAAAATAAGGTCTGATAGAGGAACTGAGTTTGTCAATGGGATAATTACTCAGTATTGTGTTGAAAATGGTATTGCTCATGAGTTATCTGCAGCAAGAACTCCACAGTTGAATGGAGTAGCTGAAAGAAGGAACAGAACTCTCAAGGAAGCTGCACGGACCATGTTAGCTGAAGTTGGATTGCCTAAGAGATTTTGGGCTGAAGCCATTAACACAACATGCTATACTCAAAATAGATGCATGATTAACAGGCATTTAACCAAGACTCCCTATGAAATTTGGACAGGGAGAAAGCCTAATGTTGGGTACTTCAGGATATTTGGATGTAAATGCTTCACCCACAACAATGGCAAAGATAATTTGAAGGCTTTTGATGCTAAAGCTGATGAAGGTATCTTTTTGGGATACTCAACTGAGAGCAAAGCCTATAGAGTGTTGAACAAGAGGACTATGGTCACAGAAGAGTCTATTCATGTGGTTTTTGATGAACCTAATGTAAATAGAGAAGACATTGAAGAGTTAGCTGACAAGATGAATAATTCAACTATGCAGAAGAGTCCTAATGTTGAAGCTGAAATAAGACCAATCAACACAGATGAAGATGAGATAGCTGAATCTCAAAGACAGCTGGAAAGTCTACAATTGAATGAAGATGAAAGAGCTGTTCAAGACAACTTAGTCGCAAGAAGACGGCCAATCCGGTGACTTGCTCCAACCTGGTGTGAGATGGCCGAGAGACCATCCACCAGAGTTAGTCATTGGAGATGTAAGAGATGGCATAAGAACCAGATCCAGAGCACATCATGAAGCAATGTTTATTTGTTTTGTCTCAAGCATTAGATGACGCACATTGGATTCAAGCCATGCAAGAAGAGCTGAATCAATTTGAAAGAAACAAGGTATGGGAATTGGTGCAGAGGCCAACCCATCAAAATGTTATTGGCACAAAATGGGTTTTCAGAAACAAGATGAATGAGGAAGGATCTGTGGTGAGAAACAAAGCAAGATTGGTAGCCAAAGGGTATTGCCAAGAAGAGGGAATAGATTTTGATGAAACCTTTGCTCCTGTTGCAAGATTGGAAGCAATAATGATGTTTGTTGCCTATGCTGCACATAAGAACTTCACTGTGTATCAAATGGATGTGAAGAGTGCATTTATAAATGGACTGCTAGAGGAAGAAGTCTATGTTGAATAACCTCCAGGTTTTGAGCAGAAGACTATTGGAGATAAGGTGTACAAGCTCAAGAAAGCATTATATGGATTGAAACAGGCACCAAGAGCATGCTATGATACATTGTCTCAATTTGTAACTGACAATGGATTCACCAAAGGCAAAGTGGATAGAACACTCTTTAGAAATCAAGATGGAGAGAGTATACTGCTTGTTCAAATATATATGGATGACATCATTTTTGGATCCACAAATAAAGAGTTGTGTGATAAGTTATCAAACCTCATGTAAGGTAAATTTGAGATGAGCATGATGGGAGAGCTGACTTTCTTCCTAGGACTTCAAGTCAAGCAATTGAAGGATGGAACCTTCATAAGTCAAAACAAAATATACCAGAGATTTAATGAAGAAATTTTGTATGGAAGAGAAGTCTTCTGTGAAAATACCAATGAACACATCAGTCAAGATGGACATGTATGCAGATGGCAAGGCTGTAGATCAAACTAGATATAGAGCACTCATTGGATCACTGCTCTGCCAGACATCACTTTTGCAGTAGGTGTATGTGTAAGATTTCAATCTTCACCAAAGGAGAGCCACATGACTGCAGCTAAGAGAATCCTAAGGTATTTGAAGGGATGCCAGGAAGTTGGGTTATGATATCCAAGAAAGGTGGATTCAAGCTTATTGGTTACTCAGACTCAGACTATGCTGGATGTAGAGTTGACAGGAAGAGTACTTCAAGTACATGTCAAATGCTTAGAAATAGATTGGTTTCCTGGTTTAGCAAGAAGCAAAATTCAATAGCCACATCCACAAACCAAGCAGACATACATAGTCAATGGGCAAACTGCAGCCCAAGTCTTGTGGATGAGACAACAACTGAGGGATTATGAGATTGGAGAAAAAGAGATTCCAATTATGTGTGATAACACAAGTGCTATTGCAATCACTCAAAATCCTGTGTTGCATTCAAGAACAAAGCACATTGATGTTTGATTTCATTTTATAAGAGATCATGTTGAAAAGAAATACATCACCTTGGAATATATCTCAACTGATAAGCAGTTAGCTGACATATTCACTAAGCCCCTATGTGAATCAAGATTTGAAGAGCTTAAGAATGAGATATGGTTAATTGAGCTGAGTAAACACTCAGAAGACTCAATCAACAAAGATAGTCAATCAGAAAATGAGAAACGAGCAAGTTTCACATATCATCCAAGTGAAATAGCCATGTCAGAAAGTCAGCTGTATCGAGTTAGCTGACAGCTGAGTCACCTAATAAAAAGGGAGAAGCAGAGTTAAGTCATATTTGATATAAGAAGAGTCATTTATGAACTAAGTGACAAAAACACAGTTGTTTTAAATGAGTGGGAATGTTTTTAAGAATGACGTCAGTGTAATAATGACGAGTATAATAAAACGCTGCACAGTAAGCATATAATCAGATACAAAAGCTGCCGCATTAAATACGAGGAATTAAATGTGGTTTTGACGTTCTAATCTGAGCCGTTGATCTCGATCAAAATTCAAAATCCGAAGACATGTCCTTTCATAATCCTTATATATACGGTTTTCAGTCTTCACTCTTCCCTACTGAAACTGTTCATCTTCAAAGCAAAAGGCAAAGCAAGTTCTCTTTTCTCTCGAAAACCATAAGTATTCTCAAGCGTGTTCTACAATTTTTAATCTATAAAACTCTCTGAAAATGGCACCAAAGATCGACTATGTCAAGCTCTCCAAGCAAATCCACTCAGGATCATCAGTTGGCTTCAAGTCTTTTGTCCACCACAAGGACATCATAATAAGTGCTAAGGACCTAGCTGAGCACTGCTTGTTGCCATCAGAAGGCATAAAGGAGATACATGAAGCGGATGTAGACTTGGCTGCTGCATGGAAAGAAGTAGCCAAACCCGAGTGTGCTGCTAAGGTAGTCTACACAACTGACAAGAAATTGCTGAAGGATGACTATCATAAGCTGATGGATGTTGTCTCCAAGTGTATAGATATGAAGTTTGGCAGCTTCAACCAACTGTCAAAGACTAAGCTAATCGTCATGGTTGCGATCATGTAGGGCAAAAAGGTTAATCGGGTGAATTCGTGTAGAAATGACATCGTCGAATGTGATGAACAAGACCTTTAAGGAGGATGGATCCTTTGGAGGATCACTTGGATATGGTCTTGTAATTGGCCACTTGATGGAAGTGAAAGGTGTTGCCCTTCGCCATGGCAAACTATTTCACGTGAACAAGAGGATGTTCCGAGCAAACCTCTCAGGTGCCCAGAAAAAAGCACATGCGAAGAGAGCTGACACAAGTGAGGGGAAATCAGCTGACCCCGAAGACACAGCTGCTACCCCTTCCCCGAAGAAGAAATCTGCCCCAGCAGCTAAGACAAAGAAGGCTCCCGCAGCAAAGTCCAAAAGAGCACCTGCCCCTGCAACTGAGTCCTCTGCCCGAGCAGCCGAGACTCCTGCCCCTGCAGCCAGATCACCTGCCCCACAGCCGAGGGAGAGGAGGAACACCATACTACTTCTCTTACTGTTAAAAATAAGAAATGTACTGCCAAGACAAGAAAGAGAGCTGCGAAAGTTATCTCCTTCCAGAACTGCACAACATTGAGGAAGAGGTTCCCCGCTACCCAAAAGGAGACGATCGTTAGGCAATCAATCGAGAAGAGCATCTCCAAGTAATTGATGAATCGCGAAGTCTTCCGAGAACAATCAGAGATATGGAAGAAGACACACATGCATTTGACGAGACAATCGAGGGAAATAAGCAGAGACAACTAAACGCTCAGCTTGAAAAGGTTGTCTCTCCACTTGCACGATGTCGCCAAGGCGAGGAAGCAGTAATCTCTTGCCTTCAATTCCCGAAAAAGGAGGACAAGAAGATGAAGATGATAACGATGACATAATCATGTACTCTCCACTATATCCGGACATCTAGAGGCGCCACGAGAGTGGAGGGCATGGAAACTTGATCACTCAAGAGTGCGGCTTTGCTCACCCCGAGTATATCGAAGAAGAAGAGGAATTGCAATTTCTGTTACCATTGTGCTACATGTGCCCTTGATGAAGAAAATTGCATGGATATTCTTCACATCATCGTGAGAAAGAAAAAGAAAAAGCAAATGAGGATGCACAAATACTTGAGAAAGCCAAGATGTGCGAAGCATCGCTCTCTCGACCACACTTATACACATCTCGATGTGTACTGCGAAAGTGATGAGGATCCCACCATCGCGGCAGAGAAATCGACATGCAAAGCAGCTCTAAGCACTACAACATAAATGATATTAGGTAACACGCAAAAAATATTACCTAATGGCCGTAAAATGTTACTATAGACAATAGGTAGCACTTTTATGGTGCTGCACTTGCCCGTGCTACCTATAATCTAAAGTATCAATTTCATTAGCTTTTAGTGACACTTTTTCTAAGTGTTACACTAAGTTCTCTATTGGTAACACTTTGAAGCAATATTTCTAAAGTGTTAGATATGAATCTTATGTAAAACTTTAAAAAAAATATTTCTAAAGTATTACATATGAATCTTATGTAACACTTTTTTTGTAGCACTTCGTAGAAATACTATTTTTTGTTACCATGTAGATTCGAACCCATGACCTATTATGTGTGGAAGTGACAATTTTCCACTAAGCTAAGTTGATTTTTATTACAACTTATGCTTTGTTTTATATATACACATACATTTATATATATATATATATTAAAATTGTAAAAAAATTATATTATATGTATATATAATTTATTTCATATAATAAAGATTGGATTATATAATATATGTATTAAATTATATTATACATTGTATATATCAAATTTTATATTATATAGTATATAGTTTGAATATCTTATTATGTTATATATTAAAGGACACAAAAAATTAAAAATATAAAAAATATATAAAATGAATTTATTGACTGATCAATATTCAATCGGTAAATATAAAAAATATATAAAGATATAAAATTAATTTACCGACAGATAAAAAAGTTCTAACAGTTAAAAAATTAAATAATAAATAAATAATGAAAAAAAAATTTACCGATGGAAAAAATTCCTAAGTAATTACCGACACCTTCAATTTTCACTGGTAATTTGTTTTAAAAAAGCAAAAAAATAAAAAAAACATGAATAACTATGAAATTGGTCTCTGTTAGTAAAAATTAAAAATTAAATAATAATAATAATAGTAATAATAAAATATATACATGCGCATTTTTCGTCGGTATTACGACGGAATCAATTTCCTTCGTAAAAATAAAAAAATAAAAGTAAAACTAAAATACTTTATAAAAAGAAAATAAAAATTCAGTAAAAAGAATAGAGTATGTGATGTCTACAATTTTTAGGTTTAATGATTTTTTTTTGTTTTCATATATTTTGTGACATCAATTAATTAAATAAATCATTGACATGATTTAATGATAGTTATATAATTTTGTGTTACTAAAATATAGCCTAAAAAGTGTTACAATAATAAAATTTAGTGTTGACAAGAGTGCTTCTTAAATAAAGTGATACCTATTTGCGTTACAAAAGAAATTACAAAAAAAAGTGATACTTAAAAAGTGTTACTTATTTAAAAGTTTTACATATAAGTTTACATATTGATAAAGTGCTACAAAAGTGTTACATAAATATTATAATGTAAAAAGTGTTACAAACATGTGTTACATATATATCTTATGTAAAAAGTGCTACAAAATTTGTGTTACCTAATATCATTTATGTTGTAGTGGAGGGAATCCAGGCTAATGCATGAGCATCAATTGTTTGAAGGATCAGGAGAGTCGTCTCAATCTCTCCTGTAGACCGATCCTCTGGGAGTGGCACAACACATTGCCTCAGACGTCGCTGCAGCCACATCCCCTGTACAATCGGAGGATGGATCCAAGGGCACTTGCAATAACACTGGGATTTTGGGCACCCAAGTTGAGCCAACCCCTGAAGAAGGTGTTTTACCACCTGCCCCATCGGCTGAGCACTCAAAGGAAAAAACCGCGAGTCAGGAGTATAGTGACCCTAATGTTAGTCACTCAGCTAGTGCGCCAGCTGAGGGGGAAGCTCTCTCCACCATAGCAGGATTGGAGGATGCTATGGAAGACTCCAACTTGAGGCAAGGAGGCAAAGTGGAAACAGATAAAGAACCGCAACAGAGTGACATTGACGAAGCTCGGACAGTTGAGTCTGTCCTAGCTGAAATGTCTACTGCTTTGAAAGCTAATGACACTGTTCTTACAGTCGAGGCATAGGATGGAGATGCCCCGGGAGTTAACACTCTGGGCAGTGAAAGTGCAATCCAAGGGGTTGAGACTCCTATGGTTGCCATGGTAGAAGACCCTAAGACAGCTGCGATTGTCGAAGGGAATGTAGAAGACCATAAGACAGTTGAGACTGTCGAAGGGAACGTTGAAGGCCTCGCAGCAGTTGAGTCTGCTAGAGGTATTGAAGGCCTAAGGGAGGTTGAGACTTCCCTAGGTAAAGGTGAAGAGATACAGAACATTCCTCCAGTTCACAGTGCTGAAATAGAACAGGAGATAAGCACACTTCATGATTCCCAGGAGAACCTTGATGTATCATTCTTGGGGCCCGAAGATGAAGCTGAGTCCACTCTGATTGCAAATCATACGGACCTAGCTGAGGATGTTCTCAAAACTAAGAGCCAGCTAAGTGACAAAGTTGCTCGTCAAAAATTTAATTTTGATGATGAGCCAAGCCCACAGGCCTCATCATCATCCGATGGCGCTGATGATGCAGCAGAAGAACCGGTAATTCATTTAGAAAAATCCACTGAAACCGAAGAAGCTATTAAGACACCTGAGGCTCAGTCAGCTGGGCAAAGCAATCCCATAACCCCAGCTGAAACCGAGTCATCTCAAGAGCTTCCACAAACAAAGAAGAACGACTCCACCAGCTCCGTCATCGCGGGCACAAACCTCAGAAACCATCCTATATGTGCGCGATGATGCCTCTCAGGAGATGTTTCCTTTCACGCCGATCCTACCAGAGTTAGAAGAGGAGATCGCCGCTCAACAGCGAAGATTCACTATGAGAGAAGATCCAATCATTCCCACTGACACCATTGTTCCAGTCGATTTCAACTTTGATGAAGAGTGGCCTGCGGAAATTTGAATCAAGTGAGACAGTGAGATTCGTGAGGTCTTGAAGACAACTGTGAAGAGATTGAGAAGATTGAAAGACATTAGGCCTCACCGGACTTAAGATCGACAACAGGATGCTACCATCATCACCGACTTGAGAGGATAGTGGTACGGATCCGAGAATGGTCTCAACAAAGAATCGCCATGCAACTCGAACAAGTTCATTATTTCAAAGCATTATATGGCGTAATGCTCATCCTGGATGGCGACAACGCCGATCTCAAGCAAATGATGCAGCGTATATCGAAGGCTACACGAGTCTCACAAGATCGAAATGGAGTCGCTACAAGAATTCCAGAGAAAAGAAATTTTGCGCCTTGAGAAAACAATGAATGCCAAATTCGGCCTACTCATAGTGAAATAAAGTTGGTGGTAGCCGAGTCCAAGGCAACTCGCTTTAATTTTGAACACCTTATGCAACAATGAGACTCCAAACATTCACTATATGTTGCACTCGATTACATGCTCGCAGGCATATTCCCTGGGGTCCCTCTCTCATTTGATGATGCCAAAAAGGGGAAGGAGGAGTCCCTAAGGAACTTAAAAGAAGAAAAGTTGAAGGAATCTGCAGTTGAGAAGACTGCAGCTGAGAAGATTGCAGTTGAGAAGAAGGGAAAAACAGCTAAGGGGGAATGTTCGAAAGATCTTACATTAATGATAGCTGAAACCCCTCAGCAGGGTCATGTTATTACCTCCATCTTGAGCAAACTCCCCGTAACCCTACCCATTGAGCACTCTGTTGTGCCAATGTCGGAGAAAAGAAGAATCATTGAAGCAGGGATTGAGGAGTTTTCTATAAAGCAGGATGCCCGCGTTCTGGAAGTGCTAAAACAATATGGTGGCATTCCAGCAGGGAAGGATCAAGATGATATACCTAACAATAGATCCGAGCCGAGATCAGTTGAAGAATTCAAGATGCTCGAATCCGAAGGCTATTTCCAAGGGATGTCTCTAGCCCAAGCCTGGGATCTGTACTGGGAGAAAGATCTTACATTGTGCGAAGAAGTCGAAAAGCAGCGTATCTACAGCAAAGAACTCAACTATTACGCAGAAGACTCCCGTGCAGTACACACCCACAGGAGGAGGAAGAAGTGGTGGTGGAAGAGGTTCTCAACCTCGTCCAAAACCCAATAATATTGAATATGTAGATCCCAGAAAAAAGGGGAGGATCTACTAGGCTGGGTATGACGAAGTGGCAAATCTAGAAGTGGCAAGGAAGAATGCAGAGGTTGTAAGAAGACAGAAAAGAAGAGAACGAAAGGCAAACTCAGCTATGGCTCGAGAGGAAGCGGAGGGATGATACCTCTAAAAGAGCTTATGAAAAGAAGCAGCTAGAAAGAAAAAGAAACAGAGCTGATGACTTCGACAGAGCTGAAGAGGAAAGAAGGAGTCAGCAAAGGCGTTGAAGTGTTGTTGCGAACCCTTCATGTATATTACTTATGTAAATACATTTTTGTAAGTCATTTGTAATACTTAGTGATTTTCCCTGTAATTTTTCATTTTGTATTTACTCTTGTATCTTAGCATAGATATATGTTTTGTTTTGACAAGAATGCTATGATACCATTTGTAAATAGCTATGTAAAGGACAAGAAAGCTATGATCAATAAAACGATCTATTCAAGCATACATTTTGTGTTACTACATTGTCTGCATGTATCTTTGTTGTTTACATTTCATTGAATGTTTTAAGTTTTGGCATCTTGAAAAAGGGGGAAACTGTTAGGAAATTTATTTTGTAGATTTTGATGATACCGTGTAAAACTTAAACTAGAAAGTTGGCACCCCATTTTCCTTGTAATTTACATTGTAATAGATAGGGCTGGAAAAGCTGAGTCAAGTCAGTTACGCCTGGAAATACAAGAAGTCAATCAAGATCGAGTGAAGACTCATTGTAAGATGTATTTGAGTATGGCTAAGAAGGAAGGTCAAGAACTCAACTGAAGATATATCAGTTGTGAATTAGTTGTGTGAAGAGTCAGTCAAGTCAGCTCAAGAAGCCATGTCTCAAGTTGAAGTGACAGATGAGTCATCGAAGGATTGGAAGCTAACTCAAGTCACCTGGGGAATAAAAGACTGTAGTCAAGTCAAGACAACTTAATAAGATCCGTTGATGAAAGTCAAGCATGTTACTCAGAATGGTAACATGTTAAAGTTGTCAGAGATAAAATGTTAGTTCTAGTTGTGTGCAAAAGGAACAAACCAATGGGAAGCACTACAACAAGTGTCAGAAATGCTGCAATACTGCAGGACATTAAATACGAAGAAATGTCAATGTCAAGGACTGCAACAAGACAAGGCAATGAACACAAGTGACTTTTGAAATCAGCCTAACTCTTCAACGGGCAAAATTTCAAAAGTTCACTATAAAAGGCTGAGTAAATTCATTGAGAAAAGGTTACCTGAACCACGAACAAGCAAGCATTATTCAAGTTATGAACCTGCAAATATTCTCAAGCATATTCAAGCAAATCCTCAAGCCTGAAACTCGAAGGAAATCGATCAAACACAAGCTGCGAAAGAAAGACAACTTCAAATTTGTTGAAGAGGAAACTTTTGAAGAATCAAAAGGGTTCTACTTTCCAAGGAGGATTGTAGGAAGGTTCAAGGCGAACCAAAGTATCAAGTTATTGGAGATCAAATCCAAGAGCTTGAGAAAGATCAAAGCCAAGAGCTGAAGGAGATCAAATCCACGAACAAGAAAGCATTATTCAAGTGATTGCAAATCCTGAAAGTTCGATCAAATCCACGAACAAGCAAGCATTATTCAAGTTATGAAACCCGCAAATATTCTCAAGCATATTCAAGCAAATCCTCAAGCCTCGAAACTCAAGAAGGAAGGAAATCAATCAAACACAAGTCGCGAAAGAAAGACAACTTCAAATTTGTTGAAGAGGAAACTTTTGAAGAATCAAAAGGGGTCTACTTTCCAAGGAGGATTGTAGGAAGGTTCAAGGCGAACCAGTATCAAGTTATTGGAGGGCTTCGTGATCAAATCCAAGAGCTTGAGAAAAAGATCTATTACATGAAGAAGCCGATTCTGTGTGACCAAGGTCGAGTTGACCACTTTGTAAAAAGATCTATTACATAGTGGATTCCTCCAGGAGTTGGAGAAGAGCGGATTAGAAGAATTACCCCATCTTAGAACCTCTATAAAAATCAACTGTGTCATTTATTTTTCAGCACATTGACATTTCTGCATACTTACATCATATTTGCTGATAAACTCATATTTGCTATCCAACTTATTAATAACCATGTGCTAAAATCCAGTGTTAAAACAAGTTTAAAACAATTCAAAGGGTGTTAAGTCTTCCGCTGATAAAACCAACACAACCAAGTTAAAGTTCAGGTTAAACAACTGAGTTATTCTATAAACAGCTCTATCGAGTCTGTTAAGTGGCTAACTCTGCTAAATAACCAACTTAGTTGTCCCTCAAGGACACAACTATTTGTGTTAACTCTATAATAATCTTAAAAGGACTAAAATCGAAAAGTTGGTAAGGTTTATTCAACCCCCCCTTCTAAACCTTACTCACACCCCTTGGGACCTACAGACCTCCTGCATGGTTTCCGCAGATCCATTTATGTACCTCGTGTAGAGCGAATTCTTCCTCGGCTTTGGACAAACATTTGAGCAGTGGGACTGAATATCCGCGCTTGTATAGGACACCATCCACCAGGGTATACCGGGCCGCCTGGGATCTGAGAGTACAGGCCTTGGCCTTATCTTCTGGCTGGATCCCATGTTCCAAGTATTGAACAATTTGGGTCATCCATGTTGACTCGGTTCCTTCATTGGCATTCACCTTGTTGATGTTTAGTGATTGGGTAGACACTTGAACAATTTGGGTCATCCATGTTGACTCGGTTCCTTCATTGGCATTCACATTGTTGATGTTTAGTGATTGGGTAGACAATTGAGTGACCGAGACTTTTTCGACAGGGGCCCCGAGTTGGATGCAATGAGCAGGGCATCCGCCTGCATTCTCACTCCTAGGGATGTGTACTACTTCCGCCTTGAACAAGGTGAGATTCTCGCTTCTCGTGAGCTCCAAATATCGGGTTATATTTGGTTCCTTTGCTGTGTAATTTATGTTAATTTGATTTACAACCAATTGGGAGTCGCTGTGGATGAGAAGTTTTTTCAATCCCATGGAGGCTGCCATCTCTAATCTCATCAAGAATGATTCGATCGCTTCATTGTTTATTGCCGAGAAATTAAATCGGACAGCCGAGCAGAATCATTTATTTTCTAGGCTAATTAAAATGATCCTGCTCCAGCTCGGTCTATTCTGGAAGAGCCATCGACAAATAGTTTCCATTCTTCTTCTTCTTCTTCACCAAATTCCACTTGGGCGGGTGGGGTGATTTCTGCGATGAAGTCTCTCAGGGTTTGCCCCTTTATAGTTGTTCGTGGCTCTCGAATGCGATGTTGAATTGGCTGAGCTCGATGGCCCATTTGATCATCCGGCCTAAAGTGTCGTGGGTGTAAGATTTGCTTTAACGGTGTTTGGTCAATACGATGACCTTATGTTCCAGGAAGTATGGCCTCAACTTGCGTGAGGAGATGATTAGTGCGTACATTAGTTTTTCCATTGGGGGGTATCGTAGCTCGGCGTCGTGTAGGGCTTTTGACATAATAAACTGGATGTTGGGTCGAGCAATCTAGCCGAAGGATTACTGAGCTGATGGCGTATTCAGACACAGCTAGATACATGTACAAGTCTTCGCCTCGGGTCAGCTTTTATAGGATAGGGACGGTCGTTAGGTGTTGTTTGAGTGCATTGAATGATGCATGCGCTTGGTTGGTCCATTCGAAGCCTTTGTTCTTTTTGATTAATTCGAAAAAAGGTCTACACTTGTTAGTCAACCTTGAGACGAACCGGCTCAAAGCGGCTAGGCGCCTTGTCAAGCTTTGTACCTTTTTAGTGAGTTAGGTTATTTTAGGTCGATTATGGCCTTGATTTTGTCTGGGTTGGCCTCAATTCCCCTCTGGCTGACCATATATCCTAAAAACTTTCCCGAGCCGACACCAAATGTGCATTTTTTCGGGTTTAACATCATTTTATACTCACGTAAAACTTTGAACATTTCATTAAGATCGCGTAAGTGATCAACATCAGATAGAGATATCACAAGCATATCATCTACATAGACTTCCATGGTGCGCCCTATCAGCTTTTGAAACATTTTATTGACTAACCTTTGATATGTTGCTCCAGCATTTTTCAGCCCGAATGGCATCATTTTGTAGCAGTAGATCCCTCTAGCCGAGTAGAAAGAAGTATTCTCTTCGTCGTCCGGATGCATTCGGATCTGGTTATAACCAGAATATGCGTCCATGAAGCTTATCAACTCGTGGCCTAAGGTTGCATTGATCATGTAGTCTATGTTCGGGAGAGGGTAACTGTCTTTGGGGAATGCCTTGTTTAGGTCTGTGAAATCAACACAGAGGTGCCACTGTCCGCTGCTGTTCTTCACCAGTACGGGGTCGGCTACCCACCACGAGTAGAGTGCCTCCCGGATAAATTTGTTATCCAAGTGTTTACCGACTTCGGCTTCCAAGGCGACCTATCTGTCCGGGCCTAATTTTCTTTGCTTCTGGATCACTGGTCGGCAGGTGAGATCAATGTTTAGTCGGTGGCAGGCATGTTTGGGGTAAATACCTGACATGTAGGTGTGAGTCCATGCGAAGACGTCTAGATTTTTGCTTAAAAATTCAATGAGCTCTGATCAGAGTAGTTCTCGTAGGTTATGACCAATCCTGAGTTGCCGCCCCCTGCATTGCTTATCGACATCCACTATGTCAACCTCCTCCACCTCGGCATGCTTTCGTTTCTTGCTTTGTCCTTCCTTTTCTAGAGCAATTCTTCTTCTATCGGCTCTTTTCTGGATCATTTGTCCTGGTCATCTTTGGCTTCGGTAATTTGATTTCCTGACCCGGTGTTAGACTCGGCCTTCCCAGTATGTTCAAAGTCTACACTCACAGTCGCTCCATCAAACCTCTCATCTTCCACAACATTTATCTCCATGGGCCGGATCTTTAGAGAGCATTCTCGAGATTCTCTCTAATTCTCTTTGTGAATTCCTTCTCCGCTCGAGGTCAGAAATTTGATGCAGAAGTTATATACCAAGCAAAGTAGGTGGTGGAGGTGGTGGGAGATTGTGCACATATTGCTTCAAACCTCCCTTTTGTACCAACCTCATGATCTCTCGAACGAGATCTCGACATTCATCTATTTCATTATCGATTGACCTGTGGTAGCTGCAATACCGGTTGGAATCCAATTTGGATGGATCCAACCTTATTGGGCGAGCTAGAGGTATCAGGTTAAGATTCCTGATGTCCCTCCAGATAGGTGAAGGTGCGTGGGTTAACGTATTCTTCAAGGCCGCCACCTCAGCTCTAACTTCCTGGTGTGCTCTATAACCGATCGTGGTGTTGTCAGAAATGGCCTAAACCCCGATCCTCGGCCTAGAAGGGGCTTCCCTTTTGTGTCCCTTCGATGATTTTGGGGTCTATGCTCGGTGGGAATGTTGGCCATGACCTCCTCGGCACATATATATCTTTCTGCTCGGAGGAGAAATTCTTGAAAAGTGTTCACCCCTGATTCATGGATGGCATAATTAAATCGGGTTCACGAGCCCAACCATGGTCGCGATGACCATCGCGTCATCAGATACCAGGTCCATCTCACGAATTTGTTTGTTGAAATGTGCGATGTAGCTCTTTAATGACTCGCCCCCCCGCTCGCTTTATATTGACGAGAGAGTCCTTCGGGCCGCGTGAACTTTCGAAGTGAGATAATGGGTGTTGAAGGCTGGCATCATATCACTCCACGAATGTATACATCCCAGTGGTAGAGTTCGGAACCAACGGTGGGCCCGATCACCCAATGTCAGAGGGAAAGCTCAACAGAGGATGGCGTCACTCGGGCTGTATAGTTCCATCCAAGCCAAGTATTTGTGAATGTGGGTTGTAGGGTCGGTTTCCCTATCATATAGTCCAATCTGGGAACTTTGAATTTTGTGGGGAGGGGAGTCGCCGAGATGTGGGGAGTGAAAGTTAATGCCACACTCGTCCATCTAACACCGGGGCTCGGGTGTTGTTGAGCCCCCTCATGCATTTTCTCTAATTCGTTGAGCCATCTCCATAGGCCTTTGATTTCCGCTTCTCGCTCGTCGACCGGGCTGGGCCCTTGGGCTAGATTAGGCTCAAGACGCTCTCGGTCTTCAGGGAACTAGAGTCTAGAATTTATTGACCGTTGGGGTCATTCCCGAGCTAGATTCAGTCCCAGGCGTCCCGCAAATACAGAACAGGCTCGCTGAGGGGGAGTGGCGGGGACAATTCGACTACCACGTTGTGCTGGGGGGGTCTTCACGTTGCCTTCTCCTGTGTGGTCTGTTCTCAGGTTGCGGGCCTCGAGAATTGGCCTCCTAGTTGTCTGGGTTTATCGGAGGTTGATTTTGAGCCTTTCTCAAGGGGTCCGCCTGAGGGGGAATCACTTGGGGTTGAGGTGGTATTTGAGGTTGTGGGCTTGCAAAAGCTTGAGCAAATAGTTGGCTCATTTGATGGAGGAAGTTAGGGTCCGTGAAAAGCTGTGTGATAGGTGACACAATTGTAACCCCAGTTCCTGCTTGAGGAGCATTTTGGCCATTCGTATTTTGGCCAACCTGAGTTCCCTGAGATAGGTCCTCATTTCTTTGTAAATTTCTTGAGTTTTCACTCATTTTCTAGAAAGGATAAGAGGTGTTGATTTTTCGCTGGAAATATTTAGGTAGGTGAGAGAATATTATTGTATTTTTCAAAGCGGAGGTTCCGCCCTCCTTCTAGCGCCAATTTGTTGACGTGCTTTTTGGTCAACAAAGGAAAACAGGGATTTTTGATATCATGAAGGAGTAATTCGAAATGAAAGACAAGCAAACAAGGGCTAATTCGGCCTTTTTATTGAGTTAACCGAGCAGAACGTGTCTAGTCGGCTATCGGTTTTTACAACTTGCTTTTTTAGTCTTTGTTTGACTCTCTTTTGATACTCTCCTATTTTCTGTCTTTTTTCTCTTATTTTCTTGTCCTCTATTACAATCCATTTTGCCCCTTTTATATCCAATCATGGGGTAATAATTGTGCAGGTAATGTGACACTTGTCCTTTTCTCAATTACTCCTAGGATATATCCTCTAGGGTGTATCTAGCTTACTAATTGCAACTTTTCCTTAAAATAATGGTGCTAGTTACGGCGCGCGTGGGGAGTAGCTATGTGTTGGGAGAATCTTGTTGGCCTTGAGGGAATATTGCTACTTTTAGCCTTCTCCGATCGTGAAGAAGAAGCGCACAGCTGTGCCTCGCAAGCCAGCTGCTGCCAAAAAGATAAAGATGGTGGAGCCAGAAGCCACCACAGAAGAAGCTAAAGAGGATGAAGTTCCTCTTGTTCCGACCAAGAGAAGAAGATTGGTCAGAAGGTCTGAACTTGAGAAAGCTGAGTCTGCCACTCAGCCAGAGAAGACCGCTGAAACTCAAGAAGATTAGTCTAAAGAGAAGAATGGTGGAGATGCATCCACCATGGACGTCGAGAAGATCACGATGTCGATCGGAGATTGTTGAAAGACCCAACCTCGTGAGACACCAAGGGCAACACAAGGAGCTGAGACAGCCAAATCGACCGAAGAAAGGACTGTTCATTCCCCTCAGACTGATGCAAATGAAACTGGGGAGGAACATGCTCCACTTGCCACGATTCAGGAAGAAGGAGATGATGACAATGTTATTATGCTATCTCCTGTCTATCCTGATATTCAACAGAGATTGCGGGACTGGAGAAGATGGAAGTTGAGTTACTCCGGACAGCAATTTGAGCAACCAGAGTACATCGATATCGAAGAAGAGGAGGAGCTTTTAACCTTCCTGGGGAACGTCTCTATCACCTATGCCCTCAATGAAGATTTTTGTATGGATGCCCTTCGTGCCATTAAGGAAGATGAAAAGGAAAAGGCCTTGGAGAAGGCCAAAGCCCTTGAAAAGTCAAAAATGTGCATATCCACTGGTTGTCATGAGTATCACATGGACTCGACTGACAGAAGTGACTTGGAGGAGATCGATCCTACTGTAGCAGCCGAGAAGGCCGAATTGCAAGAAGCCATTAAGGAATCGAAGGCCATGCACAAACAACAATTGCAAGAGGGTCCAGGAGAGTCTTCTCAACTCTCTCCTCGATCAAATCCATTTGATGTGGCGCAGAAGATAGTTGCTGACATTGCTGCCACCACATCCCCCGTGCAATCTGAAAATGGCTCTCAGGGGAACATCGATGAAGCTAGGGAAGGAGATGAAGCGGGCACCCTAGCCAAGACAACTCTTGAAGGTGTTGAGACACCTGCCCCCACGGCTGATCACTTAGAGGGAAAGACAGCCGAGTCTCAAGAGCAGAGCAACCCCACAATATCTAATTTAGCTGGTGAGCCAGCTGAGGGGGAAGCTCTCTCAACCACAGCCAGGTCGGAGGACGTTGTGAGAGACAAACAAATAAAGTTAGAAGGCGAAGGCAAGAAACACAAAGAACAACAGACTGAAGTTGAAGATGCTCAGATGGTTGAGACTGTCTCTGCTGAAACTTCTTCTGCACTAAAGGTCAATGAAGCTGTTGATGCAACTAAGGCAAATGATGGAATGGAGACCATGGGAGTTGAGACTCCTGGTACTAAAAGTGCAATCCTAGGAGTTGAGACTCCGACGGATGCCACCAAAGACCCTAAGGCAGATGAGTCTGCTACGGGGAAAACTTTCCAAGACCCTACTGCAGTTGAGACTGCACATAAGGATACTGAAGGCCCTCCAGCAGTTGAGACTGCTGAGGGTGTTGAAGGCCTAAAGGAGGTTGAGACTTCCTTAGGTAAAGAAGCTGAAAATGAGCAAATTCCTCACGTAGAGATGGCTCATGAAGAAGACAAAATCAGTGCTCTCAGTGATTCCCAGGAGCATATTGAAACAAAATTCCTGGAATCTGACAATGAAGCTGAGTCCACACCCATTAATGATTCTTCGAAGGACAAAGCTGAGGATGCTCAAGACTCTCAGAGTGACAAAACTGCTTCGATGAGGTTTGTGTTTGTTAATGAGCCAACCCCAATGGCTTTATCACACTCCGATGACGTTGATAAATCAGCTGAAGACAATCGACTCAGAAAGAAACTCCAACTGATACCGAAGAAGCTGTTAAGACAGCTGAGGGGTCACCGAGCGGACAATACAATCTGCTCAGCCGAAATCACCGAGTAGGCTAACACAGCTACTCAAGCATAGACTCAATCAGCTCAACAGCAGGCTAACACTGCTGCTCCCCATGCCGACGAAGCTGATTCAGCTGAGGCAAGTAAGGCTGAAGAATTATGAAGGAGAAGGGAAAAGCTCCACAAGTTAGACCTACAGGAATCCCTGTCTACCCGGATGATATGTTTGAGAAAATTTTTTAATTTGAAGTCGAGTTGCCACCATTGGATGTCGAATCTTCTAGAGAACAAGGCAAGTATACTGTGGAAGTCGAACGTGAAGTTCCAGCTGAATACACAACGGTGCCTATAGGTTTTGATTTTGATGTCGTTTAGCCTGAGGATGAGTCCGCCGACAAACCGACTTTTGGAAGGCATTTAAAGCCATTTGTGATGAAATCAAGAAAATGGAACACAGCTTAGCCTCATTAGACCTAAGGCTGGACAACCGTGATGCAAATTCAGTGGGGACATTCGTGGTGTTGTACTACCAATCCGATAATGGGGTACATAGACCACGACTATGAGAAAAGAGCAAGTCCGGTACTTAAAGTCACTCTTTGTAGAGTTATTGGTTTGGAGTGCAGATAATATTCAATTTCAGCAGAGGCAGAAGGAATACATGGTGAGGATTGAAGAATCTCACAAGTCGGATATAGAGTTACTTAAGTTGCAACACAAGAGAGAGATTGCAAGATCGAGACTAACATGAGCCACTCGGTGTTCTCCAAATAGAAATGAAATTAATGGCAGCTGAGTCAAAGACTATGCGGTCCAAATTTCGAACAACTTACTCCAAGTCAGATGCTAAACATGATTCAACCAACAACCGACTTGACTTCATGTTAAGTAGCATGTTCCCTGGTCTGTCCCTACCTTTTGGTGATGATGACAAAAGGGGGAAGATGAGGCTATAAGGGAATTGAAAGAAAGGAAAGGGAGTCCTAGGGTGGAGAAGAAAGAAAAAACATCTGAGGGGAGAGGAAGCTCGAAAAACCCCCCTTTGAAGCTTATGTTTGCCAGACTCCTCTTCAAGAAGATGTAACAGCTTCACTTCTGAGCAAGCTACCGAAAGAGCTGAATGTGGAATAAAAATTTGAGTCGGCATTTAAAGAATCAAGGAAAGGATTTCCCAGCGATCAAACCCCCGAGAGAAATTGCTATGCCTAATGCTGGATCTGAGCCTAGATCACTAAAGGAGTTTCAAACTCTAGAGGCGGGAGGTTACTTCCAGAATGTTACTCTACCGCAAGCTTGGGATTTGTACTGGAAGAAGGGTCTCGATGTATGTAAATCAGCTGTTACGCAACAGAGTTCAAAGATCACCACCTTGAAAAGCAAGCCCCAAGACAAAAGATACTCCCGCAGGAGGAAGAGCTGAGTTAGGAAGGGTAAGATCTGGTGGCAGTGGAAGAGGTAGAAGCTCTTAACCACAACCAAGACCAAAAGACATAACGTACATTGATCCGCAGAAGAAAAGTGATGACACCCGAGCTGAGCTCAACAAATATAAAGCCACGCGACCATGACGCCACCACCAGAACGACTGCGGTGATGTAAGTGACCGAGCAAGTGATGTAAGCTCCCAAGCTACTGACGTAGTACAAACCGAGCTCAACCCAGCAAAACAAAGTCAGACAGGAACTCAAGCGAGCACCTTACCGAGCAGAACGTACGTGAAGAAGAGCAGCCCCGTGGTGACGTCAGTCAAACGGTCAAGAGAACATCCCCACAATAAAATAGTCCCCGAGTGATACACTTTATCTTGTGAGTTGCGATATTGAATACACGATCGAGTATTGATAATGCCGAATTTGCAATTGATGACTTTTTGATGATGAGGTACATGTTTACTAAAGTGCCGATTTAATTGATCTTATGTGTTTGTAGTGTTCTTGTGTTGTTCTATCTACCCATTGCACGAGGTTATTTTAATTAGTTTGCTCGATGATGAGAAATGGTTTAAGTTTGGGGATTTGATACGCGTAACATACACGTGCATTTAGGGGCTTATTTTGGTACATATTTAATACATTTGCATGCATATTTAGTGTGTTTTAGTTGGTTTCCTTTATTGGGTGTGATATTGTCTATTCATGTTATTTTTACAGGAAATATAGTTTAATTTGCAAAGATAACAGTAGGAAGGCCCCAGACAAAAATGACGAATGCTAAGAGACAATAAAATACGCAATGAAAATGAAGAACATATAATACGATATGCACATGTAATAATACATGGCCGTATATTCTGCTTTTGTGTGATTTTACACGCCCGTGCGACTTATTTAAGGAAAGAATTTCAGAGATGGAACAACGACCCAACCGTGTATTAATAGACGATTGTGTATTTTGTTTCAGGCAAAAACAAAGACATAAACAAAAAACACGACCGCACTACATGTATTAATACGGTAGTGTATTTTTCCGGCGGTGGATTTTGATTCCTAATTTTGTCGGGACTCGGTGATCTCTCGAAAGCATCTATAAAAGGAAGACCAAATCCTAAGCTAAAGGGAGACAAATTTGACACACTGAAATACACAATTACACATACTTTTGAGAGAAAACACACTTCAACGAAGAAACGACACAAGACCTTCGCATCTACGAAGGCACAAGAGTTCAAAACTTTGAAGAAGGATCCATCATGAAAAGAAGGTTTATATCCTCTTAGTTTAGATCTTTTGTTTGTACTTAATTCCATGTCAACTTATTTGATTTCAAGTTATCTATGAATTTGTTTTCAATATGTTAAAGCTAAATTTCTTGATCCTAGGCATAAGCAAAACTATGGATTCATGTTAATTCTAATTTGATTGTTCGTCTTAATTGGTTTCTTCCGTCATTTATGAATTCGAGTGCTTATTTCTTGTAAATTATCTCGATCAATAATTTGTATTTCTTATTTATTAGTTCATAATTCGAGACATGAGTTCTAAATTATGAAAAATGAATTCATAATGTAAACATGTATAGAGTCGGGAGATTTATAATCGTTTGTGAGGGTTTACTTCAATTCTAAGATCTTTTGGGAGTTAATATTAATTGTTGAGTGGGGATACTAGAAATTGGTATTAATTAACTGTTTAATTGCTTCGGGAGGGAGAATAAACTATTTTAGGAATTGAACACATAAATACACACAGTAATGGTTTTGATGAAACATTAATTGGAATTAATATTGATGAATTAAGCATGTTGAGATTATGTTCCTATGGTTGCTTTCGTATTTGTTGAAATCTTGTGAAGTTCGGGTCTTTAACAATTGTTAGATATTTTATTTGATAATTTAGGATTAGTTTAAAAAACAACTCTTTGATTTTCGGCCGCTTCAATAAAATTGAAATACGATATTTAATGTACTTATGCATTTAATAATCAATTCCCGAGTAATACGACCATTCTCGCCGGTATCTCGTTATCTACACTATATACTTGCGTAAAGATAATGAAAAGATCTTCACGATCAATGGGTCATTTGTCTTGTGTGCATCCTACCTAAGTATTCCACGTTGGACGCGCGACACATTAATTGCCCCCAACTTGTCGGTCAATCGCCAAACTGCGGCGCATGGATTTTTACTAGACACACCCTCGAATTTAAAATTTCAAACTCTTTAATGATTTGTGTTGATGTAAGTCCTATTAAGATATCAGATCTAGACACATGTATATCTCATGGATGGAACCTTATTTCAAGGCTAACTTAATAAACTAAAGTAATTTTAAAATCTTTTTGAAAAATTAATACCAAAAAAAGAATCCTCTATATGTATATAAAGAAAATGGTTACTAAATATGTTTTCCCGCCTAAAGAGACTTGCTAAAAAATTTGGTGACCTTTTTTTTGTTGATTTTCGATTTACATGGAAGATAGTTCATAAAATGAGAATATGTTTGACCTCTTTGTTGCTGATTTTTGTTGCCATAATTGCTGATTATCGATATTCATAGAATGCTCCATAAACTTGGAATGTTTGACCTTTTTGTTGCTGAATTTTGGCTAATTATGGATATACAAGGAATATTTGACCTTTTTTTGTTGTATAGAACGAAACAATGAATTTGGAATTGAAAATCTGCAATCTAATTAAATCAATGAATGGATCGAAAATCTGTAGTCTAATTATTTGTGTTAATTTTTGGACAAAATTATCATAGCATCTGAAGGTCATAAATTAGTAAACAATTCTCAATCATTTTGTGATTATTTTCGTACAAATAATCACGACATCTTGATGATACAAATTAGTAACAAATTTTTCGTCTCTTAATCTAAATATTTTTTTCACCGTTTTTTTTTGTGTGATTAGATTTGGACAAATAATCACATATTTTTGGATAATTTAAATTAGTAACAAATTCTAAATCTCTAAATGGAGCTTGATTTCAAATTTCGAAATTATTTTTGGCATATATAGAATATACATATAATATAGATGTATTCTTGACTTCCAAAAATATGAAAAATAGCATAAACAGTAATTCAATTCCTAGGCGTTCTATTAAATAGTGTATGTACAATTGTCTGCATAATAACAAAGATTCTCATAAATCAAAAATCCATAAATTTGAAATGTGTTGACCTTTTTGCCTGCCAAAATTATGAAATATAACATAATCAGTTCGAATGAGTATTTCCAAAATTTGTGAAATAAAACATAATTTGTACAAAATACTAAAAGTATAATTTCAAAGCTTCTCATGAAACCAACATTGGGAAATATAGCATAATTTGATGATTAGTAATATATAGAAATAACTATTTATGCATATTTTATGCATATTTTTACAAATTTACTCAATACCAAATATATGTTACGCATGCTTCCAATTTTAATTCAATTTGTTGCATATTTCCAGCCTAATATATATGGTATCATTTATTTCCAAAAAAGAATTAAAATTTTCCGATATTGTCGATACTGAATCTCCACTGCAAAAACAAATCGTATAAAACTATTACCATAACTGAAAAGATCAACTGATGGGAATAAAATCAAATCGTATAAAGATCAACTGATGGGAATAGAATCATATCAATATATTTTTTATTTATTTCTTAAAATGCAACCCACGATCCCCTATAAATATAAGTTTATCGCTGCATTTTACTTTTTTGTATTAACGACATCAGTTGCAGACTTAAACACAATGCGCAGTAAATCTTAGGCTTGACACCATGGGCTGTTAAGGTTAGACTCGTGCATATAATTGATATATTTTATAATTTTTTTGGTGCAATAGTAAGATTCCTAATTGTTTTATTGTTACGGTATCTAGCAGGGGGATCGAATTCAAATTTCGAATTTCAGAAAAGTATTGACAGAGGGACAATGCGAAAGCTAATGTGTAACACTATGTTGGATAAGAAACGGAATAGGAACTGCCAACTTGACAAAGGTATTATAACTTTGTTTATTTAAATTGTTCAGTTATAGTTATTTTGCGTAGTGTTTTTTATTTTTATGGGATAACGTAAATGAGAGAAATATTTATCTCTGAAGAATCAATTTCACCACTTTTTTGTTTGAGTTATCCATGTATATGCATCCATGAATCTGAAACATGTTTTGAAAATAATAGAAATGTATATATATTGTGTTACTAATTTTAATATAAAGATAAACATATATACTTATCTTTATCTACTGCCCCCGTAGGCCGTAATGCATCCATTGCCATCACCCTGCTAATAAGAAAATTAAAAGGGAATAGTTTTTAAATAAAAAATCGATTATTACCACAACCAAACGACAAGGGATGGACCAAGAATCAATTAAGTTAGACTTCAGGATTCTCACCAACAATATTTTAATATGCAATACCAACTCATTGAAGTTATGCTACAGAAAAACACATACGAGTATTAACATAGTACCGATTCAAATCAACAGACAAAAAATCGTTCGAGTACATAGTTAACAGATTGCATTATCATTTAAATTTATGTATCTAAAAATAGCAAAAAAAAACATGAAAACATGTGATTTTACTTGGAAGTGAGCCAATAATCTCGCAACCAAAGAATATTTTCTAATTTGTACAAGGCCATAAAATATACTTATCTTCATGTGCGTAAATCGCAGATCTAATACAGAATAAACTGAAACCTTAATAATATATATTGTAAAACATAGTCAGCATTTGGAGCTGCAAGAAAATGACATCTCCATTCGGAAAAACCTAGATCTATCATAGTATTGATTCAATCAACCGAAAAAACAACACAAAGATTTCAGTTTTTCGTTATTATGCATAGTAAACATCATAAATCTGTGTTATCATGTAAATATTTATCTAAAAAAAATATATATATATAAAATAAAAAACATGTGATTTTCAGAAAAAATACTTATCTTTATTCGGGAAAATCGCATCTAAGACGGACATCGTCGTTTTCCTTTTACAGGGACGTAAAGTGCTCAGACGATTTTTTTAAATACATAATCATATAACATACAAAGAATCCACCAACCAAATAAATAATCATATTACACACGAAAATCAACATAAGAAGTAAAATGAAACATTGATTTTACATTCATAAACATACGGAACCAACTTATATCAAGATTTTTAACTACATAATTTTGCTGACACATAAAAGAAAAATATCAAAAAGGTTTGAAATTGTCCGAGAGTAAGAAGTTTCTAGATGACACTGGAGAGAAATGTGTGTTTTTCTTGGGAAAATGAAACAACTTGGTTTCGTGGTTGCCGCTTGGGTTTTCAAAATGGTTGAGTTTTCAACCATTGATTCAAACACGTGTATGGTTGTGATGTTTTGTTTCAGACTAATAACATGGCTTAGGCATGTGTTTATCTACACTGTTTTTTTTCCAGGTACAAGGATCATGCGACACTTCTTCATAGTGGAATGAGATTGTGTGGGCTCGGAAATTAAATGGGCTTGGTTGATTTGATATGAGAATGGGCTCAAAAAATGGTTTGAAATTTAAATGATAAAAAATGGGCCATGTTTTATACTTTCTTAATTCATAAGACTTAAACAATTTATATATATTACAAATTAATAATAAAATATATTTTTGTTGTTACAATATATAGATGTTTAAAAATAAATTATTAAAATCAAATATTTGTACATTAATTTTATAGAAATATATTATAACCTGTAAATTTTTAATTAAATTAACTGAATTTATTTTTTTAATAGTACTTAAAAGTTTGATAATTAATTATTAGGATATGATATGCTAATTTTATATATAGATTTCAATTGTACCTTAATTTTATTTATAATAAAAATATAAATTATTACCCAGTAAATTTCTAATAATTATATTAGCAGAATTCGATGTTTGTTTTAAAATATTTAAAAGTTTAGTAATTAATTATTAAAATGTGATATGCTAATTATATATACTGATTTCAGTTATAATTGTGTTTTAATATTATAGTAATATAAACACTACAAGAAAATTGATTTATAATGATGAAAACTTCATCATTATATGTCCAAAGTCCGTCATTAAAGACATTTAATGAGGGAAATATCCCGTCACGAGCCCCTCATTATTGCCCTCCAAAGTAAAAAGTAAATAATAACGGGAAATATTCCCTCATAATTGCTTAAATATATTTAATGACGAGATTATACCGCCATTAAAAATCGATTTCAATGATGACAATTTTCATCATTAATGTTGTCATGTGCCCTCACTAAATAATACTTAGTGAAAAATATCATCTCATTGTATAATTATTTGCCCTCACTATATGTTATTTTATATATAAAATTTACAGTCATTATTAGTTATTCGACTGTCACTAAAAATTAATTAAACAATAAAATTTACCCTCATTAAAAGTCAATGTATTATTAAGAATTTAAAGCCATTATTAATTCATATGAATTAATCATTGCATAACAGCAATTCAATACTAATAAAAATTTATTATTGCTAAATAAAAATGAACACACAATTTTAGTGAACACAAAATTCTCATATAAACAACAGCATCCCTATTCATTCATTTACTCGAAAGATATACAATAGTAATTTGTTCCAACCTATGAGTTTTATCTCCATATAGATAACTATTCTTTAATATTTATTCGATGGAGGAGTATAAAAAATATTTGAGCAGCATAAAAATGAATCGCTTTGTTGCTCCAAAATACCATGTACTGATTCACTAATCGTTGCTTGAATTCTTCCTTATAAATCAGCCTACAAGAAATTCAAAAAGAAAACCATTAATGCCAATAGCAAACAATAACATTGAGTAACTGAAAATGTTAGGAGAAATAATACACAAAGCATATTATACGATTACAATGAGCTCACGCCATTTGTAAATATTGGTTGCAAATACAGTTTACCACAAAACAACATAAAAAAATAAATAACGTAACAATAAACTCAAGAGCTAAAACCCAATGATCACCCAAAAATTCACATCCCACCATCAAATTCACGGTGAATTCTAACAAGCTCACTACTCTTGTGTGATCCAGCCACCATTCGTGCATTTGTCTCTATTTTATCCACATTACCACTAATACAGCCAGAACACGCATCTAGTTTATTTTATTTTGATGGTTCATTCATTTAAATAATGAGAAGCACAACATGCAGTGGAGTCAAAACTTGTGCAGAAATCAGGAAACAGAGGAATAATTACTCATACTTTTGATTATTCTGTAAAATTGCATGCATATTTTAGTATTTTTGTAACTATTCTTGTAGATTGCTAAAACACCTGGCAATCGTTTTCCCATAAAAATTTAGACCACACTGTTAGATAAAAAGGAAAACTTCAATCAAAAAAATGAGCCTATGCATCCTAATCAATACTGCAATCGTAGCTTGAGTTATAAACTCGAAAAACATGAAAACTTATGCTTTAATTATTGCTCTGGTAAATACACTAAATGAAACCAGTGTGTTTATATGTAACTTCTTAATATCAGTTTTTAACATCTATTATCCCAAATCATTTCGAATCAAGCATAATATTTGCATTTCAAAATAATAGCTTTGTGTAGTATGAAAACATGTAAAAGATAAGATAACATTCTAAGCATTGATCAATATTCCAACTACATAACATTAACTATAATAATATAGTTAGAGTTTAAAGTTTGACATGGATCAAGAAAAATTATCATACCTTGAAAAGACAAGACCGTGTGAATTTTCAGCATATAAATACTAGACGAGGAGTAGACGACAAAAGTTCTTGACTGAGAATCAGTGGATAGCTGAGGCGCCAGGACTTCGAAGGTTTGGATTATGATTAATTTTACCCAAAGATTTATGTTGTGTCTTGAAGACCTAGAAAACAAGAATGTAAATAGAAAATCCACAATCCAAATAACAATTGCAAATAAAAGAGCATCAATTGACAACCAAGGAAGATTCAATCAAAATCAAAAGCACATGGACATCTCACTAAATCGTAAATTATAAAATTGTTAATCAAAATTAGTTAAATAAAAAATAATGATAGAAAGATCTCATTTTAATATTTACAAAAGGTAACAAGCCCACTCGCACAAACTATTTACATGTTGGTTCAACAACAAGATTTTGAATCAAAATTCTTTTACAGAGACAAACATACACAAATGACATGCAGATGATGAAAAGTTGATTGTGAAACAAATTATACAATCGATCACACACAATTTTGCAAGAAGATTTTATACATGATTTGAACAATCTATTAGCATAGGACAAGCCATCCTTTATGACACAATCCCCAAACACTTCATTTTCTAAATGTGCAACATTTCTTATCAGCCATGGATTTGAGTCCAATAGTTTGAAAAGGAAAATCTTATATATTAAAAAATGACTAACGAGGTATTGTGGAGAGTTTTTTATTTAGTTGATTATATGTTGAAGTTAGAATCAATACAGTTTGCAAATATCTTGAACTCTATTTATGTTTGTTAGAAATCTTTAGAATACTTAAAAATGTGATGACTAAGTTTAATTGCTTCGTCAGCTGCGCGCTTGGTGCAGAAATTATATTTGCTAGTTGCTTATTGTTGTATTTTGACTTTCTGTTGTTACCTAGTCATAGTGTGCCATCTAATTGGTTGGACTGGTGATGAAATAGTTAACTCTTTAACTACAATTTTTGTTTTCTTCACAAAATCCTCATAAATCATGTCTTTAATGACGGATTTTTTCAACCCCTCATTAAATTTTTGTGATTATAAATCAAAAATTCTTGTAGTGAAGTATGGATTATTAATTAGTAAATATCTAATTATAATAACTGAATTCGTTGTTTTTATAATATTTAAAAGTTTGATAATTAATTACTAAAATGTGGTACGCTAATTATTAAAACGTGGCATCGAGCGGCATACGATCTCTTCTCTTACCCGGTGACAGGGCCGCACATTGGTGATTTATTATTCCTATGGAAAGTCTGCAAGACATTGTGCAATGCAACAATTAATTCATCGTATTTGGTAGGAATATTGTACAGATTTGAGACTGACTAAGAACATGCATCTTCAAAACCTCGGCGAAGTAAATTATTATAAGGATTTAGAGCAATTTTCCAAGTCGATCCCAAGCATTGGAGACGGAACAATTGGAGGAGCAAATGATGGTTATGCGATTATTGATATAGTCAAGATATTTCGCTTTCGAATCATCCGGTGATCCAATTATGACTATTGTGAAAGTACATATCCAATGTTTAAGATGCCACCGATGATCCAACATACTTGAAAAAATACACTACAAGAATTTTGCTGATACACAACGGATATAATTGTGCATTACAATAATCACCGTTGTCGAAGATGGTGTTGTAAAAAAGCCCACTCAATGAGCGGTTTGAATCTGTTGTCGTTAATAATAATACAATGGTTAGAATTTGTTGTCTTTAGATGCTAAAAGACAATGGTTTGGACAACGGTTGGTAACTGTTTTTGAATTATGAAATACAACAACGAATTTCTGGCGGTTAATATCCGTTGTGGTTTTGAAATATCACAACAGATTCTACAAAGGCTTTACAACCGTTGTACTTTGTAATGTTTTAACAATGATCAAATCCGTTGTGGTTTTGAAGTATTACTAAAATTTTACAAACCATAAAACATCGTTGTAATTTTGACCGCTACTAATGCATTTTCTATTTGGTGTCTATTATTTTTTCACCGTGGTAATATAAATTTTGATTTCATATATGCAAAAGCAAAACACAATACAATAAAACAACACTAATTAAATCAAAACATGACATTCAAGTGATTGTATCTAGTACATGTCCGCAAATGTTTAACAAAACAATATAAAGTATTTAACGAAATGTATCTAATAAGTGTTTAACAAAATATTTAACAAGTGTTTAACCAAAAGTGTAACAAATGTTCTCACAGCTACACTAATTCTTTCATTGAGGGCAGCCGCAAAGCACCCAATATCATGTTCACATAATTGAAGTTCATGCCTGCAAATAAGTATATACATTAATTTACATTAAAATCGATGCACTCAATTACGAATGTGCAGTCTTTATAACTATGAAAATTTGCATATGACTATGAACAAAATACCTATTCACTCATGTATATGGTCTTGACGCATTCTGCCCACTCGATCTCATTTCATCAATTTGAACTTGAGAATACTCAATATTTGAGAACTGTCAGAAAACATTTGTTATATAACTGGCTCAAGTGATGCAGGTGCAATGAAGTGTTCCTATATTCTTGCCTATTGTTTTTCTAGCAATCATTCTCAATGCATTTTCTGTGAAAAACAACTTACTGGAGAAACAAAAATATACATCAAATAGTGGAAAAGTTACATGTAACAATAGCTCAAGTGATGCAGGTGCCATCAAATGTTCCCTCTTGTAAGGGCACTACTAACTAATACACCACGAGCTTTTGGTGCAGCCTCTGATGAATGTAAAATTTCATCGATTATATACAAAACCATCATAGAGCCATAATACAGCATAATATGATGTAAGTGATAGGGAAAAAAATAAAGAACTTAAACCTTTCCACTAGCTGCAAAACCAAGTCCCTGGACTATGAATTGGACCCTGATTTTCCTCCAAGTATTGGCAAATTATGATGTGCCCATAAGTACCATACATCTTGATATCCTTGACATGCCTACATAAAAAGGTTTAGCTTCAGATAAGAATACAAAATTTGCAGGGAATAAACATCGAGGGATTCCTATAATCTTGGCTAATCTCAAGTCAAGAAAGAAGAAACATGTTCAAGTGATCCTAAAATAAAGAAAGAAACATGCTCACCTGAACGATCTTCCACACAAGAAGTGAAAGTTTATCGTGTCCTAACACTTCGAGTTTCTCCTCAATTTTCGCAATATATTGATTTATAAATCTGGTTTATGGCCTAATAAAATTGCCAAAAATAAAAAAATTGCAACCTGCAAAATCAACAATTAGAATACAATGCCAGACAACTAGCCTAGATGAAAGTTTAAAAAATTGATCATGAATATGCATGCTATTGTGGGTCACATAGGTACAGAAGAGTTGGTAAACTAACATACTAGTTATATTAATCTAGGTAATATGGAAACAAGAACATAGCATGAAATAATTAGATCCCACTTGGGAACCAAGTTGTTTTATTTTTCTTGTTTCTGAACATCATGAGTATGAGTATTCATAGAATTAAAATATCATCATTTCAATAAACTATAGATGTGATATATCCTCAAAATTCAATTCACCTCCAGTTGCAAACTGTAATTCCAAGTTGGTATCATCCCACTCGTACTCAAAGTTTATCATTCACAAACCTGCCACTTTCAAGTCTTTATCTCACAATGCACAAATTCGAAATTTTTCCAAACAAATTTACCTAAAAGATCCCCGTACAATGCAATCTAAAACCCATCAATATTTTCCTTTATATGAAAAACCAAGTAATCTAAATCCATCAAAGCATACATGTAACTCAAAGAGTTCAAAAGCAGAGTCTAAAAGATTTGGGAAGGACACCAGCCAACAGTAAGACACAAACTTCAACCAGTCTAGCATTCTATTTAAACTTTATACACATATAAGTAAAATCCTGATAACAATACAAAAATCAAAAGATTTAAGGAATTCAGACCAAATTTAGTTCTATATCAGTAATATATCTTAAGTATGTCTCCAATGTCATGTATTTGTTCACAATTACAGTGTTGTAATAGATGTTGTTTCAGTTAAAAGAATAATTAAACACACAAAAATAGTTCGCCGGCTCAATCACACTAATCATCATCCAATCAACACAATTCAAGTCCAATATACAAAAGAAACAACTATTAAAGATATCAAAGACAGCACAAAAGTGAGATAAAGTAAAAATACACAAAAACGCAACCTAAACGGATCAAAAACTTAAGGAGAAATGGGAAAGAAAAAGAAAAGGCAAAAAAAAAAGGAAAAAGGGTTAGGTTTTACCTTTAGCTCTGAAGCAAAAACAAAATCCCAAAAACTTCAGGTTTCTTCCACCCCAAATCCCTGTAAGTTCAGCAATTCAAAGAAGGAAGATCCAGCTTGCATTGCGACTCCAAGTTAATTGATTCCTCAGAAAGAACAAAAATCACACCTCAAAACCGAAACAAAACTATAGAGAAAAAAAAAAACCATCATTCCAACTAGAAAAATGGACCGAGTAGAAATTTACGTTTATAAATCAATTTTTCAATGATAAATTTCGAATATGTTTAAATTTCAATAGCTTCTCTGGGCTGAGATGGGGTAGAGAGCTGAGGTGTATTTTCCATATGGTGCGCCGTTTTATGATGGTTCGGAATGGGCGTTGAGTTCCTACAATGGATAGAATTTAATAAAATCAGGTAGTTCGGGAATTTTACAAAGTCTATAGATTGTTGCAAACCGGTAGCACGCAGCAGCCTGGATGGTGGCGGCAGCGCATTTACTGTCGGAGGGGAGGAAGAAAACGTGAAGGAAAAATAAGGGCAGAAAAAAATTAAACCAAGGGCGAGAGTGAAAAAATGAGAGGTGAAAGTGAAATACAATTTTTAGTACGTTACTTGGCAGATAGAAAAACTATATATCAGTTGTCTTATCTTATCACATATTATTAGTAAATTTGATATTTTTATTTATTTTTTAAATTAAACTCGTGAGATTTTAAAAAAGAAATAAAAATTGTAAGGGGAAAAAAGAAGTAAGTTGTAAAAATAAATCCCTACCGATGGAAGGCCTGACTGCACTGTAATATTTGGATCGGGCCGTGATTTGCAAAGTTCGAAAAAGATCGGGACTATTTGGTCGTTAGGCGAAACCGACCATCCCAATCAGACGAAATAAATCAAGTGTATTTTTTAATATATGGGTTAGTTTGAGCTCCCCAAATAATTGGTCCTAAGAAATTTTGTAGGTTTGGCCGACCGATTACCTCCTTGCCCTACGGCCAAAACCGAGTCGACCGAACAATTTGACAACTCTAGGAAAAAGCACATCACGTACAAATTTATGTTTTAACCATTATTTTTGTCACCATCTATTTTTGTGATATCAATTAATTAAATAAATAAATTGTTACCGTTTTTTAAATAAAGCAATACAATTTTGGTTACCAAATGGAGCCAAAAAGTATTACCACTTAATTAATAGAGTGTTATTTTTTAATTAAAGTGATACATACTTGTGTTACAAAAATATTAACGAGTAAAAAATGTTACTTTTAAATGTGTTACTTATTTAAAATTACATATTGATAAAGAATCCAAAAGTGTTAAATAAATATTATAATATAATAAAGCTATTCATAAATGTATTACATAAAATACCTTATGTAAAGTGCTACAATAATGTGTTACATAAAGTCACTTATGTTGTAATGTTACAAACGTGTAACCAACCGATTGACGAAAAAGGATGAATAAATGTTGTCTTTTGAAAAAGATTAGGCATTAATCGACAAACTGATTACAAAAATATTGTCAAGACCGAGAAACATGATGTTAAAAATAAAAAGACCGGCATAATAGACAACGCTTCAAGAAAATATTGTCGCAGTTCGAGTGAATATTTATCGTTAACAAAATCCGCCATTGACAACGTTTAACTAAAAATTTGTTGTGAATACTTATAAAGACGGCGATTTAGCCGAAATACGTTGTCTTTTTTGGGTGTTGTTGTTTAGCATTTTTCTTGTAGTGATAGCTATACCGCATCGACCGAAGTTGTTGAGTCCATAAATCAATATATGACATCTTTAAACTCATCCCGAAGGCCACACTTATTTGAGCTGGGAGCATGTGTACTTGATGCAAATGTTGATTTTCTTACATTATACCTGGTGATTCGGCTTCTGCCGCATGAACTTAAAGCTAAACTTATCGAACCAATGCAGTCAGTTGTTGATTCCATGAATGACACTATATACCGTTGGACCTCAAAATTCCTCAAGCTTCACGTAGGCGCGGTTCCTTCCGGGAGCAAGTGTCATATGTAATGACAATAAACAAGAGTCGGATGACAAACCTTTCAAGTAATACTCCGGACTATATTTCAAGAATTTATTTTTCAATTACTACAATTATACATTGTTTAAAAGTATTGAAAATTTATAATTTTTTAAAATTTGTGTTATTAAGTCTATTAAAATTTATTTGTTTGAAACATGTTTGACAATTTTATATTCCATTAATATTGTAATTTTATATCCATCAAGTTTATATGATCCAACACGAAAAAACACCATATGGTCTCGACCCAACATATCTTAAATGATCCGGAAGCCTGATACCGTTGTGCATCGTGATGGGCAAAACACGAGTTAATGATATATGTGAAAACTCTGCTTTTTCAATTTTCCTTTTTTTCTGAAAATTTTATTTATTTATTTTATTAGTTTTAATTTTCAAAATATTTTCTATTTTGAAAAAAAAAAACATGAACTAACCTGAACACATCCCGATGCTTAGCGATTGGAAAAGTAGCCCCAAACACGATAGGAAAAAAAATTCAATAGCCTTGCACGACCCGTTAATACCATTAAATGAATAGTTGTTAAACTAAAGTACTTTTAAAATCTATAATGTCAAAAAAGAAAAACTTAATTATATATGAACTCGTTTTTCATACTTTACAATTTTGAAATTACATACACCATTTTGGTAGGGATGGGAATGGGATGGGTTAAAAACCACCCCGCATCAAACCCCCATCGGGAGTGGTGGTTCAGACTATTTGGGTCTAAAAAATACAAAAATCCGCCGGTCCGTGGCGAGTCCCGAGTCCAATAGGACCTATTTGTTTTGAGTATTATTTGAGTACTATTGCAAGATCCTAATAATAGTTTTTTTTTGAAAAAAAATCCTAATAGTAGCTAAATAGTTGTAAAATATAGTTATAATAAGTTTTCATAATTACATTTAATTTTATTTCACCTATCAAGCAAGCATGATGCGCCAAGCGGGCGTCCTGTCTTGATTTTTCTAGTGGGACTCGGTCAAAGGCTGGATTTTTATCGTCGCGGATCGGGCAATTATTTCCTAACCGCGTTTATTTTGATCGCGGTTCGCTAGTTCAAGCAATTACGTAACTGAACG